>CAMZMU010000052.1:26459270-26499492 GCA_947311845.1 Poa pratensis | reverse complement strand
AACATATTTCAATCTATCTGATACCCATCAAACCTTTCATGCATAGTCTCCCCATTACATCCTATCACAAAAAATCGAGTGATCCACCAATTATTTCTTGATTGATTTTTCTCCAGATAAGCATATCTCATATTATCTTATCCTTCAGGTTGCCATTTTCTCACGATCATATCATTAAAGCTAAATAAAGCATCCAACAAACATGTGATCATACCATCAAGAATTGACCCACGTTCTAACCAATTCAGATTTTATCTCCACAATTTTGGGTCTTGATCTCTTAATCAAGATAAAAGATCTTTCTAAGAATAATCCAAACAGAGCGTGACAAGCTCTGGAAACTACTGTCACCTAGATGTCTTGCTACTAGACCACGTCATATTGATTCCTCGAATCCGATAATCATTCACTTATCTCCCACCAATTATTTCTTGCCTACAACGATCTACTCAATTACTAACTCATCTTTGACCACTTCCTATAATTCCATAAGAATTTAGTACAAAGGTCACTTGCTCTAAGAATCACCCTAAACATTCCAACTGGAGTATTCTTCTTAATTTACTTGCTTCTAACCAATCCAACATACATTTTATCAGCAAGTGCTTCCTAAAAATCCAAAACTTATTCACATTTACTTGTAACCTTAAATCGGGTCACGTCTTCTAGCTCCAGATAACCACCAATGGTTGGGGACCACAATTGGTTAACCCCAGAGTATTATCAACTATCATCTGTCCAAACCCAATTAATTTATCAATCCACTCCAAGTTTTCACTTCTATTCCAAACCCCCAAATTTTGATATACAACATCATCCACCAAAGTTTGATCTCATGAACTAGATTCTTAAGGGATCCTTTTGACAAATCTTATAGTCCAACACTCTTATATCCTCCTGAAGTCTCCTTGGTACCAACTAGTTTGAGTCGTCCTATGGCACTTATTCCCTTGGTCTAGAAAAAGCAGTTAGTATCTTTGCAAAATTTGGTTAGGTAAGAGATTTAAAGTTAGATAAATTATGTTAGTTAGGTTAGTTTTTCATTGTTTTGTTAGTCCGACGGGATACGACCAGTGTCATCTACCGTCGGGTCTTGAATCTTCATCTTTCTCGATGGCTTGATGTGGCTGTACAAAACGACGAATGAAGACCGCTATCAGTCTTGCAGAAGGTCGCAGAGTCTTGGGGTAGCGAGTATTCCATACCTTGCTCCTCTTTACTAAGAGAAAATTTTCTGAAGGGTTTCCAAGTTGGACTCTTGAAAGGATACAAAAAGTACATCTGGCCAATCATGGCAATTAGGTTTTGTTGCTAACATTCAAAAATAAAGCAATAGATAAAAGGGTGGTTACTTTGGGTTCCCGACAAGGCGGTTTGTGAAACACACAAGGAAAACACACACATGAATGCCACATACAAGCAAGGATCAATCAAGGCACTTTTAGCACCAACAGACGTTTAATACCGTGGAAGATGGGGTTTGCTCAAGTAAAACGAGCTTATCTTATCGATCCTATGGGTCTTGGTGAAACAGGGCTGTTGAAGTCTTCATTTTGTCACCTTAGGCTTCAGCGGGAAAAATTGAGATTGTCGAGGTAGTAACTGAGTGGAATTGTTGATATTGATGAGGTCTTCGAGACCTCTTGCGTGGTTGACATTGGCAATCTGGTATTTGCAGATCAATCACCTTGATGTTGAATGTTAAACATTTGAGATGGAAGCTTCTTCTTGTAGGTACTAGCTAATCAGGTCTCACTTGGGTTCATCGTCAAGTACTTTGAACGGGTAAGAGGATTAGAGAAATCCTTGGAAAATCTTAAATAGAGGGACGAGACTCGGAAATATTGAGAAGGTGAGGAGGAAGTTATTTTTGGACTTCCTTAGATAAAAATATGTTTTTGGTACCAATATTTTTAACAAAATATTTCTTTCCTAACTAACGTCCATGCTAACTAAGATCTGTTACAGTCAGGATGGCTCTGATTCCAAGTCTGTGAGGACCCCGGATTAGCTATCCGAGATACTCGTTATGTTTCCTGCAACAATCCATGATCAGTTGTTGTTGCACATAACTCGAATTGACATCACAGAACACCCATAAATACCGAATGAATATACTTACCGGATTGAAGCCGTAACTTCAACAGGCACTTGCAGCGGAAATCATCAAACAACGTGGAGCCCAAGTCATTTGCCATAACCCCACAGCAGCTGACTGGGAAGCGCCCTAGTTCGCATTGACGTCATTAACAACTTCTCCTTTGGACTGTCCTCTTCAGAATCTGGCTAAGACAATAGCCAGGGACGAAACCAATATGAGTACATTTGAATGTACTCGCAAACTACCCCCGGAATGAGCAATGCACTACTCTTTTATTGTTTAAATAAAACTTCGTTTGCTTTGAAAACTCTATATCCTTGTTGAAAAGAGAAGGATATACTTTTGTTTAATAAAACTTTGTTTTGAAATCTCCATATCTTTATTGAAAAGGGAAAGAAGGCTCTTAGAACTTTTCCATAAATCTGTTTTTGTAGAAGTCTCGTTTAAAACTTTTCCCGACAATACATCTTTGTTGAAAAAGGTAAGAAGTCTCTTATAATAACATTTTCCTGGAAAATCACCATTTGTTTATTTCTCAAAAATTCCTCCTTTTTCGACCATAACCCTTCATGGTCATTCAATCCCAACAACCTCATACCAGCCCTTCGGTATAGTTGCCTAAAACATTTTCCATTTTCAAATCACAAAACTCTTCACTTCTCGACCATAGCCCGTCATGGTCAAATCTCTCCAGCAACCCTCCCAGCCCGTCGGTAGAGTTGCATATCAACACATCTCCATTTTATTTTCAAATCTCAAAACTTTGCAAAACTTGCACATGGTCAGAGGACAGCCTCCCAACTGTCCATATCCGAGGACGCGGCTATTCGAATAATTTTACCCTCTACAGAGGTAGCACGCTTTCCCCACCCATCCGGTAACTCATCGTGTCAGCCACGTCCCGCCATACAAGGTGTATGCGAAGTTGAGTCACCGACCATAGCCTGTCCTTTGCTCATGCTAGTACAGGACCCTGCCGCTACGAAACTTCCGTGAACACTCAGGCTAATTACCCAACAGGAACCCAAGTGTGAGGACTCGTAGTTCTGCCCGGCGAGCGAACCCTTCAATCCTCCCACCAACGTGTTAGGACCCAGTTCAGGGGTAGGTCACCAAACCATATCACCAAACCATTATCACCAGACCATCGTCACCAAACCATCCCCTCATGGAACGAGGTCATCCTCGTTGTTGAGGCATCCCATACTAACACGAGCAAATTAAATGACTACGCCCTTTCCCATATGTGGGTAAATGTGGTCGCACAGGTTATCGGCTAGTCGTCATAGTACAAAGACACAATGTGCATTTTTCATAAACACCACCATTCACCATTTCTCCACTTCAACACCGACATCTCGGCATTCCATAACCACACGTATTTTCAAAGGAGTTTTGAGTAAACAATATTTTTCCCATCCTATAGTTTGAAAAAGAATTTCCATCTAAGATCTCCATATAGGGTGTCAAAATAATATACTTATATTTGGAAAGGGGTTTTCAAAATCATAACTTTTGTGGCAAACACCACATAAATCACTTATGCTTTTTATAAGTAAAACATGTGAGCCAAAATAGATGTATATAGATGCAAGCTCAGAGAATAGCTTGCCTGATTTCAGCATGATGTTCCTGGACCTCTCCTCATTGATCCAAGAAATAAACTCTCATCCTTCTCCGATAAATCCTTCCCGAATACCACTCCGGTAGCGTTAGCTCTAGCGTCGCAACATGAAAATAAACAATACTCAATAAGCAAACAAAACCACAAGTGGTATACAAACAATTAATCAAACCACAACACATAGCACTAGTTTAATCAAGCAACAACTAAAATCTATATTTACAAGGGCATTATACCACAGGAGTATAACACCAAACACATGCTAAAACATAGAGTACCAAGCCATCTCAATTAGAGGTAATTAACAACCATTTTTCTTAATCAGGAAATACTTCAGACAAAAGTTAAGCCACCCAATTAATCTTTGTAATTCAAAATATCTCACCAAGCTAAGGTGGATATAACAACAAGATACTTAAGCTAGTACTCAACTCAAGTCCATCCAGTTTATCAAGCAATGCAAACATATTACTCACACCAACATGTCTAACAAATACCACTATCAGTACTAACATATTATAACCTTCTAAACAGTAATAACATGCAAACAACAGTACCACAACAATCATTAACCAGTAAGGCACACATATTAGTCACACACAATATTCTCACATTAAAATAAATAAGCATAGCAATTCTTAATTACTAGAGGAAAAGTTATATAGGGACTAATCCCTAACGAAACATGACTCACAAGAAGCTCTCCCAACATGCTAGCATAATAAGGAAACACACCACAACAGTGGGTTACCACCCTACACATGCTAGGAAACACATCTATAACAATAAAGTTATAACACAGAATTTATAAAGCCCTAATTAAAAATAGGCAGAAAATGCCTAAACCTTAAATTAGCACCACAGTCAATCATGACTCCTAAATTCAAACCAATTTAGGGATGTTCTCCTACACATATAGAAGACAATCCAATTGGATTTACTCCAAAATTCTTCTCACAAAAATTTACAAAAATCACCAAAGTGCCACTGGTGTGTTTTCAAGAATGAATAGAACTTTTGTTTAGACTTCATTTGCATACAAGGCCAACAGATCTGGAAAGGTAGCATCTCAACCTATCTAGAGAATTTTAGTTTGCAATATTTGGATATAAAACTCTAGATATTGAATATTTAGTGAAATATATACTTTTTACTAGATTAACTCTAGCACACACATAACTACACATTTTGGAAAATGGTCAGTGCCACATGGTTAAGAAACACACATTATGAATGCTACAAAATTTGAATCACTCCAATAGCTATCACAGATTTACCACAAACAATTAAAGCTACACTATAATTAACAGGATATAAAAACAGAGAATAGATTCACAGAAAAATAAAAGAAACGGGCCAGATCTGGCCCAATCTGGCCGAGCAGCACCGAAGGTGGCCCAGCCAGCGGCCCAAGCCCGTCACGAAGCGGTACGCCACCTTCTTCTTCCTCCCGACACGCACGGACGGCGAGGTGCGCAGGAAGCAAGGCGAGGACGGCGTCGGCGTCGCTGGCGTCCCTAAAAGAAACGGTGAGGTTCATGAGAAGGAGCAGAGCAAGGGGAACTCGAGGATGTAGGATGGCGGAGAATGGAGGTCCGTGGCACCCGCGAGCTTGCTCGACGAGCGGCGGCCGGGAATGAAGAAGATGCAGACGGCTCGCCGATCTGCAGCTTCCCAGCTTGATTCCTTGGACTAGGACGGAGAGGGCGACGCGGTGAACCTCCTGGTGCGCTTGGATTTGGCCGGGGAAGCTTCAATCGCCGGCGATGCGCGTCGGCGTCCTGGATGGGGTTCGGGCTCGTGGGGGAAAGAAAGAGAGAGAGGGAGCAGGGGAGATGAGTGAGTGCTCGAGGGCAGAGGAGCGTCGGGGGGGGCCTCTTATCTCTTCGCGCGGCTGAGGAACGAGAGGGGGGTCCGGGCGGCGAGCGATGTCGGTGAACGACACGGCGATGCGCAGCATTGCTGCTACAGGAGGAGGACGATGGTTTGGCAGAAAACCCCCTGAAGTTCTTTTTCTATTTACGATTTAGTCCTTTTTGTTTATTTTAAAACCAGTAGCGTTTTAGGGAATTGTTTGGGGTATTTAAACTTTTACAAAAATCTGAGATTCATGTAGCCTCCCATATACATGTAGAAGCTCCACAAAAATTGGGAAGTCAAAATAAAATGTTTTTGAACAAATTTTGTTCATAGGGTTTAAATAAGGCATTTTTCTTGAATATAATTTATAATCCTTTAGAAATTTTTAAAGCAAGTTCAAATATTATTTTTGAACTCTTGGAACTTCCTTGACAAATATATTAGCTTTTGTATTTGTGTTTGTCAGAAACAAACACATTTGAATTGAGTCAAAAGAATAACATAGGATTCATAGTTTAAATAAAATTAAGTGGTAACTATATAATTTTGAGAAGGGAGGGGTATGAGAAGGAGGATGGTCATTTTACCTCTCCATGGAATTAATTTCATAAAGAAAATATTTGCTTGAGAGAAATAGAGAGTGAGGTAGGTAGATGAAATATATTAAGATCATTTCTTTAACTCATGATTAATTTCTATTTGTTGAATAATTGGAGGAGTTTGTTTTGGATTTAAGTCACATTCCAAATTTGTTGCCAAGTGTGTTTTTAATTTAATTCAGTATATTGGTGTAATTATTCACCCAAGCAAACAATAAAACAAGAATTAACAATCAATACAATCATAAGTCCAATAAGCAAAACTATCACAACAAGATCAACACCCAACCAAGTCCACACAATTCAAACCACAAGGATTAATCACACCACCATTTACAAATACTACTATCTTATAAATATGATCACATTTGACAAGATGATGTTTAAAACTATCTCAACTCCACCTTGATATTTTTGGAAAGCGTTTTGAGCAAGACAAAATATGTGGGGTAATTATTTCCCACTGGTGTTCTCTTTTAAAATGAAATGATAACCAAAGCTTATAAAATGGGAGTTGCATACAAATGCAAAATACAAGTTTAAAAGATAGATAGGAGATATAGATCTCCACATTTGTGGGAACACATAGTTTTGGAAATACTTTTACTTTCTCAAATAATGGGTATTAGTTTTGGTTGTTGCTAAACCAAGTATCATTGAAATGGAGTTGGCCAAAATAAGAATGGAAAAGATACATGGAATATTTTTCTTGTGCATGACAAATCACCAGTTAATTATATTTTATTTTGGTTGGGTCTTATATTTACTAGTCAAACAACTTAAACAACAGGTCACACAAGTTCAACACAGCAACAGGAAGGAAAACACAATCATCAGTGAAACATTTCAAAAAAAATTGTTGGTTCTGAATTTTGGGTCTTGTGAAACTAAGTTTTTCTTAGTTTCAAAATTTGGGATGTGACATCTATCATTTACGGTAATGTCATATATCTCGCCTTGGTATTTGGCGAGTATCGTGATGGTGATAGGAATAAACATGTTAATCAAGCAGGTTCAAAAGAGTGTCTTCGCATTACGGTAGCAGCTATACAGAACATCCAGGTTCTGACACTGGCAAGTGATTGGATAAGCATTTCCAATTATAGTTACACGTTATCGAACCTGTAGGGGTCACACTTAAGGCGTCAAGGTCTGCTTTATTCGTAGTGGTCCAGAGTAGAGAGGTTGTATCATCTAGGATGGTTTCCGGCGTGATAGAATTACATTCGGAGAATAGATCATGAAGAAAGAAAGGTTTATAAGAAAGGAAATAATTGTCCAAGTATATTCTGTCGGCAGACACTAGGTGTCTCGGATCATATAAATATGTTTGTATGATAAGTAATTAATTCTAGGAATTAATTAGACAAAATATTTATTGATTAAATATTAATTTATTTAATTAATAGGAAATTATTAAGGCCAATAAAAGGTGGCTGCCACATGGGCCCACATGGCAGCCGCACCACCGCAAAGTGGTGGGCCGAGTCGGCCGGCCGAACCCTGATGGGCCTCGGCCCATGAGGAGGGCAAGGCGGCGGTGGAGGACGAGACAAGGCCGGCCCGGGTGGCCCCACCCACCCGAGGTCGGTGGCCAAGGCGGGCCCCACTGGGGGCGGCGGCCAAGGAGGAGGCAGTGGGAAGGGGAGTTGGGGTTCCACCCCAACTCCACCTTCTAGCCGAATTGGGCAAGGGGAAGTTTCCCCTTGTCCAAGTTGAGTTGGACTAGAAAACTTTCCCCTTGTCCAAGCAACCCTACCCCTTGGGACTTCTTTATAAACCCCACCCCCTCCTCTTTTGGAGACAGACAATAGACTTGAGATTTCTCCTCGGAGGTTCCCAAGGTCTAGATCTAATCTCTCTCCCTCTCTCCCATGTGCTGGGGCTCTCTCCACCATACGCATACCAGTAGCACTTAATCCTGGCACGGCGAAGCGCTGCTGGATCTTGACAGACGTACGTGTACGAGCTCTCAGAGGGGTGACGCGTCATAGACGTTTGACCCTCACTCTTTTGGATCAAGAAGACATACGAGGATCGCGCGATATTCTCACCGTCAGGCTTGACCGTGAGAATCTTCATCAAGCTTCATCAACTACGTCGGCGTCATCGTCATCGACAACGTCATCGACATCGACATCAACATCGTCACCGACAACTCTTCCACAACTCGTGTTGGTAACGAAAGTACTATCCTCTCATGTATCTACATAGTTGATCCTGGATGTGTTACGTAGGTCGGAAAAAAATTAAATTCTGCTACGTAACCCAATAGTGGTATCAGAGCGATCTATGAGTAGGTACAGGTACGTACTAGAGCACATAAGTCTGTGCGGGCACCGCATAAGTTTGTGTGGGTATGTCAGAACTCTTCTGACATTCAGGTTATTTATGTATGCTTCCCAATAAACTACTTAAGGATGGTTTCCGATGGCATAGTTTCATTTTACGGACTTCTGGCAATCCACAGACCTTCTGGCTGCTCCTAGTATGCTTGTTGGCGCCAACGAAATGCTTCAGTAGCTCTGGGTCTTTCTATAGTTGGTCTCGTTGACTTGGTAGTGGAAAGGGCATGTGGACTAGGTCCACACGGGGGTCACGCGCACTAGTGAAGTTTGGAAGGGGAGCAGCAACCTGCTTGTAACGTTGGGTTGTCCTTCACCCCGCAATGTCAATCTAGCATCGTGATTAACCATGCTTGGTTACCTTACGTAGGCAGTAACGGTTTTACACGGTAAATCCCAAAGCCTCGTAAAAATTGCAAACACAGAGGTTAGGACGTCTAACTTGTTTGCAGGCATGTGATGTGATGTGGTATAGTCCTTTAATTTTATTCAATTATTGTATGAAATACCACCATATGTAATTCCAACCTGCGTGTTGGATTTAGTAGAAGCATGAGGGTGGAAACCACATGATTGCTATCTAGCCTGCGTGCCGCATGTTATTTCGTTTCTTAGAAATAGGAGACGGACATGAAGATGGTGTCGTAGACCTCGACGACAAAGAGTGGAACAAAGAAGGAGTTCTTACATCCACATGGAGGATGAAGAGGACTATACTACATCACTAATTGTGAAAGTTGATTTCTCTTTATTATTGCACTCTCTTTGGTTGCGCAGTAGTCGTGATTATTAGGGTGATTCCTCAAGAAAATATCAAGGAGATCGTGCTCATCCAACTGTGGCACCGTCAAACCAGATGCTTGTCACCGTGCGCCCTGTATCTAGGAGTAATGTGTGCCAAGGGTTCGGAGATGGGCACAGACCGTCCTAGCAGCATGAACGGTTGGTTGTCTTGACGTCCTGGCATAACTAGTTATGAGTTTGGGAGCACTACATCAAAAGATGAATGGAAATCACGGCAGGAAGTGATTGGCAAGTTGGCCTACCCATTCGTCATAGTGGATGACATGTATCCATGCTTCACACTATTGAGGATTGCGGATTCTGAGTCACTGTTTAACTGATCATGAGGAATATCAGTTTCAGTGGGAGCACACCATAGTTAAATCATATCATTTTAACTCGTGCAAATTAATCATGAAAAAGGGGTCTAAAAGGAATTTGCTATCATTGTAGATTAAAGCCTGTCGACATTAACTTGCTTTGTAAAATGGAAACTTTAACTGTTAATGGTAAGAACTTGTAGATTGGATCTGCGCCCTTAGAAGTAGACTTAGAGAAAATAGAAGTATTATATGTTTTAGATGCACCTTCCTCTGAATTGTCATGGAATGCAATTATGTTGGTGATGAAAAGGCAGTAAGGGAATTAATGTTGACTTATAGGATAAACAATTGCATACTCGCTTTGGGAAGGCGAGTGCATATGATGTGCTCACAGAGCTGCATAGTTTATTCCAGGAGAGAGTCAAAGTTTCATGTTATGCAATTACAAGACATCTCTTCAGTTGTAAGTTGGACATAAAGGGTTCGCTCATCGATCACTTGGCAAGGATGATTATCTTAATCAAATGTTGGAAGATCTAGGTTTTCCAATGCATGCCCAAGCGAGTCGTACAGCATTGCTAATGTCAGTACCACCGCATTATGGCGGTACATTCAAAATTCAAATTTGATTGGTAGTAACATAAGCATGGATGAGCTTACAAGGAAATTAATCATAGCGGAAGCTAAGATTAAAAAACTGCAAAAGGGTTGGTTCATCCAACAAGGCATCACAAGATATGAGGAGGAGATCTCAATATAGTGGAAGGTTTAGGGATTGGAAATCCCAAAGTCATCAGTGTGTTGGATGTGTATTTAACCGGACCTCACAGTGATTCTTGGATCTTTGACACCAGGTCTGTTGCACACATTTGCAACATGACGAGTGGTTTAAAAGATGTGGAGGTTAAATCCAGGAGAAGTGTGCATGGTTGGAAACGGAATGCAAGTAAGCGTTCGTTCCATCGTTACAATGATCCTTCATTTACCTTCAGGATTCATGTTGGAAATGAGTAATTGCTACTATGTACCCACATTGAGCAAGAACATCATTTCAGGGTCACGACTTTACGTGACGGATATTCTATTAATTCTGAGAACAATGGATGTTCGATTTATTATAAGAATGTATTTTATGGATCAGCCCCTCTGGTGGATGGTCTGTTTGTATTAAATCTTGGAAGGATAGAAGACACATTACACATTGATGCAAAGAGACTGAAATTAGTGAAAGATGATACTTACACTTGGCACTGTCGTCTTGGGCACATCGGGAAAAGCCGTATGAAAAAACTATTTTCGGATGGGTTGTTGCAATCTTGACGAGGATTCATTTGATCAGTGTGGCTTGCCTGATGGAAAAAATGGCCAGGACGCCGTTCGGTGGGACAGTCGAACGGGCGACCGAATTGATCAAGATCATACACACGGATGTGTGGGCCTCTGAACATTTCGGCGCGCGTGGATATCTTTACTTCGTGACATTTACTGATGATTTAAGTAGATACGGCTATATTTACTTAATGAAGCAAAAGTCGGAAACCTTTGAGAAATTCAAGGAGTTTCAGAATGAAGTAGAGAATAAACATGACAGGAAGATAAAGTACCTGTGATCTGATCGTGGTGGAGAATATCTTAGTCATGAATTCAGTCAACACATGAAGGACTGTGGAATTGTACCACAGTTGACGCCACCTGGAACACCGCAAAGGAACGGAGTTTCGGAGAGACGTAATCGAAATCTTACGGATTCGGTTAGGTCTATGTTGACACTATCTGATTTACCACTATCCTTTTGGGGTTATGCACTAGAAACAACAGCTTACACTTTAAATAGATCATCATCCAAATCTGTCAAGACCACGCCTTATGAAGTTTGGATGGGTAAACCACCCAGCATAAGTCACTTCAAGGTTTGGGGATGCGATGTTTATGGTAAACGATTGCAAGCCACAAAACTTGAGCCAAGGTCTGACAAATGTGTTTTCATAGGGTATCCCAAAAATACCATTGGATACACTTTTATAATAAGGTCGAGGGCAAGATTTTCGTTGCCCGGAACGCTATATTTCTTGAGAAAGAATTTCTTTCAAAAGAAGTCAGTGGGAGGACGGTAAGTCGAGGAGATTTTATAATCTACCGACGAGATAGTCAGAATTAACGCGTCGGAAGAAATTCCGGTCGGAGACTCAGCCACTGATACGGAGATTCCAAATCCTCCTCCTGGGGAAGAGGAAACTCTAGTCAGGCAGATTCCTCAAGTAAGGAAAGGAAGCCGAGTTCGCGAACAACCTAGGTTTTTTTAGAATGAAGTTTTCTTACTAGAGGGTGTCGAGAAAGAAGTTTTCGTCATGGACGAAGTTCTTCTTTCTCGAAGAGGATGAACCTGCATGTTATAAGAAGCGATGATGATAAAGATTCCAACAAATGGCAAGATGCCATGAATTCTGAAATGAAATCCATGTATGACAATCAAGTCTGGGATTTGGTAGAACTTCCTGGGAAGTAAGACCAATAGATTGTAAATGGATCTTCAAGAAGAAGACAGATGCGGACGGTAATGTTACCGTTCATAAAGCACGCCTTGTCGCAAAGGGTTTTCCACAAATTCAAGGTGTAGACTATGAGGAGACATTCTCTCCCGTAGCAATGCTTAAGTCTGTAAGGATTATGTTAGCAATAGCTGCCTATTATGATTATGAAATCTGCCAGATGGATGTCAAAACAGCTTTCTTAATGGAAATCTAACTAAGGATGTGTACATGGTACAACCCGAAGGTTTGTCAATCCAAGAAAGCTAACATGGTGTGCAAGCTAAAGAGATCCATTTATGGTCTCAAGCAAGCTTCACAGAGTTGGAATATTTGATTTGATGAAGTAGTCAAAGGTTTTGGCTTCGTTCAAAATTTCGAAGAAACTTGTGTTTACAAGAAAGAAAGTGGGAGCTCAATTGTGTTTCTAATTCTCTATGTCGGTGATTATTGTTACTTGGTAATGAAAATATTTCTAGGGGAAGTTAAGGCTTCATTGGAAAAGAGTTTTGCGATGAAGGACTTAGGTGAGGCTGCATATATATTAGGCATCAAGATCTATCGCGATAGAGAAAGACGCCTAATAGGTTTGAGCCAAAGTACATATATAGATAAGGTGTTGAAGAGATTCGACATGGCCGATTCCAAAAAAGGCATCGTCCCGATGGTGCCTGGAATTACCTTAAGCAAGAATCACTGTCCTAGTACAGCTGCTGAGCGAAAGGAAATGGCGGACAAACCTTATGCTTCGGCAATAGGTTCTATAATGTACGCAATGACATGCACAGTCCCGACATGTCATATGCCCTAAGTGTTACCAGCAGATTTCAATCTGTTATGGTATGGCCCACTGGGTAGCAGTTAAATGCATTCTGAAATACCTCAGGAGAAGTAAGGACATGTTCCAAGTCTATGGAGGAGATGAGGAGCTCAGAGTACGTGGGTACACTCAGGATTTCAGTCTGACCCAGACGATTCCAAAGCACAATCAGTTACGTGTTCGTTCTCAACGGCGGTGCGGTAAGCTAGAGAAGTTCCAAGCAAGGCACGGTTGCAGACTCTACAATGGAGGCGGAATATGTGGTGGCATCTGAAGCAGTCAAAGACAGCTATTGGATAAAGAAATTCATTACTGAACTAGAGTGGTTCCTTCAGTGGCAGATCCAATCGAGCTCTACTGTGACAACAGTAGTGCCGTTGCTCTGGCGAAGGATCCGAGGTCTCACAGCAAAGCCAAGCACATTGAACGCAAGGATCACCTCATCAGAGATCATGTGGCAAAAGGGAACATTGCAATACGTAGAGTTCATACGACAATGTAGCCGATCCTTTGACAAAAGCTCTTCCACGCTTAAAGTTTGAACCGGTTTAACATCGGTCTTAAAGAAGGTTTAATGTAATAGATAATTATCTATTATATAATTAAAACACATGACAAACGACGGCTCAGATTTAGCACTTAAAACCGAACGGCTCAGATTTAAAAACGTTGTTACTGGAGATCGTATTGAAAACAGCAGTTGACCAACCAGGCAGCAGTCCGGGTCTTGCACGTCGAGCAAGGAAAAGGAAATATAAAAGATGCGCCCGGCTATGTACATACATAGCTGTTCGTGTACATCACGTTAGAAAAAGAGTCACGTTTGTAGGCATCTCGCATCAGTACGTGTCAAAGCTGGAGTCTGATTAATTAATGTTGTCCGCCGGTACGATTATTTGCATGAACAGAATGATCGCCTGATGCTAGGAATATGCATGTACAATCAGCACACGGCCGGGCATCCTCAGCGACGACGCCATGACGCACGCCCGGCGCCCCTTGATGATCGAGAGCTCGAACACATGCGACGACGCCATGACGTCGAATTCTACATACGGTGCTCTTCCGTTTCTTTCTCCTCATTGCCTTCTTCTCTGATTAGGTTATGTGCCTTGGGCAATCATCTCTACTTGAGTTGTAGCATGATGCATCGAGTTCATTAATCGATTCTTCTTTGCAGGAAGCTTGCAACTAGGTGAAGATGCTTGCCGATGTAGTTGGCCAGTACTGTAATAGGTTGATCTATCAATTTCCAGGAGCAGCCCGTCCAGGTTATGTGTGCCTCGGTCGGCGTCAGTGGTCTCGGTCAAACAAGGTGCACATCTGATCTTTTGAGATGAATCCAACTGATTCACTAACTTTTTATTTCTTTCAGTAAAATTTATTCACTAATCTGCCTTAAACTAATTTTATTAGACAAGGTGCACATCTGATCTCTTGAGATGAATCCAACTGATTCTACTAAGTTTTATTTCTTCCAGCAAAATTTATTCTCTAATCTGACTTAAGAACTAATTTTTATTGTTTCAGCGGAAGAGAAATAAATAAAATCTTCCTGCCCGTCCCCTTTCTTCAGATGTTGTCTACATCTGACGGCAACGATCGGTGGAAGTTTGTGCTATCACCGGCGGTCCGGCGCCAGGTTCGTATAGCCGTCCAATATGTGAGCGTCAAGTTGAGGATGAAAAGAGTACGTGACATTTGTTTTTGTGCATGCAACAATAAAGTATATGGACTGCCCATATTGACCAGGTTCATAATTCATACATTTTTGTTAGTATGTACTTTGTGATTTCAGGAGCTGGCATTGACATGAATTTTCTTTCCGCTAGAGACGCTGGTGAAAAATATACATTAGAAGAGCGGCAAGTTACGGATTGAGGTGGTGTTCTTTCTTCTCGGTATCTACAGTATGTGTATAAATACATGCAATTGCAAACCACTATACCGGCGATTGATACTTATAATGCATTGATTAGCATAATAAAATCATAAAAAGAGATTAGCTGAACAGAAATATGTCCGGTTTGACATATAACATCAAGAAGAGGAAAAAATGCTGAACGTTTTTCTCATGGTTATGTCTATTTTATCCTTAGATTGTTCTCCATAGACATCTTTACAATGACCTGTAGAGAGTAGGATGAAGTTTAAATTACTTGGAGATCCTAAATTTCAAGAGCAGCCTATAACTTTATCTTGAGTTGTTAATATGTTCAAAAATCCAAATAACATGCATGTATTTAAATAGGATTTGTTGTGCAATATATCTTTTCGTGATCTCAGTTAGGACTTATATTTTTTATTTAGTATTCAAGAAACGAGAGAAGTCTTCATTATTTTTTGCTTGCTCCCAGCTATACTTTATAGCTGCAGCCTGCAGGTCATTTTTGAGCTAAATCCTGCAGAAGGTTTGTTGTCATCAATCCGTTGTACAAAAGTTAGTTTGTAGAATTCCTGGATACTGTAACTATGCACCTTCTTTGTTACATGGCACTTAAGTTCACTTCGCAGCATAAATTTACAAGTTAGTGATTACTCAAAAGGCATGCTTTTGTTGTACAAATTTCCTTTTAGTTGATCTGTTATCCCAATGATATTAAGATGTGAAATTGTGGAATTATAAGATGCCCCAGTTTTTCAGTGCTCTGGATAAAGTTGGTTATATTATCAGAATGCAGGAGATATCAACCATTCTTCGAGAGGTTACTGTTCGGCTGTAGCTCACTTGAAATATGCATGAAGGTTGGGTACTTCTTACAACACATTTACATGAAACAAATACTACTACTAATGCTCTCAGAATGCAAATCCCTATGGTTTTCAGGAGAAGATCATCTTCCTTCTTAGCTCTTGAGGAGAAGATCCACTGAATTTATGCTGCAGACTGCAACATCCTATCTGGACATACTTTTTTGGGGGTTAGATTCCGTCCAAGGAGTACCTCATTGCTAATGGTGGCAAATTAAATCGCGAAAGAGCTGAGGGGAGAACAACCAAGCAACATTAGATAAGCTTTCAAGACTAAGTCTCACATCATGCATGCAAGTGTAGAATTTTTACCATCAACCTTTATGGTCAGTTTCTATTCAAGTAAAATTCACCCCTGTTAGTCCCACACATATATATAGATTTGTTTTCACATGTGAGCTCAGTAGTATAAAAATAGTCAACATAACTGAGAAAAGGAAAGACACGCACTGAGTTACGGTCACTTGATGAGCTGTAGATTTTGTTTTGTCCTATAAATTAATGATAAACTACATCGAATACAACAGCTGAATATTTTCTTAGTGAATAACAATGTGCTATGATGGTATTCCTCATTCTAGCCGCGCAATTGCGGGCCCCTCAGCTAGTTGTATCTAATGCAAGTGGGAGACTGTTGGATATATGCCCTAAGAGACAATAAATATATTTGTTTCATGATTAATGATTATATCTTTATGCTATAACTGATATGGTCTATAAATGTGAGATTTATAGGGAAACACATACGCACGTGTAAAGATATAATCAAACCCATTTACCCTTTGTCCTGTCTCTTGACGAACTCGTTAATACTGGATGGCGATATTTTCCAGCCATGGACAAGTGCTCTTGTCATTATCAATGGGAGCATATTGTTAAGTTAACAATATGACTGGGAAGACCCAAATTTTGATATACTACGAGATCAAGTTTCGTATAAATAGTATAGTCTAGGATTGGTTGCTTGCTTATTCCTTAGACCATGAGATATGTGGTTATGTATATTGAGAGGAAGCTTTGACATAGTCAATCTTTACGGCCGTAATAGGGTAAAAAAGGCTATGATTGGGTAACCTCAAAGGTATACTATAACCATAGTAGTTCAAGACTGGGAATCACACCTCTAAAGTTATAGAGAGATACCCAGGATCCGCTCTAGTGTGAAAGTTTCCATTGACAAGTCTGCGCAGACAAGGTAATGATATACAAATATCATGGGATACTTAAACATGAGTTAAAGAGTAAAGGCATCGTACCGGTAACAAGGATAAGGTGACATAGTAAATGAAAGTTATCATTTACGGTAATGTCATATCTCGCCTTGGGTATTTGATGAGTATCGTGATGGTGATAGGATAAACATGTTAATCAACCAGGTTCAGAAGAGTGTCTTCGCATAACGTAGTAGAGAAGCTATACAGAACATCCAGGTGAGACACTGGCAAGTGATTGGATAAGCATTTCCAATTATAGTTACACGTTATCGAACCTGTAGGGGTCACACACTTAAGGCGTCAAGGTCTGTTGTATTCGTAGTGGTCCGGAGTAGAGAGGTTGTATCATCTGGGATGGTTTCCGCGTGATAGAATTACATTCGGAGAATTAGATCATGAAGAAAGAAAGGTTATAAGAAAGGAAATAATTGTCCAAGTATATTCTGTCGGCAGACACTAGGTGTCTCGGATCATAAAATATGTTTGTATGATAAGTATTTAATTCTGGGAATTAATTAGACAAAATATTATATTAAATTTTTTATTTAATTAATAGGAAATAATTATTGGCCAATAAAAGGTGGCTGCCACATGGCCCACATGGCAGCTGCACCACCGCAAAGTGGTGGGCCGAGTCGGCCGGCCGAACCCTGATGGGCCTCGGCCCATGAGGAGGGCAAGGCGGCGGTGGAGGCCGAGACAAGGCCGGCCCGGGTGGCCCCCACCCACCCGAGGTCGGTGGCCAAGGCGGGCCCCACTGGGGCGGCGGCCAAGGAGGAGGCAGTGGGAAGGGGAGTTGGGGTTCCACCCAACTCCACCTTCCTAGCCGAATTGGGCAAGGGAAGTTTCCCCTTGTCCAAGTTGAGTTGGACTAGGAAAACTTTCCCCTTGTCCAAGCAACCCTACCCCTTGGGACTTCTTTATAAACCCCACCCCCTCCTCTTTTGGAGACAGACAATAGACTTGAGATTTCTCCTCGGAGGTTCCCAAGGTCTAGATCTAATCGCTCTCCCTTCTCCCATGTGTTGAGGCTCTCTCCACCATACGCATACCAGTAGCACTTAATCCTGGCATGGCGAAGCGCTGTTGGATCTTGACGGACGTACGTGTGCGAGCTCTCAGAGGGTGAGCGTCATAGACGTTTGACCCTCACTCGTTTTGGATCAAGAAGACATACGAGGATTGGCGATATTCTCACCGTCAGGCTTGACCGTGAGAATCTTCATCAAGCTTCATCAACTACGTCGCGTCATCGTCATCGACAATCGACATTGTCACCGACACTCTTCCGCAACTCGTTGTTGGTAACGAAAGTACTATCCTCTCCTGTATCTACATAGTTGATCTGGATGTTACGTAGGTCGGAAAAAATTGAAATTCTGCTACAAACCCACTACACTCCCACCGCCGAAGCTGAAACAAGGCCAGGTGGTCATTGGGAAAACGTCGGCAACCTCGGCACTGACTCCGTCCCAGGCTCTACAAACCTCGGTTTCCCGAGCTTATTTCGGCAGATGGGAGGCACCCCGGCTGCACACTCAAAGCGGCAATAGCCTTGGCTCGGCGGAGCAGTACAATATGGATTGGAACGCCGCCAACATCAGCGAGGTTTCCTCCAACCCGGCGAACCAACATCCAGCTGGCCCGGGTGCCCTCGCACAGTCCATATACCCATGCAAGCTGCTGTCCTCAAATGCAGCGGTACACTTCTTCAACTTAGACTTCTTTCTTTAACAATAGACAATAGATATATATTATCCCCAGTCCCCGAGATTCGGGTCGAGTGATTGATGCTCCACCGAGTTAAAATCACTCGTCGTGAATCTTCACAAAAAAATCCAAGTGTAATTCATTTCAAAATTTCAGACACCAGTCCCCGAGATTCAGTCGAGTTTACTCGGCTTGAATTTCATAAGTCCGACACCCAGTCCCTGACATTCATGTTGAGCTTACTCGGCGTGAATCTTCATAGAACATACTAACATCTTCGCTTTTTTCAGGACTGCACCAACACCCGGACCGAGGTGTTCCAGAAGCTGCTCTTGGATCATAACAAGCTTAAGGGCTCGTACGCAGCTGCAGGAGGTGCTGAAGAACAAGGACTCCGCGCACACCACTTCCCTCCAGAAGGAACGAGACGAAGTGTCTCGGCTCCAGAAGGAACTTGCTCGGGTCCAGGGCGAGAAGACCGAAATGAAGAAGGCCCTGCTGCAGAGGGAAGAGCATGCTCAAAAGCATAAGGAACTCCTCGAGGAGATCGAGGCTCGCGCTACCTCGGCACAGGAAGAATTGGATGCCCTCAAGGCTAAAAGTGGTCGTTGGTTGTCCGAGCTTACCCAGCTCAATCACGAGATGGACAGTAAGTTTCCCTTATCCTTTTTCTCATTTCCTTTGCTTCTATCGGCATAGCCATATACCGGCAGACGACTTAACTCGGTGACAGTTTTCCTTTCTTCAGAACATTTTGTCCACTCCCAGATCGCTGCAGCCAACATCACCAAAAAGGCATGAGCGAAAAGAGCCGTGGCTGGCCCAATCCCGATGTCTGGGACATCGAAGATCATCTGACGGCCCTAAATGCCTGCATCTCTCCTATGATGGCCATCGGCATGAATTTCTTGATGCCGGTCTTCGGGTTTACCGAGCCTTATGGCCAGGATCTCAGCCTCCAGCCACCATTGATGAACTGTCCAAGTGCCTGTCGGGGGCCGAGACTAGGCTCCGAGAGTGGAGATCCTCAGCAGCTTGTGCCGGCGTAGATCAGCTCTAACATTCGTGCTCTCCTGGTACGAGGTCATTGATCTCAATGCATTGAGATCTCTGCCGCCCACTCGCAATGGACTGAAGATCTGGTGCTGATCGAGCGCCGCAAAGGAGGCAGCTTCCTTCATGGCCAGCTACCCAGCATTTCATTCCGGGGCCAACATATTCCGATGATGAAGAAGATGCCTCGGATGATGAAGACGATGATGAGGAAGATGAGGAGGTGGATGAGAGATCGAGGCCGAAGCTCCCGACACAGCCAAGCATACAGCTGCCGACATCTCCTCAGATCCAGCCTCCGACACTGCCGATATATCGGCAGCCACTCAACAACCGAAGTTTCTCCTGCTCCCGAGGTTGCTTCTGCTAAACACAACTCCTCCACTGCTACCTGAATTATCATCATATAAATTATTAAATCCCCGAATGCCGGGTGCAGATGTAAATATACCTTTAAGTATTTCGCAATGCTACTCTTATTTTGCTACTTTTATGGAAAACGGCTTAATGTCGGATCACTTTGCTCCAAGTCCCCGAGTTTACTTTCTCGTTTACTATACTTAGTAACCTTTGCTCTTGTCTACCATTTTGGCGTTCGACAGTCGAGTCACAAGATCAAAATTATAGCATACAATACTTGTAAAATTTGAGGTAAGGTTCAGAGTCATCCGACACAAGATCCAACACAAGGAAAGGAATGAAAAACAGGTTAGTAAACAACCTATGCCGAATCATTTTTGGACCGAGTCCCCGAGTTCATTTTCATGTTTACCACATACCACAACCTCTGCTCTTGACTGCCATTTTGGCGTTCGTCAATCGAGTCACAAGATCACAACAAGATAGCATACATTACTTGAACTTTGAAACAAGGTCAAAAACCATCCGGCATATAAACAACTCGGATAAAACAGAGATAAAAACACATGCATATGGACACGGCAGTCCCCGAGATTCTCTTCGGGGTGCCGGCATTTTATTCAAAGGAAACCGAGTACATACATTGCGCCCTTAAGAGTGAAAGGGGGAAGTAGAGCTACATTCCAGGGTCGTTTGGTCTCCTCTCCGGATTTTTTCCATCACATTTTCCTCGGTGCATGCACATCTATAAGAATATGCATCATTGTGCAGAGCCTTGCTCACAATGAACGGTCCCTCCATGGAGGCGACAGCTTGTGTCGGCCTGCACTGCGCTGCACTAGCCTCAGCACCAAATTCCTTCTCGAACACCCGAGGGCTGATTTTCCGGCTATGATAGCGTCGGAGATTTTGTGATATATTGCTGACCGAGATAAGGTCAACTCTCTTGCTTCTTCGAGCAAATCAACATCATTTTCCCGAGCTTCTTTTGCCTCGGTTTCTGTGTAGATCGTAACTCTCGGTGAGTCAAACTATATGTCGGTTGGTAGGACAACTTCTGCTCCATAGACCAGGAAAAAACAGCGTAAACCCGTTGATCGATTCGGTGTGGTCCTAAGACCCCAAAATACTAGGGTATCTCTTCTATCCAAACCCGGAGTTCGCAATAGTGGTTCAATCAATCGAGCTTTAATGTGGCTAACACCAATGCATTTGCTCTTTCCACTTGTCCATTGGCCTCTGGATGTGCAACCGAGGCTATGTCAACCGAATTCTCTTTTCAGCACAGAATCGAGCAAACTCTCCCACAGCAAAGTTTGTGCCATTATCCGAGATAATGCTGGGGGTAACCATATCTCAAAATTATGTCCTTCAAAAAGGACACAGCTGGTGACCATCACACTTCCTGATTGGCTTCACCTCGATCCAGATGGTGAACTTGTCCACCATCACCAGCATATGAGTCATGTTACCTCGGGCTGGTTTGAAGTCCCCCACCATATCCAGCACCAAACAACAAAGGGCCAAGTGATGGAATTGTCTTGAGTGCCGAAGCTGGCAAGTGAATCTTCTTAGCAAATCTCTGGCACCCCTCGCACCTTCTGACGATATCTTCTGCCTGTTGCAAAGCACTGGTCCAGTAAAAATGATGCCGGAATACTTTAGCAACCAAGGCTCTTGTGGAAGCATGATGTCCACATTCTCCTTGATGAATTTCCAGGAGCATCTCTTGCCCTTCCTGCGGCTCGACACAACGTTGCCAGTACCTCAGTTACACTTCTCTTGTATAACTTTGCTGATGATGGTGTATGCCTTGGATCTTCTTTGCACTTGACTGACCTCAACTTCATTACTTGGCAAACTCCCATCCATCATATGCCATTATAGGTGTGCCCATCCCGGCACAGGACGCACAGGAAAGACCAGATCATCCACCTCCATGAGATCAAACCGACATTGCCTCCTCCGAGATTGAGTAACCAGTCCCCGAGTTCTGCCAAGCTGTCCGCGGGTCTTCCCAAATGCATCCGACATCAACGTCCATGGGCACAGCTCCAGATTCCGGTTTTGCCAGAATAAAATTGACTCGGACTCCGGAGATGGTTTGATTGGTGGTTTCCTCAGATGCTCCAAGGATATGTCGGGGGAATTGGATCCCGAGAATGAGCCGCTTGGACAATATGTCGGCGGCTTCATTTTCCGCCCGAGCACATGCTTGAACTCGCAACCTGAAAAATCCTGAGATTTCTAAACATGGAACCGATACAACGCCATGTTGGCATCTAAAGCATCCCAATTTCCCGAGGATGCTACACACCAGGTCCAAATCTCCAAAACATTCTATCCGGCGAATCCCAATTTCCTTGGCCACCATTGAGCCCATGGACCAGTGCCTCATATTCGGCCACATTGTTAGATGCTGCAAAATGTATCTGCAGTACATATCTCAGCTGGTCTCGCTTCGGCGAGGTAAGAACTACTCCGGCACCCAAACCAATCTTGGTCTTGGAGCCATCAAGTGCATCCTCCAATAGTTGGAGTCAGGCAGTGGTGGCTCATATTGCATCTCGGCCCAATCAACCAAGAAATTCGGCAGGGCCTGAGATTTGATGGCATGTCTTCTTTCATAATGCGGTGTGTAAGGGACACCTCTATAGCCCACTTGGCTACTCGGCCACTTGCATCTTTGCAACCGATGATTTCCGAGATGAGCCTCGCACACCACTGTGATTGAATGCTCTTGGAAGTAATTTTCAACTTCTAGCAGCCAGATAGACACCATATGTCATCTTCTGGTAGTGAGGATAATTCTGCTTGGATAACGAGATTACTTCGCTCAGATAATATATCGGCCTCTGCACGGTTTTACCCTCCTCTTCTCGCTCCACCACCACTACAACACTCACAACTCGGTTTGTGGCTGCAATGTAGAGCAACATCGGCACCTTGGGCATGGTGAGGCCAGTATCGGCGCAATTGCCAACATCCTTTTTAACTCGGTAAACGCCGCATCTGCTTGCGGGGTCCACACAAAAGTGGTGCTCTTCTCATTAACTGGTATAGAGGCAAAGCCTTTTCCCCCCAACCTACTAACAAACCGACTCAAGGCCAAGCATCCAGTGAATTTCTGCACGTCCTTGAGACATGTCGGTAATCTCATGCTCTCAATAGCACGGATTTTTTTCGGGTTTACCTCGATACCTCGGCTTGATACAAGGAAACCGAGTAAACTTGCCTGCCCGGCACACCAAATGTACATTATCCGGATTAAGTTTCATCCGGTACTTCCTTAAGTTTATAAATGTTTCTCTGAGATCATCAATCAGAGTGGATTTATCTTTAGTTTTTATGACGACATCGTCGACATACACCTGCACATTTTTGCCTATTTGATCATGCAAACATTTCTGCATACATCTCTGGTACGTAGCACCAGCATTTCTCAAGACAATGTCATGACACGATAGCAATAAGCCCCATACAGGGTAATAAAAGCTGTTTTCAATTGATCAGCAGGGTTCAGAGGTATCTGTGAAAACCAGAATAAGCATCTACAAAGGATAACATCTCACACCCGGCTGTGGAATCGATCACTTGATCAATCCGAGGCAGCAGGAATGGATCCTTAGGACATGCCTGTTTAAGTTCGTGAAATCGATACACATGCGCCACCACTTAGCACCATGTTCATCCTTTTTCTTTTCCACCAGGACCGGGTTAGAACCAGTCCGGGTGTAGCCCTCCATGATGAAACCAGCCGCAAGCAACTTGGCCAGCTCATCACCCACCACTACGCCGTGTCGGTTGCTTCACTGGTTTCATGTCCGGACTGACGAATAAAGAGTGCTCAGCCAACTCCCTCGGAACACCTGGTAGGTCCAGATTTGACCATGCAAAGATATCCCGATTCTCACGGAGGAAGTGACTGAGCTCGCTTTCCTATTTCTCGGAAACCCGGAACCAATGATGACGTTGCGCTCTGGGAATGCCGAGTCAACATTGATCTTGTTCGTCTCCTTTGGCACCTCGAAAGTTGCATTCTGCTCCTGGTTAGCCATACCGCAACCGAGTTACGCGGACTGAGCCAGCACCACCACGTCAGGATCTTCTTCTTCTCTGCAGCAATAATCAGTGACTCGGCCAAGCAAGATCCAGCCGAAGCACACTCCAGCGCACGCTTGTAATCACCCGAGATGTGATGATGCCATTAGGACCTGTAGCTTCATGTTGAGATAAGCCACATGGGTAGAGATCATTAACTTGGACAGTGCGGGCCTACCGAGTAAAGCATGGTATGGACTTTCGAGAGTCCACTACCTCGAACTGGATGCTATCAGTCCTGCAGTTGTCCTTAGTGCCGAACAACACATCAACCCATATCTTTCCCATAGGTGCACACGAAACTCCCGGCACTATGCCATGGAAGGTTGTGCTACTTGGTTGCAGCATGTTCATCGAGATACCCATCTTCACCATGGTGTCTCGGTACATGATATTGATAGCACTCCCATTATCAATGAGAACTCGAGTGAATCGGACATTGATGGCGGGTCCAATGAATGTGGATCCACCACCAGAGCATAACCTCCCGGAGTTGGCATAACTCGGGATTATCCTTCCTGCTCCCGGAGTTGCTCGGACAGTTCATATACTTTGGAACTGCCGACATAACCGTATTCACCTCTAGTGCCGCCGATGCAAGCTCTTCTTGTCAGTTGGCTCGGTCACAAAGACCCATAGCTCTGGTGAGCCTCTCTGAAATCACTCCGGGGATAATCCCCTGCCTACTGGGACCAAGATTGCCATTGTAGCCTCCGACATTCACCAGATTCACAGGTTTCGGAGCTGCCTGTCTCTGAACAGCTGCAATCACCGGGATGCATTTGCCCCAGTGAGCGGTAAGTTTTTGCCTCGGTGGAATTCTCTGAGGTGCTCCCGTCTGATTTCCTCCGGATCCTCCTCCTTCTCTCAACGTGCGCTGATACCAATTACCAGCTGCACTGCCGAGTTGAATGATTCACTGGCCTGCAAATGTCTTGCGTGTGGTAGCTGCAGGGCCCATCCAGCATTGCCTCATAGTTATGGGCTTCCTCTGGTCACTCCATGGTTCTTTCCACCTTGGTTCTGGCCCCATGCAGGCCCAATGTTCTTCTTACGTTGGCTATTGCCGGCATCTGGCTGGTCTTGATCTACTGCAGCAACCTGGTTCGAACCATACCGGTAATCCGGTTCCCTCTTGTTTCCGAAGTTCTGGCGATCATTCTGCCTGACTGGCCTGGGTCTGTTGTTCACCGGGTATCTTCTACTCGGCTCAACAGGTTCAGCAAAGGCTGCATGGGTCACCGAGTGCATAGCTATCCGCGATCCAGATTGTCTTGGCCAAAGTGGCCGCATTTCCCTCTACAGTTTCTGCCAGAGCATGGAGCCTGAGTGGGCTACCCCCGGTAGGTCAAGCTTGGCATAAGTGGAGTTAAAAGGTGTGCCGCGGTACAAAAAGGGCCGACCTGTTTGGGCCTGGGAGAATCCGAGCTTCATCTTGTCCTGGAAATAATAAAGGCCGACCTGTCTTGGCCCATAGGGATCCGAGGTATCCCGTTGGCATGGCCGGTTCATAATCCGAGCTATGATCAGCCGACCTAACTACCTCGGTGCTATGATTTTCATGGTGAGTGCAGGATAAGCTATTTGAAGGAAGTAATGTCCGACCTGGTCGGAGCTTAAGTACAAGACCCGAGGTAAGGAGCGGGAGCAAGACCCGGGCTAACCGAGGCAGGAGGCCGTAGTCGGGCAGGAGTCAATGCCCTGTCACTTCCCGCCTGACACGGGAGCGTCTGTCACGGAGCCTGGCAGAGGCGTGCCCCGGTTCGGCGGGCTGCACGCCTCTGACCGCTGACCACGCGAGATCCGGGGAAAAGGCTACGAGGTTAGCTCAGCCAGGCTACGTCCTGTCTCAGTCAGAGGGGACATCCTAGCTCTACTGTGGTGATGCAGGGGATGGGCAGGCCATGTCTTGTCCCTGACAGGAGTACAATGATGACCAAAGCAGAGGCATGGCTACAGTATCAGCGAGGGGCACAACGGTAACTCGGATGGCCTATTAGTGGGCTTTCACCCCTCCTGTGGAGGGAGAGGACAAAGAGAGAGAGAGAGAAATAGAGAGGAAGAGAGACGAAGAAGGGAGACACCTCGAGGCACGCACAGGAAGCTCGGATCCCTTTCTTCCCCCTTTGTGGCTTCATCTTCTACCAAGTTCTCACCATTGTATCATCATACAGCTCGAGGAGCAGCTTTTGCGTTGTCACCAGATATACACCAAGTAGGATAGTGCTGCAGTAGGGGTGTTACCTCCCAAGAGGGCCCCGAAGCAGGGTACATCGTGGTGTGCTTTGTGTTCTTGGTTTCTTGGTTTCTTGTTCTGTCTTGCGTGTTCTTGCGTGTGCACTTCTTGAGTGCATAAACCCTCCCCGGATTCCCCCAACGACCATTCGGCCCCATCTTAGCCATACCTATGGCATCTGCCGTGATCCCACCACGACAGTTGGCGCCCACCGTGGGGCAGATTGAGGCGTTGGAGGGAGTTTACATCCGGACGGGCTCAGGCGAGCGTGTTCTTTCCGGGCATCGCCAAGATCGGTGAGTTCACCTTCGTCAGCGACAATGCGGGGTGTTTCGCCGGCAAGCCCTTCCCCGAGCATGGCTTCACCATGATGCTTGGCAGCTTCGTCACCTACGTTGCTGTCGAGGTTGTTCGCGAGTACCCGGAGCAGGTGCTCGTGGACGACGAAACTCCTCTCCTTGCGGCTTAGGTCGGCGTATCACTCGCCCCGAGAGCTGCGTGGAGGTGATGATGACCGGTCCGGTTGATGCCGCTGGCAAAGGAGATGCCAGCAATCCAAGCCGGCCGAGGTTGCTAAGGTGAGATCTGCAAAGCCCAGGCTAGAGAAAGAGTTGCCTGGTACCCCCGGTGCAGGGCCGAGGTGCGACCCTAGTAGAGATACGGAGACACTGGCGACCCAGTAGATCCAGGAGTGGATGTAGTGGTGACTGTGGCCGACCTAGAGGCAAAGCGTGTCCTGTTGCAAAGGAGGCTGTAGCAATGATGACAGCTAGAGATGAGTTCAATAGAGATATGCGTGAGTACAATGCAGCGAATGGCTTCACCCCGGTAGCAGCTGATACAAATAGGGGAGCCGAGGTGCGGCAGAGAGGCAAGGGGCTCAATGATGAGATGAACAGGGAGGCTCGACCTACCACCTCGGCTAGGAGTGAGAGTCGCGTGTCGACTGGAAGGCCGGGTATAGTTCCCCTGCTAAGAACCTCAGAGCTGCCGAGGCAGGCAGGGCCGAGCTATCCGGGTTGAGAGATGCATGGCGTGCAGCAGAAGCGAGTCAATGAATTAGTGTATGTAGCTAACCAGCAGAATGAGGCTCTCCGCAGAGCATATGCCGGGGCTGGTGATTCACAGATGGTTTATTCAGCTAGGCCAGTTAGTCAGGTGTCCAAGGGGCAAGCCTCGTCTCCACTCGTCGGAGGAGCCGATCGAGCCCGGAGTGTCACCTCGGGTCAGAACAAGCCTGCAGATGCAGATGTATGATCCGGTGTTAGCAGAAAGCAGAAGGTGGGCCAGGGCAATGCTAGCCGAGCTAAGGGAAACCCCGGCCAAGGTAATGCAAGCCGAGCTAAGGGTAACTCCGGTCAGGGAAATCAGAATGGCGGGCAAGCAGCGTCGGCTGGCCGAGGTAAACCACCTCCGCCCCCGAGGTATCAGCAACAACCCGGCCGCAGGGCAATATCAGCGAGAGGAGTATGTTCAGCAACCTCAGAATGTCGGTCAAGGCGATGACCGATATGATGATGGAGACTCGGCCATGGCGCGAGCGGATACCACAGAGTGGATGGGGCGTTGGGACCTCGGATAGGAGCTCGGATGTTAGCTCCGGCGATGTTCGTAACAAGCTGGATAGAATCTACTTGTCCGAGCTTGGAGGAGGAAGGCCCTCCTGGTCCGGCGTGTTTCGGACCTCGGATCATGAAGGAGCCACCACCGCCAGTATCTCAGTTCCAGTTAGGTCGGAACACCAAGCCATACAACGGGAGCACCAAGCCGCAAGATTGGCTGACAGATTATGTATCCTCGGTGCACATAGCGGGGGGCAATCGCCGATGGGCGGTCCGGTATCTCCCGCATGTTGGAAGGTCCAGCTCGGATCTGGCTGAATAATTTGCCGGAGTATAGTATCAACTCCTGGATAGACTTGGAGCTGGCGTTTAACAGCAACTTTGCTAGTACATACAAGAGGCCAAACCGACCTCAGCTCCTGGCAGCATGTAAGCAAGATGATCATGAAACTGACCGAGTTCTTAACTCGGTGGAGCAATGTTCGGAATTCTGTGAAGGAGTTGTAGAGGCACAGGCCATTTCCTGGTTTGCAGATGGTTGCCGACATGGCAGCATGCTGTGGCAGAGGCTCCAAAGAGATATGCCGAAATCCTAGCAGAGACAATCCGGATTGCAGATTCTTATGCTCTGGTGATCCGATGCAGCCAGCAGGAGGCAGTGGCACGTAACAGAAGGAGGGAGCCAATAAACAACCGGCTCGGACCAAGGTGTAATGACCGCCAAGAGTTCGGACAAGAGGAGGGAGCCGGACTACCCATACACCTCGAACCAAGTTGCAGCGGTGAACCCGGATCAGCCCGGAGCTGGAGGTGTCCAGAGGCCGAAAATCAATGGTCCGGCATTTAGTCCGAACCCGGAGCCACCCTTGACTTATGAAGCAATGTTAGATGGTCCTTGCCGTTACCATACGACCGACCCGCGTAAGCCAGCCAACCATTCAACCCGGCAGTGCAGCTGGAACCGCAGAATCAGGGAAGAAGGGGCGAAGGCCGGAGGAAACAGGGAGGACCACCTCAGAGATTTCAGCCGAGGTCCCACCCAAATCTGTCCGGAGCAAATGTTACCCCGATAACCACTGCACCTCCTCCGAGGCCTGCAGCAGCAAGGCCCGTGAATGTTGTGAATGTCCGAGGTAATAACAACAACAATGGTGCCGGACCAAGTCAGCAGTATGAATACCCCGGAAATGACTATAGAGAGGCTCATGCGAGCTATGTGGTCTTTGTGACCGAGCCAACTGACAAGAAGAGTGTGCAGAGGCGTGCCATGGAGGTGAATGCAGTAATGCCGGTGGTGCCGACCTATATGAACTGGTCTGAGCAGGAGAACTTGGAGCAGGAAAGATACACCTCGGATCATGCCGAGCCCTGGAAAGTATGCCCTGGTGGTAGATCCGACGTTGTGTGGGCCTACAACAATGTGAGGTTCACCCGAGTTCTGGTGGACAATGGCAGTGCCATCAACATCATGTACCGAGACACAATGGTGAAATTGGGCATATCGCCAAATCAGTTGATGCCGAGCAGTTGTACTTTTCATGGGATTGTGCCTGGCGTTTCCTGTGCACCCATGGGCAAGATATGGGTGGATGTAGCATTTGGAACCAAGGATAACTGCCGAGTTGAGAGTATCGAGTTCGAGGTGGTGGACTTGGAGAGTGCATACCATGCATTGCTTGGAAGGCCGGCTCTGGCCAAGTTCATGATTTCCACCCATGTTGCATACCTGAAGATGAAAATGCCGGGGCCAATGGGATCATATCCATCTCGGGTGACTACAAGCGAGCCATTCAGTGTGCCTCGGCGGGGTCTAATCTGGCCGAGCTTTGGTGATCGCAGCGAGAAGAAGAAGCTGCATCAAGTGGTGGCAATGGCGCAGTCAACACAGCTCGGCATGTCCGGACTGATGAGCCCGGACTCAACTGCAGCATTCGAGGTGCCCAAGGAGACCAAGAAGATCCCCATTGACCCGGAGCACCCAGAGCATGGCCATCATTGGGACCGGGCTGGGCGAGAAATAGGAAAGCGAGCTCTGTCACTTCCTCCGTGAGAATCGGGATATCATGGTCGGCTAAGGACCTGCCTGGTGTTCCGAGGGAGTTGGCAGAGCACTCTTTATTTGTCAGGCCGGAGGTGAAACCGGTGAGGCAACCGACCCGTCGTCTCTCAGACGACCGAAGACAAGTGGTGCTGGACGAGCTGGCTAAGTTGCTTGCAGCCGGGTTCATTATGGAGGTGCTGCATCCGGACTGGATATCCAATCCGGTCTTGGTGGAAAAGAAGAAAGACGAGCCAGCCGTGGTCAAGGTGTGGCGCATGTGCATTGACTTCACTAACCTCAACAAGGCGTGCCCGAAAGATCCGTTTCCATTACCTCGGATTGATCAAGTGATCGATTCCACTGCTGGTTGTGAACTGTTGTCTTTTATCGATGCGTACTCTGGTTTTCACCAGATACCACTGAACCCGAAGGATCAAATAAAGACTGCTTTTATTACCCCGTATGGGGCGTATTGCTATCGTGTCATGTGTTTTGGTCTGAGGAATGCCGGGGCAACTTATCAGAGGTGTATGCAGAAATGCCTGCACTCTCAAATGGGCAAAAATGTGCAAGTGTATGTCGATGATATCGTCATCAAAACTAAGGAGAAACGTACTCTCCTCGAGGATCTCGAGGAGACATTTGTGAATTTGAGAAAATATCGGTTGAAGCTTAACCCGGACAAGTGCACCTTTGGTGTCCCGGCTGGAAAGTTGCTTGGATTCCTGGTGAGCCGAGGTATCGAGGTTAACCCGGCCAAGATCCGAGCTATTGAAACATGAATTACCGAAGTGTTTGAAAGATGTGCAGAAATTCACAGGGTGCCTAGCCTCGTTGAGCCGATTTGTAGGTCGGCTGGGAGAAAAAGCCTTACCTTTGTACCAGCTCATGAAGAAAAGTACCGGGTTTACATGGACCCCGCAGGCCGACGTGGCGTTCAATGAGCTAAAAAGATGTTGTCCACCGCCGGTGTTGGCGTCACCATTGCACAATGAGCCGATGTTACTTTACATTGCGGCCACAAACCGAGTTGTAAGTGTGGCAGTGGTGGTGGAGCGCGAAGAAGGTGGCAGGTCGGTGCAGAGACCGGTGTATTACTTGAGCGAGGTGATCTCTACCTCGAAGCAGAATTCCTCACTACCAGAAGATGACGTATGGTGTCTACCTGGCGGTCAAGAAGTTGAAGCATTATTTCCAGGAGCATCCCATGACGGTGGTGTGCGAAGCTCCAATCTCGGAGATCATCGGGTGCAAAGATGCAACTGGCCGAGTTGCCAAATGGGCGATTGAGGTGTCTCCATATGCACCACATTATGAGAGAAGAGATGCAATTAAATCCCAGGCGTTGCCGGACTTCTTTTGTGATTGGGCCGAGATGCAGTATGAGCCACCCAGGCCGGACTATAATTATTGGAAAATGCATTTTGATGGGTCCAAGACAAAGATCGGGCTGGGGGCTGGAATAGTCCTCACCTCGCCGAAGCGAGATCAGCTGAAATACGTGCTGCAGATTCATTTCTCAGCATCAAACAATGTGGCGGAGTATGAGGCCTTAATCCATGGCCTCAATGGCGAAGGAGATCGGTATCCGGCGTATGGATGCTTCGGCGATTCCGACCTGGTGGTGCAACAATCTTCTGGAACTTGGGATGCTCTGGATGCCAACATGGCGTTATATCGGTTCCATGTGCAAAAGATATCCGGGTTCTTTGAAGGGTGTGAATACAGGCATATACCTCGGACAGAAAATAATGCCGACGTGTTGTCAAAGCTCGGTTCATCTAAAGAGGCAGTACCACCTGGAGTAGCCCTGAATCACTTGAGAACTCCTTCAATCAAACCTTCTCCTGAATCCGAATCTATTTTCATCCCGGCGGAGCAAGAGCCCGGACCTGTTCCAATGGAGGTAGACGTCGGATGCGTTTGGTCGGACCCGGGGACTGCGTGGCAGAGCTCGGGGACTGCACCGAACCTCGGGGACTGCTCGAGACTCGGGGACTGGTCGCAGGATGGTGGAGGAAATAATGGAGGAGATTATGGTGGCCGAACCAATGGAGGTGGACGAGAAACTTTTTCCTTTGCACCCAGTGCCGGAGTGGGCGGAGCAAATCATGAAGTTCATAACAGAGGGAAGCTTGCCAAGTGACACAACCGAGGCTAGGAGAATCCAAAGGAGGGCAAGGCGTACACCATCATCAACAAGGAGCTCTATAAAAGAAGCGTAACCGAGGTGTTGCAACGGTGTGTCGAGCCAGCTGAAGGCAAGGAGATGCTTTTGGAGATCCACCAAGGAGAGTGTGGTCATCATTGCAGCACAAGAGCTCTGGTGGCCAAGGTGTTCAGGCATGGGTTCTATTGGCCCACTGCTCTTGCTGAGAGACCATAGTCCGGAGATGTGAAGGATGCCAAAGGTTTGCCAAGCAAACGCATATGCCAGCCTCGGCGCTCAAAACAATTCCTATCACTTGGCCGTTTGCGGTATGGTGTTTGGATATGGTGGGAGAGTTCAAACCAGCCCGAGGTAACATGACGCACATACTGGTGATGGTGGACAAGTTCACCAAGTGGATCGAGGTGAAACCAATCCGGAAGTTGGATGGTCATTCAGCAGTGACTTTTTGAAGGAGATCATTCTGCGATATGGTACCCCCATAGCATTATCTCGGACAACGGCACGAACTTTGCTGTTGGAGAATTTGCTCGGTTTTGCATGAACAAGGGAATCCGGCTGGACATAGCCTCGGTGGCACACCGGAGTCTAATGGACAAGTGGAAAGATCAAATGCTCTAGTGTTGGCCGGCATCAAGGCTCGGCTCATTGAACCACTGCTGAAAACGCCGGGGTGTTGGATAGATGAGATACCAGCAGTACTGTGGGGTCTAAGGACCACGCCAAATCGATCAACTGGCTATACGCCATTTTTTATGGTCTATGGGGCAGAAGCTATGCTACCCACTGACATCGAATATGATGCGCCCAGAGTGGCAATGTACACTGAAGCCGAGGCAAAAGAGGCTCGGGAGGATGCAGTAGATCTGCTTGAGGAAGCTAGAGTTGGCCTCATCTCGGTCAGCAATATACCAACAAGGTCTCCGACGTTATCATAGCCGGAGTAGTATCAACCCTCGTGTGTTTCACGAGGGAGATTTGGTGCTGAGGCTGGTGCAGCGCAAGAAAGGTCGGCACAAGTTGTCACCTCCATGGGAGGGACCGTTCATTGTGAGCCGAGCTCTGCTCAATGATTCGTACTATCTATAGATGCGCAGGAACCAAGGAAAGATGGGCTGGACAACCCCGGATCAGAGGTCAGCGACCATGGAATATAGCTCTACTCCGACCTTTCTACTCATGAAGGGCGCAATGTATGTACCTCGGTTAATTTAATGAAATGTCGGCACTCCGAGGTTGAAGCTCGGGGACTGCCTCGCTCTTGTGCTTGTGTTTTATTTCTGTTTGTCAATTTCGTTCATATGCCGAACTATTTTGAACCTCGTCTCAAACTTCAAGTAATGTATGGCTGTGTAACTAATCTTGTGACTCGACTGACGAACGCCGAAATGGTAGTCAAGAGCAAAGATGAAAAAACGTGGGAAACATGAAAATGGACTCGGGGACTCGGTCCAAAAATATAGTTCGGCATGTGTCGTTTACTAACCCCTGTCTTTACCTTTCGTTTATGTCGGATGATTTTGAAACACACCTCGACATTTGCTAAGTACTGTATGCTATAAACAACAATCTTGTGACTCGACTGTCGAACGCCAAAATGGTAGACAAGAGCAAAGAATGCCAAGTATAGTAAACACGAAAGTGAACTCGGGGACTCGTTCCAAAAGGGTTCGGCATAAATTTTAGAAAAGCATGGTTCGGATAGCAAGATAATAGTACTGGTAGCAAGGCAAACTACTTAAGGTATTACATCTGCACCCGGCATACCGGGGATTTAATGTTTTGCTTGAGACAAGTTCAGGCCTCGGAACCAGAGACCTCGGTCGCCGAAGTGGTAGTGGGACCTCGGAAGCGGAGCTGGGCAGGAACAACCTCGGGCGCAGGAAAACCTCGGTCGCGGAAGCAACCTCGGTTGTTGGAGTGGATGCCGGGGTGTCCGTCACGTCGGGGGAGATCACCTCGGTGGCTACGGCTTTGCCGGACTTGCCCTTGGGTTCGGAGGTTCGTCGAAGTTGAAGTCATCTCAGAATCTCCGGCCACCTCGGTTGTTTTGCCGGCCTTGCCCTTGGAGCTCTCAGGCTCGTCGAAGTCAATTTCCTCGCCGTCAGAGCCTTCTTCACCGGACTTCTTCCTCGTCCGAGCTCTCTTCATCCTCAGAATAGAGGCGCCCTTCATCAAAGGTCCGGGTGTTGCATAACTAGCAAAGAGGTCGGCTGCTGCTTGGCGTTTCTCAATCCAGCAGGTGGTGTTCCAAGGAGAGCCCTTGCAGGGAGGTAACCGTGTGGATCTCGATCATTCATACCAGGACAGCACGAACACCAGGGCCTTGTCCGCTCCAGCCCGAGCTGATGAGCATCTCCACTCCCGAAGTCTAGCCTCGGCTCCTTTCAGCTTCGTGGCGAGCTCGTCGATGCAAGTGGGAGTCTTAACCTTGGGCCAGAGGGCACGGTGGACCTCGGAACCCGATGGCAGTCAACCAGTTTAGTTCCAATGGCCTGAGCGGCCTGATCCGAGCATTAAGGGCAACAAGGTGGTCCTGGATATCCCAGCTTTCGCGAGGTTTCTGTCTCAGCCCTCTTTGACCGAGCTGCTTGAATTCTCGGATACTTTGTCCTTGGAGTGCTCGAAGTGCTCTGAAGAAGACAAAAAGGCTGTCGCTGAATTAATGGCATACTGTGGCACGGGGTTAGGTCGGCGGAAATAAGGAAAAGGAAAAAGGAACTTACTATCCATTTGTGATTAATCCGAGTGAGCTCGGACAACCAGCTCTTCGATATAGCTCGGAGGGCAATAAGTTCGGTTTCGGCCGAGTGGGGGTTCTCCAGGTCTTGGCAAGCTCTTGCTGCTGTTCGGGCGGCCTGGTCTTTGACCTTCATAGCGTCCTCACAGCAGTTTTGGCTTCATTAGCCCGGTTCAGCTTGTTGCAGCCGAGCTATTTCATCTTCGGCTGTCTTCAACTTGGAGGCATAGACTTTGTCGCTCTGCTCCTTTGCGGATAGAAGAGTCCGGTGAGACTTCTTCAGCTTGTTGAGGTCCAGCAGGAGGTTCTTGAAGATCTTTGTCCGAGCATTGTTGCACTCCTGAAAAAGATAGAGAGATCAGTTCGAAGAAATCTGAGGTCTTTTTAGCACCCGAGGCCCAATTGAGTCCCGGGGACTCGGCGTTGGCCTCGGGACTCAGCATGGGAGAAATGACAAGTTTTTGAGATTCAAGCCGAGCAATTTTAACTCGGTTGGAGTGTCAATGCTCACCGAATCTCGGGGACTGGGAATAGTGTATGTTTGTCATTTGGTTTCAAAGGAGAAGAGAGAATTGCGTAAAGAAACTTACCGAGGCCTTCTTGCTGCAATCAAGGACCGCAGTCTGCAGTAGTAGTTGGACTGGAGCACGGCGCTAGGTCCAACTGGATGCTCAGACGTCGGGTTAGAGGAGACCTTCGGCAGTGTCAGCCGAGTTCTAGTCCATATCGTAGTGCTTCTCCGAGCCTAAGCTGTTCCCGCTCTTGGTCGAGTTGCCCGACCTCCAGCTGCTGATGTTCGGCTGGATGGTAGCAATGAAAAGAGCTCGGGAGTGGGACCTGAGAGCTCGAAGGCGCGGTCTTGGTTCAAGGTGGACTTCGGCACGGGAACGTGTGGCACCAGTTGGGTGGTCACAGCCTTGGGTCCCGGTGGCAGTGGAGGCATCGGAGTTTGCTGTGGCTATTTGGGGGGCTCAAGCACGAGCTGAATCTTTCTGCTGTGCTGAAGCTTTTGCTCTGCAGTGTTGTTGTTGTTGTTTTTCTTCTGCTGCTGTGCTGCTGGTTGCGCGCAGCTTGGGACTTGGGGGAGAGCGAGGCTCCAGCACGGTCTTAGCGGAGTCTTGGCGCGATTGTCTCCACATCCTTCTGAGGACGCGGAGGAGTCCGATCTCGGCGGGGGGAGCGAGTGTCCCAGGCCGGAGTCAGAGCTCGGCGGTGGGAGTTCGGCGGCGGTAACGCACCGGGAGGAGATGGTCCTCTTCGGGCTGCTGAGGTCAACGAACCGTTCTGGAGGAAGGCTCTGGCGGGGCTCCGAGGTTAGCTTCGACCTCGGTGTCTGAGCTTCGCCCACTGGAGGCAGTGGTGAATGTATCGCGTGGCTCGTTTGATCTGCCGAGCCAGGCTAGACAAAAAAGAAAAGATTAAGTCAGAGGGAAAGCTTAACCTCAGAACAGCGTGAAAGGTAAAAGGAGCAAGGTGACTTACGCATCTTCCTCCACGGGGCCTTGTTTTTTGTGCCTCACGAGGTCTTCTTGGCACGCTTGGCTTTGGGCGCCGCAGTCTCCGAGGTCTTGGAAGCCTCGGCATCCGAGGTACGGGTCCCGAGCGCTTCCGGGAAGCTACAGACGTGGATGAAAGTTCTTATATGTTGGGGAGCATATGTAAATTGGAATAAGTTGACAGGTTCCAGAAATTTGGCAATCGTCATCGTCGTCATCGGGCCAGTCCTGGATAGACGAACGTAACTGATGGGCGGTGCGAGGTGAAACCACGAGTCTTACCTGGGTGGCCTTGGGAATAGGAGTGATCCTCATTGTCCGGATCTTCAGCCTCGGCCGGCGGCCGGAATAGGCAGGTCGGGAGTCCACTCCTTAGAAGAAAGGGGCCATCCTCGATTTCCTGTCGAGTGAACTTCTGCAGAGGTGGAAAGGTAAACCGAGTAACACAAGAATCAATACAAGGTCGGGGTGAAAATGAAACCGAGCCAGGTACACTTACTTGAGCTGGAAGTGATCTCGGTCATAGGGCTTTGACGCCCCATTTCCACTTATCGGGCATGGTGGTCTTGGCGATGGCCCGGATGCGCCTCTTCCTCGGAACCATCAAGTTCAAAGGTGCTGTGCCGCGAGGGATCGTAGCGGCCCTCATGTGGCAGATCTTATGGGCCCGCGCTTGTAAAGGGCTACTCGGCGGGTGTTCATGGTGCGCAAGGATGTCATTGCCTCCATCTTTTCACCTGGAGGGACATCATGGTTTGGTGGATCAGTAGAACCTCGGGAGCTCGGGTGCAGACTCATAATCCCAGTGGAGTTGGGCAGCAGGGGTTCCGATGATGAACTCGGCAAGTTGATGAGATCTTCAGTGCCCGGGTTTCTTCACATGAAGAAGGAGCATTGCCATTTGCGGCAGGAGTCTAGGCCTGAATCCGAGGAAACTCATAAGGCGCTGAGGTGAAATCGAGGCCGCCCCGCAAGCGGTCATCTCCTTGTCCACGACCTTCTTGTTCGGGACACTTTGCTTCTTGAGCTGGAAGTACTTGGCCCAGGACTCGATGCTTGGCCATAATCCGAGGTAACCCTCGAAAGGTTGCGTAGGCCGAAAGTTGGAGGATGGCATTGGGGGCAGGTGTGTGTTGTAGCCCAAAGGTGTCCCAAGAAATCCGGAAGAATTTCCCAGCCGGGAGCCCGAAGCCTCGTTCGAAGTGATCCAGGAAGACGACCCGCTCCCGGGTTCCACCTCGGGTTCGATATCTTCTTTCTTCGGAACCCGGCAAATGAGATTGGCCGGGACGCCATGAACTCGGAGCACTTAATGTCGACCTCCGTGACATCGGATCCCTCCCAGCTACCTTGTTCTCCAGGTGCTCCTTCCTCGGCGGGATCCGAGGCAGAAGACATGTTGACGCTTTCCTGCTGAAGAGGGAGGTTCAACCGGGGTAGTACCTCGGACAGTTCAGGAGAACCGGGGTAAATACCTCGGATCATGTGAGGACAGCCGGAGCTAAAGGATTTAGGCGGGAAACAGTTTCTACCACGGCGAGTACTAGCAAAGATCTACGGTGAGCTAAAAAAGGGAAAATAAATTCGAGTTCATCAAGGGGCAAACCTAAAGGGATAATGCTACGGTGCGTCTGATACAAGTATAGGTGAGATCTAAAATGCTAAAAGAGTGCAAAGGTAGAGCATCGGGTTCCTCAGTTCATCGGATTCTCAAACTCCTCGAGTTCATCGAAGGATGAACACGTTCATGGAAATGGCGGGGAAACGAGGAACTCACCAGTGAAGAACGTGAAGGACGCGGCGAGTCAACGGCGCACGGCGCAGTGCGCGTACTCCGTTTGAGTGCGGAGGCGCTCGACGGCGGTGCGGAGCGGTGCTGCCGGCGATGTGGTGGCGCAAGGCGTGGTGCGCGTCACCAGCAGGGCTCAACGGCGGCGCTGGAGGCAGAGGGCACGGAGCAGTGGGCGAGTGGGGAAAGAAGAAATCCCCCTAGGCCCTTATTTATAACCGCGTGCGGTAACTGCACACTACCGCGTGTTACCGGGAGGAGGCAGGATCGGATCGTGTGTGGGCGAGCGAGCAGTTGCGGCAGTTGTGGCGCACGATCGGCATATCGTGGGCCACAGGACGGCAACCGCCAGCACCAGATTTTCTGTGCTGGTCAGCGCGAGAATCGAGGGGTCGTGGGCAGTCAAGTTCGTCAAGTACTCGAGTGCGCGTGTGCGCTGTTTTGGTGGGTCCGGCTGACGAAGGCGGCGTGTGGCCAGGACCTGTCTTTCAAAGGACGGATTTCGAGGTCGGGCAGAGATTCTTCGCCACGTACCTCGGAAAATCTTGAGGCAAGATTGTGCTGAGTCGACAGCTCGGAAAGTTCAGATTGCATATCAACCTCGGATTAGATTATGGTCTGTGGGAAAATACCTCGGCAGAGCTATATTTGAGGTCGGTTTTGAGGTGGTGCCTTGCTTATTTTGAACCTGCTACGGCCCTCCATCCGAGGTCGTAGGACCGCACCAGCTTCGGGGACTAATGTCGGGGGGCTACCCCGGGTAGGGTCAAGGCTTGGCATAAGTGGAGTTAAAAGGGGTGTGCCGAGGTATGGAAAGGGCCGACCTATATGGGCCTGGGAATCGAGCTTCATCTTGACCTGGAATAATAAAGGCCGACCTGTCTTGGCCCATAGGGATCCGAGGTATCCCGTTGGCATGGGCCGAGGTTCATAATCGAGCTATGATCAGCCAACCTAACTACCTCGGTGCTATGATTTTCATGGTGAGTGCAGGAGAAGCTATTGAAGGAAGTAATGTCGACCTGGTCGGAGCTTAACTACAAGACCTGAGGTAAGGAGCGGGGAGCAAGACCCGGGCTAACCGAGGCAAGAAGAGGCCGTTAGGTCGGGCAGGAGTCAATGCCCCTGTCACTTCCGCTGACACGGAGCATCTGTCACGGAGCCTGGCAGAGGCGTGCCCGGGTTCGGCGGGGCTGCACGCCTCTGACCGCTGACCACGCGAGATCGGGGAAAAGGCAACGAGGTAGCTCAGCCAGGCTACGTCCTGTCTCAGTCAGAGGGGACATCCTAGCTCTACGTGGTGATGCAGGGGATGGGAGGCCATGTCTTGTCCCTGACAGGAGTACAATGATGACCAAAGCAGAGGCATGGCTACAGTGTTCGCGAGGGCACAACGGTAACTCGGATGGCCTATATAGTGGGCTTTCACCCCTCTGTGGAGGGATCGAGGAACAAAGGAGGAGAGAGAGAAATAGAGAGGAAGAGGACGAAGAAGGGAGACACCTCGGAGGCATGCACAGGAAGCTCGGATCCCTTTCTTCCCCTTGTGGCTTCATCTTCTACCTCAAGTTCTCACCTTGTATATCATACAGCTCGAGAAGCAGCGTGTGCGTGTCACCAAAGAGATCTACACCAAGTAGGATAGTGTTGCAGTAGGGGTGTTACTCCCCGAGGGCCCCGAAGTAGGGTACATCATGGTGTGCTTTGTGTTCTTGGTTTCTTGGTTTCTGTTCGTGTTCTTGCGTGTTCTTGCGTGTGCACTTCTTGAGTGCATAAACCCTCCCGGATTCCCCCAATGTCCTTCGGCCCCATCTTAGCCATACCCATGGCATCTGTCGTGATCCCACCACGACAGAGCCATGTCGGCATCCCTGCGCAAAACCATGAAATGGCATGTGCCTCCACAACACCTTCGCAGGAATTGCAGACAGTACTCCACCGAGTCAAGTAATCTCGGTCCGTCTCATCATCCCTCTGCTTGCACCATGGCAAGCTGCTGAGGACGGTTGGGCCTCT
>CAMZMU010000052.1:26139542-26456668 GCA_947311845.1 Poa pratensis | reverse complement strand
GTTTTCCCCCGGTGGGGAACATCGCCGGTTCTGCTGCCATGGAGGCATCGGTGGCGCTGGCGACCCGGAAGGACACCATCAAGATGGAGCTATGGAAGGAGCCGCAGGCAATCAGAGATTGATCCGCCTCCTCTGCGACCTTGACGATGTCTTCAAGGTAAGGCTGCCTCGGTTCTGGCAATACGACCCTTGGGAAGATCCTGCGCCTTGACTCGATTCTTCCCTTCGTACAGGATGAGGAAGACATCATGGATAAGTTCGTGGACCACGTGCACCTCCTCTGCAGCCAGCATGTGCCGGGGTTTGCCCGGAAGTTCCCCGGCCCGTGGGACCCCTGAAGATCCTGCGCGAATGCCCTCCTTCATCCCAGGCGTCCCCGGGAGTCCGGAGTTCACCCGGCAGGCAATAAAACAGAAGACAGAGCTGCACAGCCAGGAGCCCTGAGCTGGCCTTAGTAGCATAGGCTAGATATGTATCCAGGAAAGCTTCGACTGAATGTAATCAGAATTGTAAATTCAGAATGTAAGTTCAGATGAATGCAATCCTAGGGCTCAACTCCCGGGGTCATTTCCCAAACCTCCCTTGCACTAACGCGCCGTCAAGTTTTCTGAGGAGATCTCTTAGGTGACAAGTACTCTAACCGCCTGCACCGGTAGCAGCACCCCTAAGAGCACTATGCCTTCCGGGAGTCCACTCCACAGCCACGGGTACTAGGCCAGAAGGGAAATCTGACCGTTCGCCGGGGAGGACGCATTACCCCCGCAAAGGTTCTCATCAACTGTCAAGCATGCGCAGGTTGGTGGTATATTGACTCCGAGCGAGATATTATGCCTAGAATGCAGATGCACATGCAAAGACTTAGCTGGTTTTTGCCGTGCCCTTGATCTACTCTGTCCTTCCCGGGTATCCAGCTCCTGAGCCGCTCTTCAGCATCCATTCCTGTCCCGGGAGAGGCGCTACACACAACACACTTTCAGTAGGAAAAGAATGGACCCTCCCTTACATGTCGTGAAAGTGTTTCATCCGGAGCAACCCGCAAGCAAAGTTGAATGTGCATTTCTGTGTTTAGGTTCTTTAAAACACAGCACTGCCCGTTCCACTTCTTACCGCGCAGTACGGCACGATCAGGTGGCAGCGCCTACTGATAGGCTACTCGCGCTCGACCTGTCAGCCACCGGCACCATGTCAGCCCCCTGCTTGGGGGTTGTTACGGATAACACACTTCACGACAACAAGAGAGGCTCACGGAATTGAAAAACTTATCTTTTATTCCTTGGCGACGATTCTTACACCCTTATACAGAACACTAGCCCCTTGGGCGTGCTTAGTTGACTCGAACTATCTGCGATTCATGTTCGTATTCAGGGGTAGAATTTCCGGAGATTCTCGATGTTCCAGGCGTTGCCCTCCGGCCTGCCTTTCTCGTCCTCCAGATAAACAGCTCCGGGTCTCAGGGTATGCGTCACCCGATAAGGTCCTTCCCACTTGGAGACAGCTTGTTCATGTTATCAAGCTTCTGCTTCTTGCGGAGAACCAGGTCTCCGGGTTCCAGTACCCGTGAACGGATATGGCGATCATGATAGCGGCGGAGCCCTTGCTGGTATCGAGCAGATCGTAAGGAAGCTCGGCACCGCACCTCTTCCAGGAAGTTGATGTCATCAATCCTCCTCTCAGCTTGTGCGTCTTCATCATAGGCAAGTACCCGGGGGGATCCATGCCTGAGCTCTGTTGGCAAGACGGCTTCTGCTCCATAGACAAGGAAGAATGGTGTTTCTTGAGTGGCTCTGCTTGGTGTGGTTCTGAGGGACCACAAGACACTTGGTAGATGCTCAATCCAGTTCTTGCCCTTGTCTTCTAACTTGTCAAAGGCCTTGGTCTTCAAACCCTTTAGGACCTCCGCATTGGCTCGCTCCACTTGCCCATTGCACCTTGGGTAGGACACCGAGGCAAAACACACCTTGATTCCCAGCTCTTCACAGAAGTTGAGGAAGGATCGGCTTGTGAACTGAGAGCCATTGTCCGTTATGATTCTGTTGGGTACTCCGAAGCGGTACACGATCCCTTCAATGAACTTGATGGCTGCTTGAGCTGTCTGTCTTGGTACTGGCATCACTTCCACCCACTTTGTGAACTTGTCGATGGCCACGAAAAGGTATTCATGGCCCCCGACAGACTTCGGTATCTTCCCACGATGTCCAGCCCCCAGACCGCGAACGGCCAGGAGATTGGAATTGGCTGCAGAGCTTGCGCCGGCTGATGTATGTTCTTCGCATAGTACTGGCAGGCTTCACAGGTCTTGACTAGCTGCTCCGCATCACTGAGGACTGTTGGCCAGTAGAACCCGTGACGAAAAACTTTACCCGCCAGTGATCTTGATGCCACATGACTTGAACATGTGCCCTCGTGGATGTCCCTAGCAGTACTTGGCCTTGTTCTTGAGGGATGCAGCGGAGCTTGACTCCGTTGTCCCGTCGCCGGTAGAGCTCGCCGTCGATCATGACGTAGAGCTTGGCTTGACGAGCCACCCGCTCGGCGTCGTGATCGTCCTCCGGGAGGGCGTGCTCCATGATGTACTTGACGATGTCCCGGGCCCAGGGTGGTGGGTTCCTTCCACCGGTAGCACCATCCGACGGAAAGAAAGCATAGCTTCCTCCGCTGGAGGGGCTGCCGGGTCTTGAGCTTCTGGGCTGGCTACCCGTGTTGTCGAGGTAGAAGGGTCGCCAGCCCCCGGCGCAGATCTTGTCGCGAGCCTCTCGGGTGGGATCGAAGGTCGCCTGAGGACCTCGATGTAGATCCCGGGAGGCACTGGTTCTTGCTTGGACGCCACCTGCGATAGCTCATCCGCGGCCGTGTTTTCTCCCCGTGGGACGTACACAGCCCGGAAGTTGTCGAAGCGCCGCTGCAGCTTCCAGACCTCTTCAACGTATGGTGCCATCTGAGGGCACGCGTACTCCTTGTTCACTTGTTTGATGACTAACTGAGAGTCACCCTTGACGACGATCTTGTTGATGCCGAGGCCGACGGCAGCACGAAGTCCTGCGAGCAGGCCCTCGTACTCCGCCGTGTTGTTGGAGATGTTCCCTTGGTAGTGCATCTGGACGACGTACTTCAGCCGGTCCCCGGTTGGTGAGGTTAGGACAACCCCAGCACCTCCTTTCCCCTTGGTGTAGGAGCCGTCGAAGTGCATGGTCCAGGCGCTAGGATCTTCCTTCCCGGGGAGGCAGGTTTCCTCTTCCGGGTCGTCGAACGCCGTCTCGGTCCACTCGGCCGTGAAATCCGCCAGCGCCTGACTCTTGATGTTGTCCGTGTGCTCGAACTTGAGACCGAAACCTTGAAGCTCCATGGCCCACCATGATATGCGACCAGTGGCAAGTGGGTTCTCCAGGGGGCTTCTTAGGTTGTACTTGGACACCACCGTGATGGGATGGCTTTGGAAGTACGGCCTCATCTTGCGGGAGGCAATGAGGATTGCCAGCAGCAGCTTCTGCATCATGGGGTACCGCTCCCGGGCGTCGCGCAGCACTGCGCTGACGAAGTAGACCGGGTGCTGCACCTTGCGGGTCGCCGAGTCCTGAGTGGGCTCGGCTTCCTCCACGTCGACGTCTTGGGGTGGGGACGAGGTAGCCCCCGGCGAAGTCTCGTCGGAGGGAGATTCTCCATTCCCGACGGGCTCCGCTCCGCCTGGTGAGGTTGCAGTGACGTCAGGATCATGAGACCCCTGGTCACCCGGCAGCCTTTTCTTGCACGGTTGTCCCGGGAGAGTTTCCCGGGTCGCTTGCCTTTGATCTTGCTTGACTTCTTCGGAGGAGCGTCACGCTCTACCACAGCACAGCGCTGATCACCTGGTTGGTGGCAGCAATGTACAGTAGTAGGGGCTCCTTCTCTTCTGGTGCCACGAGGATTGGTGGCGAGGCAAGGTAGCGCTTAAGGGACTGCAGGGCTTCCTCGGCCTCGGAGGTCCACTCCACGGGGCCTGATTTCTTGAGCAGCCTGAAGAACGGTAAGGCCCGCTCCCCAAGCCTTGAGATGAAATGCCAGAGTGCAGTGATGCACCCGTTGAGGCGTGTACGTCCTTGACCCGCCGGGGCACCTCCATGCGCTCGATTGCCTTGATTTTGTCCGGATTCGCCTCGATCCCACGGTGAGAGACCAGGAAACCCAGCAGCTTGCCGGAGGGGACCCCGAACACGCACTTGTCGGGGTTGAGCTTGAAGTTGACCCGGCGGAGGTTCTCGAAGGTCTCGTGCAGGTCTTGGATGAGGGAGTCCTTGTACCGGGTCTTGACCACGATGTCGTCGATGTATGCTTAAACGTTGCGGCCCAGCTGTGGCCCAAGGCATGCTTGCATTGCGCGCTGGAAGGTAGCGCCGGCGTTCCGGAGGCCAAAAGGCATCCGGGTGTAGCAGTAGCAGCCCTTGGGAGTGATGAAGGCTGTCTTCTCTTGGTCCTCGAGTGACATCATGATCTGGTGGTACCCGAGAAGGCGTCCAAGAAACACAGCAGCTCGCACCCAGCCGTGGAATCCACGATCATGTCGATCCGCGACAGGGGGAAAGGGTCCTTGGGACAGGCCTTATTCAGGTCTGTGAAGTCGATGCAGAGTCTCCACCTGAAGGTCATGGGTTTCGGTACCACCACGGGGTTGGCCACCCAGCTTGGGTGGGGAACCGACCGGATGACACCAGCTTCTATCAACTTGTCCACCTCGGCGATGATGAATTCCAGCTTTTCCTTGCTTTGGTTCCGGAGAACCTGCTTCACGGGGCGAGCCCCCGGATTGACTGCCAGTTTGTGCTCGATCACCTCCCTTGGAACGCCGGGTAAACCTGATGCCTCCCACGCGAAGACGTCAGAGTTTTCCCGAAGGAAGGCGACGAGCGCGCTTTCCTATTTGTCGGTGAGGCGGGCGCTGATGGTGATGGAGCGAACTCCGTCGCTGGTTAGCGCCACCTTCTTGGTCAACTTCTGTGGCGCCCTGACCTGACTGCTATACAGTGATACTGTGTCCCCGGTTATCCGATACCACTGGACACATTATCAAAGCATAATAGAGAGATCAAGACTGTGGAACAACTGGCACATCACAGACTCTACGACACAAAATCATATAGTTCAACTCTTATAATAGAGAAAGATAGCAAATGACAACCAGAGGTCACAGATCCAACATTACAACAAGCGGAAGCAAAATAGGTTGTTCTAAACAACAAGAACCAACATATGGCCTAAGAGGCCTACAGATAAACATCACAACGCCAGCTGCTCCAGGATGTCCCAAGCTGCCACCTGGGAACCCCAGACTACTCGTCGATGTCCACAAAGAACCCACCTTCGAGGTCGGTGAAGTCCTCCTCTGAAACAAAAGCAAAAACGTTGAGTTCAACGAACTCGCAAGATTAAAAAATATAGAGCTTTAGCTCGATGAGGCTTTCAAAGTTATAGGCTGTTTGCATAAAGCTGATTTTATTTATAAAAACACAACTCCATGGCATCGACTATTAGAACATTTTCAAAGAGGGGTAAGAAGTAACTCTTTCCTCTTGAGGTCACCTTCCTCAACATCAACCATCATCACCACTTGTACCTGTTCATCGAAGGCACCTCCCCGAATCACCCTCGAGGAAGTCAACCTTACATTCGTGAAATTGGTACCTCTAGTACCCAAGTTTTAATCATTCCGTTTAAGTTATTATATGATCATCGTCCATTCCCAAGTCATCCATAACCGCGGACACGGCTTTTCGAAAAGATTTACCCTGCAGGGGTGTACAAAGTGGAAGTCCCCGGAGTCCCGAGGGGCCCCAGCTCCTTCGCCACGCGTACCGCCAGACTCATTGCCAGACATTAGCTCTCTTCCGGGGAAAGCCGGCTGAGTGTGAAACGGCTACAACCTTTACCTTGCTTAAGACTATCCAAGGATCATCAGTGGCGGTAGGACTGCCAGGATCACGACACCCCACCCCACGGCCACTCATTTTCCTAACACCACCATCCTCATCCCAGTCTTGGCCACCATCTCAACGCACGCGCAAATGGAAAGCCAAACTAGAGGACCCTCGGCTAGTCCGCCACAAGTTAGTCGGTCGATGGGGGTTCCATATAGCCCACGCATGGTTGCACGCTCAACTTGGTTCAAGAGGTCCAGAACTCGCACCTAGGCGGTGAGAACGAGACAACCCACCACATCCCATGTGGCCTCTCATCCCCACCTTTAAGCATTTTATTATCCATCACCACAATTCTCCACCATCATTTACTGTCACAAGCCAACACCTGTTCCCAGCATGTACCAACCATAGTACAACTAGGCATTTCACTAAACATGGCTAAGCATTTGCATAGCATAGTAATTATTTCATGGCCAACCATACAAACCTATGTATTAGGAGGGGAAACAGGTAATTGGCATAGGGGATTTAATGCAACTGTAGGATACTCTAATCCAAGCAGAAAATGACATTTGGAACCGCATGCAATAATATAGTGGAGAAAATAATTGCGGAAAATAGGATAAGATATGCTCAGAGGGGGATTACGCTTGCCTTGTTGAGCGGAGGAGTCAAACTTCTCGTCGGAGTAATGATGGTCAACTCCGAATTCGTGATCTACCGGAGAGCAAACAACACCGGAAAGCAAAAACAACAATCAACACATGGCAATTGTGCAATGCATACAAAAATGATGATATGACATTTTAAATGCACCCTAGAAGCATTGAACAAGAGCAACAAGTTAAATGGGGTCCCCGTTATTTTTATGGCATTATTTAGAATAACCCCATATTTAAACTTAATGATTCTAGTGCTACTAAGAGTACATTATTGTAATTGTAAGCAATTATGCATGATGATGATGATTCTGGATCACTCATGTTTTTCCGAACATTTTGGTATAAGGAACACAATTTTCTGAAGTCCAGATAAAAAGTTATTAATTTTATTAACTTTCCTCAATTAAAGTTATTATTTTACTTAAGTTAATTTTTAACAACAATACAACTTATTACTCAGATTCGAGAGGGAGGGATGAAACATGGCAATTTATCGGAAACGATGTCCCTAAATTGCGCGAGGGAGTAGCTGGAATCCTGCGCAAGGGAGAGGGAAAAGAAAAACAGAACAACTAAAAAAAACAGTCTGCCCGGCCTCCAGCCCGGTTGGGCCGGCTGGCAGGCCGGCCTGCTAACAGAGACAATCGGCACACAGCCCGGTCTGGGCCGGCTCTTGGCCGGCTAGGCGGCAGAGGCTCCCGGACCGTGGCCCGGTTAAAGCCGGGCCCAAGGCCGGGTAGAGGCCCGAGCGAAGCGGCCTTTAGGCCGGTTTCAGCCGGGTGCACGACTGGGCACGCGGGAAAAGAAAAGGGCGACGAAGTTCTCCGGTGACAGCGGTGACCGCGGCACGGTGCCGCGTGGCTGCGGCGAGCGAACGCGCGAGAGAGCGAGTGAAGGGAGAAAAGGAGAGGGGAAGGAGGCGAGCAGCTCACCCTCAGGCCGTTTATGCTCGTGGCGGGGACAGGGATGGCCGGACATGGCGGCAACGTGTTCGTCGTGCCGCAGCCGGAGGCGGGAAAACTGGGACGGCGGTGGTGAGTCCAGGCCTCCCACGACGATTCCTCACACGGGGAGGACGAGGACGACACGGCGCAGCTAACGGCTGGGCTCGATCTGGACAGGGGCGCTCCAATCGGCGGCTCAACGATGGCGAGCTCGAGCTCCGCTTCCGGTCCGTGGGAAGAACATAAAGGGGAAGAGGAGCAGGGGAGCAGGTGCGCGGCGAAGCGATTGGGGAGAGAGAGAGGACAACATCGGCAGTCTTCTTATCCACGGGGCGGGGAGCACAATGGCATAGCGACCGTGGTGAGCTGGTTCGACGGCGTCTGCAGTGCGGGCACGGTCGCTAAAGGGAGGAAGGTGACGACATTTTTCTGGGAACCCCCTGACAGACTTTCTGCTATCACAGATCGGTCCTTTTTCCAATTCTTCTTTAGAAACCAGTAGCACTTCAGGTAATTAATTGGGGCACAAAAACATTTTAGAAAAATGTGCAAATATTTGTGTAGCCTCTCCCTACTAGTTAGAAGCTCCACAAAAATTGGCGATTAAAAATAAAAAGTTTTGAACACCAATTGTTCATAGGGTTCGAAAAAGGTCATTTCTAATAATCTCCAAAATATTATTATTGGGAGTATTTGAGCATTTCCAAAATGATGGAAATATTCATGGAGGCTCTCACAATAATATTGAAGCTCCCCATGATTTTAATTTGAATTTTTGGAAAGCTTACTTGGTTTCAAAATAGAATTGAATTGAACCAATTTTGAAGTCTCAAATTTATTTCTTTGTATGACAGGAAAAGTCCTTTGACAATTATTTACAAAATATATCCTTGAGCTTCCTGGACAATTTGGGAACTCAAGAACAATTGGTTTTGCCTATTTGAGTAATGTATTTGGTTTTGCAAAATTTTTGGGAAGGATTTGCTTCCTTTGTTTTCAATTTTCCAAGTGGTGCTTTATTCAACTTAAGCAATTTAAATGAGTATGCCATGATGCAATGCAAACAAAAAGTGGAAATTTTATACAGATTTTCAGGTTCTCAACGTTGGGCTGTTACAACTCTACCCTCCTTACAGGAATCTCGTCCCGAGATTCTTAGAGTAGGAAGAGGGAAAAAGGGGTTACGAGATATTACACGACTCTCTCGCTTCAGGTGGCTTCTCTGTTGAAGAGGTTGATCAAGGACATCATGGAGATCTTCATCGGCTTCACTTCACGGTTACTAACAACGTACACGATAGAAAACAAGGAAACCTCACCGGAAGTATGGATCTTGGTGAAGATACAACGACCGCGTACCTCCTAGTAGAATCTTAGAAAGGGGATTTCAAGCATCCCGTGATTTGACAGTTAGGAGACACGAGCGTTCGACGGGAGATTGATAAGAGTTTCCAGTTGGTAGACAACTGTTTCTCAAAGATTCAGAATATGAACTTTGCACAAGGCCTTGAATTCCTGAGGAAGAATGTTACACCAGATTTCAACAGATGAGGAGGCAACTTCCACCAAACAGCTTAAGTAGAACTTTCCTCACGGAGGAGCATTTCAGATCACATGAGAAGGGTCGGTAAGATCGACATAGAGAACTTCAGAAACTCCACAAATGTTAATATTGGGAACACTTCTTGATTTTCCAGACATCGGGACAAACTTCTTGAGGATCACCAACTATCGTTTCTGATTGAGATTTAGATCTGGTCAGGTGTAGAGATACCTCAGACTCAGCACCGGTAGGAATAGGAAGCTTTGCAATGCATACCAACGAATTACAATTGCTAGGACCCCAAGAGTTGGACTACAATGTCAAACTCCAAAGGAGGAACGAGATGGCGGAACTCGTGTATTATAACTTGTTAGAGGGCATCAACACCTACTAGAATTACTTGCGACAATACCCATTGACTCTCCGCGGGGGTAAACACCAACGAAGACAAAGGAAGTTCTCAGACTTCCTCTCTCTCTGGAACAATTCAATCAGTTGGCTTGGATGCAATGACGAGCATCCCCGAGGGATGGAGGTAACAACGCACCATCCCGAGAATATTTCACACGTGCATGATCGAGTTGAGATGATCTCGAGGAACCAGACAATTCACTCAGATCCACGGCGACATCTTTCAGCAATTGCACGTGAACCAGGGAAAGTCACTTCTAACTTCCAGAACCTTGCCTTGTGACGACACAAGGTTAGTTCTAACAAGTTTCCAATCAATCATGGAGGAAAAAGAATGTAGTGGATGGGATCAACCACAAACTTAGCTAGATACTCCAAGACGGTAGACTCATATTTCACCAGAACGAGGCATAAGTATTGGTCAGGCTAACACCTTTAGGTCGGTCGGTCGGTCTGAGTTTGATTTGACGATAGCCCAATTCAAATCAAAGATTTATAGGATAGCATATCCACAAAGGAAATACCACCTAGCTTCATCATTGACAGACTAGACATCCCTTTGAGAAGGAACTATATCGGATAGAGCTTTTGTCTTTTAACTCCCCAAGTTGTTTAAGCTCAACCAAATAATTCTGGACATCCAGCACGATTTTCTTGGAGAAGGAGTTGTTCAGAGAACCAGCTTACTCATAAGCTGAACATCACGGTCAGGTGACAACCTGTCGATACTTCTGGAAAGACCTCCAGAATGTCACGATCCACATGAAGGATATCACAACATACCAATCCAAGAATCTTCTTCATTTGCATTATTGACTAGAATATCTCGATCCACCCATAGGATATCACGACATACCGGGGGATCTTGAGTTCAAGAGAGGATCATGCCTTTCGAGGCACGACAAGGTGGTCTTGGGAGCTTCGGCACGAACCTAGCTCTTTGACCGAGAGAGTGCATCAGAGCCAACTGACTTGGTAGCACTGTCAAACTCAGCTTATTGATTGGCTAACCAATCATGCTAAGGAGGGCAATGGATATCCCTGGATTTCCGCACAGTAAGAACTGCTAAGAATATCCGATAGCCACATCACTGCTCACGACTTATCCTTCTCGAGGAACAGGTCACTCGGAGAACGGGGAGTACAAAGTGTAAGAGCATCACTTCATCAAGAGGATCATGCTACTTAGCTCGATACCCTGATATCCAAGAGTGTGACACTCTAAGATGGAGCAGAACAAAAGCTAGACAAGGCCCTTATTCTACAGATTACAATACTTTGACCAGGTCCGGGAGATGGACAAGGTACTAGAGTTGTTTCTCCAAACAAGACGAAGGGGAGAAATCCTGACGGATCGAGAGAGTGACTTGCATTGGAACATACCAACGCACGATAGAACTTTACTGTCAACAGACAGACTAAGGTCGGAAAGCGGATCAGGGTAAGAAACATACTCAGGAGAAATCCTAAGATGTGGAGGATGCACCGGTTATTACTCAATTGTGATAACCATGCCCAAAAAGGAGAGATGCAGCAGAGTCAAACAAAACTGTAGTACGAGTGTTGTTGATTCGTAGCTCACCCATAAGGACGCCGGGGTCCTCTTCAGCTTCTTCAGCAGAGACGTGGTTTAGGCGACCACACACCATAGGTCCAGCCTTGCCAGCTGGAGTGGCAGGGGCTCGTGCAGGTGTTCCCGTGACCGGTGCCTTCTGGGGGCACTCCCTGCAGTAGTGGCCAGCTTGGCCACAAGTGTAGCACTTGAATCTTGGTGGAGCAGGCAGCATAGGACGATACCCACACCCGCCTACCCCAAGTGTCGAAGTAGTGGGGCAAGTGGTGGCATGCTGAGTAATCTTCTCATGGGCATCCTTTACTGCCTCCACTATGAACTCCATAGGACAGTTAGCCGAGACATGATCATTTCCTTCACATAGGTAGCAAGTGGCGCTAGCGGTTGGGCACTGGCCAAGTGGATGCGCGTTGAAACAGTGCGGGCAACTGCCGGGGCATTGACTCGCCTGATGTCCACCCATTCCGCATTGACTACATGCCTTTCCTTGTGGTAGTCCCCACTGGCTGGGGTACTTAAGGGGGCACTTCCAGGACGGATGTCCACGCTCCTTACAAGTGTCACACCTGCGCTTGTTTCTAGCTTTCTTGGGCAAATCTTTAGAGGTATGGGATTTCTGCCGAACAACGGGTGTCCAGTGGGTTCTGGGGGTGGCTTCGATTTGATGGCGCGGAGGACGTTGTGCCATTCTGTAGATTTGACAAGGACGTAGTTAGTATCCACCTTGATAGGGTTGGGACATTAGCATTAGCGTACTCCAGTACTCAGACTAGGGACGATAATGCTTTATGCAACAACGAACAAGGAACCAACAAGATGAGACTTGGGTCGAAGATCAGCATCATGCACCAGTAGCGTGAGATTCAAATGGCTAAGAAACCACGTGATTCAACCCACACTATCCGGCACAATCCGGGACCTTATGTTCAAGTCCTTGGGTTAAAACCCCAAAGAAAGAAGCAAATGATTAGATTCGGTAGAACATCTGAGTTGATTTGGGATTGCAACGCAGCGGGAGCAACGGGACACAGAACACTAGAGGTCGAACCCCACCCACGTTTCTAATCATTTTGAAGTAACAGATGAGAAGTAAAACCTTTAAGTCAAATCGAGGTAAGATTGCTCCGAGATTAGAGGGTAACCAGATAAGGAGTAAAAAGAATCCTAAGATGGTTTTCACAACTCATTTTAGGTTAAAAATATTTTCACAAACACTAGACTCAACATCGACCAGTAGAAGGGTTTCCTACAGGCAGTACCACTCTGATACCAACTTGTGGCGCCCCGACCTGACTGCTATACAGTGATACTGTGTCCCCGGTTATCCGATACCACCGGACACATTATCAAAGCATAATAGAGAGATCAAGACTGTGGAACAACTGGCACATCACAGACTCTACGACACAAAATCATATAGTTCAACTCTTATAATAGAGAAAGATAGCAAATGACAACCAGAGGTCACAGACCCAACATTACAACAAGCGGAAGCAAAATAGGTTGTTCTAAACAACAAGAACCAACATATGGCCTAAGAGGCCTACAGATAAACATCACAACGCCAGCTGCTCCAGGATGTCCCAAGCTGCCACCTGGGAACCCCAGACTACTCGTCGATGTCCACAAAGAACCCACCTTCGAGGTCGGTGAAGTCCTCCTCTGAAACAAAAGCAAAGACGCTGAGTTCGACGAACTCGCAAGATTAAAAAATATAGAGCTTTAGCTCGATGAGGCTTTCAAAGTTATAGGTTGTTTGCATAAAGCTGATTTTATTTATAAAAACACAACTCCATGGCATCGACTATTAGAACATTTTCAAAGAGGGGTAAGAAGTAACTCTTTCCTCTTGAGGTCACCTTCCTCAACATCAACCATCATCACCACTTGTACCTGTTCATCAAAGGCACCTCCCCGAATCACCCTCGAGGAAGTCAACCTTACATTCATGAAATTGGTACCTCTAGTACCCAAGTTTTAATCATTCCGTTTAAGTTATTCTATGATCATCGTCCATTCCCAAGTCGTCCATAACCGCGGACACGGCTTTTCAAAAAGATTTACCCTGCAGGGGTGTACAAAGTGGAAGTCCCCGGAGTCCCGAGGGGCCCCAGCTCCTTCGCCACGCGTACCACCAGACTCATTGCCAGACATTAGCTCTCTTCCGGGGAAAGCCGGCTGAGTGTGAAACGGCTACAACCTTTACCTTGCTTAAGACTATCCAAGGATCATCAGTGGCGGTAGGACTGCCAGGATCACGACACCCCGCCCCACGGCCACTCATTTTCCTAACACCACCATCCTCATCCCAGTCTTGGCCACCATCTCAACGCACGCGCAAATGGAAAGCCAAACTAGAGGACCCTCGGCTAGTCCGCCACAAGTTAGTCGGTCGATGGGGGTTCCATATAGCCCACGCATGGTTGCACGCTCAACTTGGTTCAAGAGGTCCAGAACTCGCACCTAGGCGGTGAGAACGAGACAACCCACCACATCCCATGTGGCCTCTCATCCCCACCTTTAAGCATTTTATTATCCATCACCACAATTCTCCACCATCATTTACTGTCACAAGCCAACACCTGTTCCCAGCATGTACCAACCATAGTACAACTAGGCATTTCACTAAACATGGCTAAGCATTTGCATAGCATAGTAATTATTTCATGGCCAACCATACAAACCTATGTATTAGGAGGGGAAACAGGTAATTGGCATAGGGGATTTAATGCAACTGTAGGATACTCTAATCCAAGCAGAAAATGACATTTGGAACCGCATGCAATAATATAGTGGAGAAAATAATTGCGGAAAATAGGATAAGATATGCTCAGAGGGGGGATTACGCTTGCCTTGTTGAGCGGAGGAGTCAAACTTCTCGTCGGAGTAATGATGGTCAACTCCGAATTCGTGATCTACCGGAGAGCAAACAACACCGGAAAGCAAAAACAACAATCAACACATGGCAATTGTGCAATGCATACAAAAATGATGATATGACATTTTAAATGCACCCTAGAAGCATTGAACAAGAGCAACAAGTTAAATGGGGTCCCCGTTATTTTTATGGCATTATTTAGAATAACCCCATATTTAAACTTAATGATTCTAGTGCTACTAAGAGTACATTATTGTAATTGTGAGCAATTATGCATGATGATGATTCTGGATCACTCATGTTTTTCCGAACATTTTGGTATAAGGAACACAATTTTCTGAAGTCCGTATAAAAAGTTATTAATTTTATTAACTTTCCTCAATTAAAGTTATTATTTTACTTAAGTTAATTTTTAACAACAATACAACTTATTACTCAGATTCGAGAGGGAGGGATGAAACATGGCAATTTATCGGAAATGATGTCCCTAAATTGCGCGGGGGAGTAGCTGGAATCCTGCGCAACGGAGAGGGAAAAGAAAAACAGAACAACTAAAAAAAACAGTCTGCCCGGCCTCCAGCCCGGTTGGGCCGGCTGGCAGGCCGGCCTGCTAACAGAGCCAACCGGCACACAGCCCGGTCTGGGCCGGCTCTGGGGCCGGCTAGGCGGCAGAGGCTCCCGGACCGTGGCCCGGTTAAAGCCGGGCCCAAGGCCGGGTAGAGGCCCGAGCGAAGCGGCCTTTAGGCCGGTTTCAGCCGGGTGCACGACCGGGCACGCGGGAAAAGAAAAGGGCGACGAAGTTCTCCGGCGACAGCGGTGACCGCGGCACGGTGGCGCGTGGCTGCGGCGAGCGAACGCGCGAGAGAGCGAGCGAAGGGAGAAGAAGGAGAGGGGAAGGAGGCGAGCAGCTCACCCTCAGGCCGTTTCTGCTCGTGGCGGGGACGGGGATGGCCGGACACGGCGGCAACATGTTCGTCGTGCCGTGGCCAGAGGCGGGGAAAACCGGGACGGCGGCGGCGAGTCCGGGCCTCCCACGACGATTCCTCACATGGGGAGGACGAGGACGACACGACGCAGCTAACGGCTGGGCTCGATCTGGACGGGGGCGCTCCAATCGGCGGCTCAACGACGGCGAGCTCGAGCTCCGCTTCCGGTCCGTGGGAAGAACATAAAGGGGAAGAGGAGCAGGGGAGCAGGTGCGCGGCGAAGCGAGTGGGGAGAGAGAGAGGACAACATCGGCAGTCTTCTTATCCACGGGGCGGGGAGCACAGCGGCATAGCGACCGTGGCGAGCTGGTTCGACGGCGTCTGCAGTGCGGGCACGGTCGCTACAGGGAGGAAGGTGACGACATTTTTCTGGGAACCCCCTGGCAGACTTTCTGCTATCACAGATCGGTCCTTTTTCCAATTCTTCTTTAGAAACCAGTAGCACTTCAGGTAATTAATTGGGGCACAAAAACATTTTAGAAAAATGTGCAAATATTTGTGTAGCCTCTCCCTACTAGTTAGAAGCTCCACAAAAATTGGCGATTAAAAATAAAAAGTTTTGAACACCAATTGTTCATAGGGTTCGAAAAAGGTCATTTCTAATAATCTCCAAAATATAATTATTGGGAGTATTTGAGCATTTCCAAAATGATGGAAATATTCATGGAGGCTCTCACAATAATATTGAAGCTCCCCATGATTTTAATTTGAATTTTTGGGAAGCTTACTTGGTTTCAAAATAGAATTGAATTGAACCAATTTTGAAGTCTCAAATTTATTTCTTTGTATGACAGGAAAATTCCTTTGACAATTATTTACAAAATATATCCTTGAGCTTCCTGGACAATTTGGGAACTCAAGAACAATTGGTTTTGCCAATTTGAGTAATGTATTTGGTTTTGCAAATTTTTTGGGAAGGATTTGCTTCCTTTGTTTTCAATTTCCAAGTGGTGCTTTATTCAACTTAAGCAATTTAAATGAGTATGCCATGATGCAATGCAAACAAAAAGTGGAAATTTTATACAGATTTTCAGGTTCTCAACGTTGGGCTGTTACAACTGCGGATCGCCATGGAATGACGCCTTCTTGGGGGAGTAGATGTGGAGCCCCCAGGGTGCCCTTCGCCCCCGGGGAGAGCCCCATCATCATCCTCCCGTACACCTTGAGGGACATCCGCCATGATTGCCACCGTCTAGTTCAGCTGGTGAACGCAGTAGATAGCATCGTCGATGTCGGCCTTGACCTTGATCACACCCCACGGCGCCGGGATCTTCAGCATGTTGTAGGCGAGGTGGGAGACGGCCATGAACTTGGCCAGAGCAGGTCTGCCAAGTATGCCGTTGTACGGTAGCGGAGTGTCGGCGATGTCGAAGACGATTTCCTCGGTGCGGAAGTTCTTGGAGTCGCCGAAGGTGACCGGAAGGGTGATCTTCCCGAGGGGTCGAGTAACACTTCCGTTCACGCCTTGGAACACCCCGGTGTCTTGCAGGCGAGACAGGGGAATTTGAAGGATTGCCAGGACCTTCGCCGTCAACAAGTTGAGGCTGGAGCCTCCGTCGACCAGCATTTTGGTGACCTTGTAGTTGTGGATGACGGGCGACACGATCAGCGGCAGGGTCCTGACCCCGGCAGTGTTTGCAGGGTGGTCTTCTAGGTCGAAGGTGATGACTTGACTAGACCAGTCCAGGGGCTTGGACGGAGCAGAAGCAACCGTGTTCAGCTCCCGGACAAGTCTCCTGCAGGCGCCGTTGGAGGGAGGCAGAGAGGACCCTCCGTGGATGCACCCGACAACTCCAGTGACTTCTTGATACTTGCCACCGTTGCCTCCTTGGGGAGCCGGAGCTTCCCCATTGCCGCCGTGGGCGGCCTCGGGAGTGTTGTACCCACGACCACCTTGTCCGCCGCGTCCTCCTCCACGGCCCCCGCGGCCACCACCTCGGTACCATCCACGGCCGCCTCCGCCTTGGCGACCCATGGGACAGTCGCCAGCGATGTGCCCGGCAGTGCCGCAGTTGTAGCAACCGTCTTGACTAACCCCGTCAGCTCGACGCTGCTCCCGAACGGCGAGGTTCTTGAGCATGCGGCAGTCCTTGAGCAAGTGGTTGCCTTCTGGATGGATGTGGCACCAGGGATCACCTTCGCCTTCCTCCTCGAAAGTCAGCGCGGGCTTGGTCTTCTTCGAAAGAGGCTCGGTGACGAAGATCCGCTTGTCGGGTCCAGGGTCCCGCTTCTTGTTCTTGGCTAGAGCAACCTTGTCCTCGGGCTCATCTCCCCGGGGAACTTGGCTCCTTCTACAACTCGAGCGCACCGATCTGCAAGCTCCCAAAGCTTACGAGCAGATTCGACGTGATGGATGCTCCGCTTCTCGCGCATCTTGGGGTTGTGGACGTTGACGTGGAAGGACTGGATCACCAACTCCTCCTTGATGCACGGGATGGTGTTCATCTTCTGGGTGAAGCGCTGGATGAACTTGCGGAGAGTTTCACCCGGCAGCTGCTTGAAGTCGTGGAGATCACTGGGAGCCCCCGGGCGCTCGTACCCGCCTTGAAAAGCCCCCAGAAACTGCTCCTTCAGTGCCCGCCAGGAATGGATGGAGCACTTGGGAAGGTTGAGAAGCCAAGTCTGGGCGTCTCCCTTCAAGGCCAATGGGAACCAGTTCGCCATCATGACCTCGTCGGCCCCGACAACCATCGTTGCAAGAGAGTAGATCTGCAGAAAGTCCCGGGGGTTCGTGGTGCCATCGTAGCGGAGAACGTCGGTCTTGAATTTCTTGGGCCAGTTGAAGTGGCGGAACTCGGGGGCAAGGGCGAGGCAGCCTTCGGCGAGGTCGATGCCCCGATCTTCCCGGCGGTGACGTTCTCGGCGACGCTCGATGCGGGTGCGCATATCCTCGTTCTGACGGCTGTTGAGCTCGTCACGAAGATCTGGGTTGCGTGAGGTAGACGATCCGATGGAGATGGCCTCGCCGTGATCACGGTTTAGCCGATCAGCCATCGGCGGCGCGGTGCGAGGAGTCGTCGTCTTGGCTTGACGTTCACCGCGAGGCTGGCCTCGCAGATCACGTGTCTTGTTTTGTGCTGCTCCGGATCGTCGACGGTGGAAGCTTGAGTGGGCTCGACCCACGGACCACCATCGGCGAAGTCGAGGAGCCTCTCGACACGAGTCCTCCATTCTTGGTAGATCTTGGGGTCGCCGCTGCTTGGAGGGAACTGCATCAGGGCCTTGGCAGCGACTAGAGCATCATGGCGAGCTTGCACGTCCGAAGGCGAGTGCACGGAGGTCTTGCCCTTGGATGCTCGTGGATCCCCGCTGGGGCGAACGCCGTGGTTCCCTCCTCCAGCGGTGGGCTCCTTGCCAGTGCCGTTGCAGACGCTCTTCTCCCCCGAGCGAGGAGGAGGCATGGTGGCGCCTTTTGGAGCCGCCGCTCCGCCAGGGCCGTTGTCCTTGTCATGACCGTCAACTTCGTCCGGCGCCACCCTCTCCATGGGAGGCGGGGACGAAGAGATGCTCCGCCGTGCACCAGCAGCACGACGTTCAGCTGAAGCTTGAGTGCGTGAGGGAGAGACCGGCTTGGATGCCGCAGGATCTCCCTTCTTCCTCGGAGGCATGCTTGACGAAGAACTTGCCGACGAACTTGATGAAGATGAAACCAGCGCTTGCGCCCCCTACCTGGCGCGCCAGATGTCGTGTCTCGTTGCACGGACACCGGGAGTAAAGGATACCCCCTTTTAGGTTCGGCACGGGGCGCGAAGGAGGCTGAGAATCGTCTTCTCGGGCGGAGTCTAGATCAAGCTCTCCTCTCCACGATCAAAGCATGCAACCAAAGGGGCACAAGGAGCTACCCAGGTTCAGGCCGCCCGGAGGCTAAAAGCCCTACTCCTGCATGTCTGGATTGATGGATTCTTCATAGTGTGGCTTACAATGGAACTTCCCGGACGGGGTACCCAGAAGGGTTTTGGCTGGAGGTAGAAGAAGGACAGATCCTGACCCGGAGGAGATCACCTTCCTCTCTACCTTCGCAACCCTAGTCTAGTCTTGCTCTGGCTCTAGCTTGCTTCGACCTTGTTCTATCTTTCCTCCTCTCGTTTCTTCCTCCCCCTCCTCCGTGCCTTGGTCCTCCTTTTATAGGCTAAGGGGTTGCCACAGGGTCACGTGAGGGGCATGAGAGACCTTCAGGGCGAAGGACCCTCCTCATCTAGTTTAGGAGGAGACGTGGCCTCTCCTCGGCCTAGCATCTCCTTTGGGTTAGGTGGGAGCGTCCGCCTTGGGGTGGACAGGAGCTGACACCACCACGGGACGTGCTTCCCGCCCGCGCTGCCTTCATCTTGCTGCCCAAGTCTTCCGTGGTGAGGTGGAGAGCTTATCCACAGGGACGTGGGGAGGTACCCGAGAGGGAGCCTGGCCTTCTGCCGGGAACTCGGGCTCTCGGGTCCTTCCTGGCCTTCTTGCTTGGTTCGGGGACCCGGAAGGTCCCCAGGACTGGAGCCCTTAGTCGACGTAGGCCTTGCGTGTCTTGGCGGTGAACCCGCCAGCTTGGCATGAGTCTTGGTCTTGTCTATCTTCATCTTGGGCCCACGTGTGGTGGACTCACTTTGGCAGTACTAGGGGAACCCCATGCTCCACTGTTGCGACAAACTGGATCTACCATCTCTAGCAATCTCGGCATTGAGGCCTTTGCCTCTCCTACGCGCATCCTCTATACGGCTAGGCTGATTACCTATGGGAGTTAAACCATGGGCTGCATTATACTCACAAAGGGATATGCCGAACTCCCTCCGTATCTCGGCCACCTCAATGGCCTCCTGATGCAGCTTCTGACGATGTGCCTCTAACTCGGCAGCTGCTTGGGCAGCATCTGTCCCGGTAGCTACCGGCACAACCAACTTCTCGATTATCTCTTCTAGAGGAGCTGGCCTGACCGGCATATTGGATGTACCGGGTCAAAGATGTGCCTTCCCTTCCAGCGGAGGCTTCGCCGTTTGGGCGGATTTGGTGGCAGGCTTGCCGACATTGCCTTTGCCAGCACCACCAACAGACCCGGTCATCATTACCTCGGCGCAGCTCCCGGGGCGATCGACACGCCGGCCACGAGCCTCACAGACAGTAGGGGGATCGTCGGCCACAAGCACCTGCTCGGGGTACTTGCAGATAAACTCGGTGGCGACGTACGTCTCGAACGTGCCGAAGTTGATGAGGCAGCCGTTCGTCAGGAACGGCCTGCTGCCGAAGCATCCCGCGTTGTCGCTGATGAAGTTCAGCGAGCTGAGCTTGCAGATGAGCCCGCTGATGACGCGCTCGCCGGAGTCGATGATGGAACCCGTCCGGATGATCACACCAGCCAGCGCCGCAGCTGGCCCCACAGTGGGCGCCAACTGTCGTGGTGGTATCACGGCAGATGCCATATGATGGCTAAGTGTGGGGCCGATGGACGCTGGTGGATCCAGAAGAGGGCTAGCGCACTGGATAGCGCACACAGAAGAACGAGCAAACAGAAGAACACACCACGATCTACCCAGGTTCGGGGCCCTCGTGAGGAGGTAACACCCCTACTCCTGCTTATCTCTCTGTATAAACCAGGATATCTCAAGTACAAGGTTGCTCCTCGAGCTATATGATCCCAACAACGGGGATGAGCGCAAGGTAGAAGATTAAGCTATGGGGGGAATGAATCTCAGGGCATCGTCCCTCACGCAGGAGGGGGTGAAGCCCTATTTATAGGCTGAACCGAGTTACCAAAATACCCCGCACGCTGCACTGTAGCCATGCCAACGGTATGTCATGATGGCACCCCTGTCAAAGACAGGACGTGGCCTGCCCATCCCCTGCAGCACAACGATACATCTAGAATGTACCCTCTGATAGGGACAGGACAAGGCCTGCCCATGCTTCTGCCTCGCAGTCTGTCCCCAAATATCCTGGGGTCAGGGGTTAGGTGATGGCCTATCACTTCGCCGCTACGCCATGCTCCCGTGTCAGGCGCTCCCGTGCCGGACGCTCCCGCGTCAGACGGGACGCGACAGGAGCATTGACTCCAACCGACACAAGGCACCTCGCTGCTTTAACCGGCATGGATATGTCGGATTCTTCTTCCTCGAGATTCCCCTGCACATAAGAGAAGATACCAGAATACCGACATTGATATGTCGGTTAACATACCCCGGTTGGTATATGCCGGTCAGCATATGCCGGTTTGCACCAGCATGGTATCTCGGTCCCTTGTGGCCCTGGATACCTCGGTCTGCCTATGTCGGTTTGCACCAACATTACCTCCCAGCCTCTTCAGAGATCCGGATATGTCAGCTTTTACTGTAACAAGGCCCACACCTGGGCATAGCTTTTACCACATTATGACCCTACCCGGGGGTAGCCCCCCGACAGCGGATCTGACAACCATGTGATGGGGAGACCGCGCTTGTCATGGAGGCAAGAAAGAAGGGGGTCTCTACCTTCCTCCTTACTAGAGGTGGGCTCTACAGCAGGGGAGCTCAAAGCTTCTATCGGGAGTGCATCTTCGCTTCAGCTACCATCCAAAATACTTGGAGGGCGACCAATCCGAACCCCTTCGTTGGATTCGGTTATGCACCTAGCGACTGAAGGCGAAGATCAACCTCCATGCCACTGTGCCGAGTTGGAGGCCCCTATGCTCCGGCGCAACTAGCTCCAGGTACCTTGCACCCCAAGAGGTTTTGTCCCCGGCGACGTTGCGCTAGGCTGTAATGTGGTTCAGATGCGGTGGTGGAGGAACTGGACCAGATGGACATATCTCTGGATTTACACGTAGGGTCCTTCGCACAATTTTTAGGACCTATTTGTAATTTTCAGTTTCTTTTGGTGATTTTTGTCACATGCACCACTATGAATGAAAGCTTTTAGGTCTCCTTTGAACCACCAAGTCCAAATTACCTAGCAATTTCCTCTAGCTCAAGCAATGTCAAATGCGTAATTTCCATGTAAGATGGATGATAAAAGAAGCTAAAGTCGACGACAAAATGTTAAGTGCGGTAACATCTTCTTAATTTTTTAAATGTTAAATAAATATAAGTTTTGTTGATCTTTCGTCGAGTAAGCTGAAATTTACCTGGCAAAAATTAATTGGTCCCATTTGCTCTTATTTGCAATCTAAGGAATTCAATAAACACTGAATTCATTTTTAGGAATTTATTAAGGCGTACAAAACCTTTTGAAAAAATATTTGGAAATTAATTTAGGCCATAATAATTTTCTTAAGAGTTTATAAATAAAAAGGGTAAGCAAACTATAAAACATCTCTACCTCGCCTTCATTCCATGTACCCCAAATGTCGACCTCCCTAGCTCAACCCAATGAGAACATGCTTTCCTAGAAGTGAACGCGTATTTTCCAAAGTAAGACTCCACTTAAAACCCTAAAAGGGTATCCCTATAATACCGGCCAGATGATATAGATTCTATAGTTGATGAGTACTATGTCACCCTTGCTTCTCTTTCCCTCTCTACTTGTGTGGGCCACGTGTCATTCACGGCCTTCGAATTTCTTTGAGGAAACCATCGTCGACAACCTCATTTACCTCCCCTCTCCACCGCCATCATCCCATGTAAGAAAGACCAACCCACGCTCCTCATCTCACCCCACCTCACCTCGCTCTCTTCTATCACTTCCCTAGCTACCTCTCTTTTGACTATGCAAAGCTATCTTCCGTCACTGCAAACTACAGATCAGGCGAGGGTTTCCTCTAGAGGAGATTCAGACCTCCGCCACCAACAACCACCTTGAATCATCTGTGACGTGAGACACTACCTTGACGACTCCCTTGACTCTGGAGCATCGAAAAGTTGCACCGGCTGAAGATCGAGCACCAAGCCGCCATCTTCCAGCTTATGGTGGTGACTGCAAGTTATATCCACCCCAACTAAGTGACATAAATTCAGGGGGCAAACCCAAGTGTAGTTGAGTGGGAGCTGCCCCCTCTTACTGAATAAATATTTGAATTCCTATAATAGTTTTTTTATATTTGAAAGAAAAATCTTTGGATTTCACAAATTCAAATAAGGATTGCTCCCAGTCACTATTTTTACATGACATGGAATGTCCCCGGTCAATTGATTTGCCCCCACGTGTACTCCCTCCGATAATGTTGTGCCTTGTATAGGAATTTGTACTCCCTCCGATCCATATTAGTGGGCACAACTTTGTCTAGATACACATGTATCTAGTCTAAATACTTAACTAGATACATATGAATTTAGACAAACCTATGCCCACTAATATGGATCGGAGGGAGTACTAAAAGGAACATCCCGGTCACTTTTTTTTCGTGACATGGAATGTCCCTGCTCACTTGATTTACCCCCACTTGAATTCGCTCCGATAAAGTTGCGCGTTGTACAGGAATTTGCACTAACTTAGTATTGTTTACCCGACAACTATTTCGGCCCGGAGGTAATATTTTTTTCCAGGTCCGCCCTGTTCATGTTCTTATTAAAAGAAAAGTGACATAAGTTTTTTTTATTTTTAAAAAAAGTGACATAAGTTCATTCATGGTGCTAATGTCGTTCTTGCCTTGCCCGAATTAGAATTTCCAGCAAAAAAAATCTTTTTAAAAAGGTTGACAAAAAATATAAAAAAAATACCGCCTAGCATAGCACCGAACCATTTCAGTTTCACCGTTCGCATCGCACTCCCACAGTCCCAGATCCCCGTTTCTCGATGGTTGACGAGACCCTCGACCCGCCGCCGGCGACGCCGCCGCCGCTCCTCCGCCCGCGGCGCGTGGCGTTCGAGTACGGCCTCCTGCCCATCCCCAAGCTCATCTTTCCGGAGGGCGCGCTGGCGCAGACCCTCTCCCAGCTCAAGGAGAAGCTCGCGCCCGCCGCCGACGGGCGCGTGGGCGCCACGGCGCTCGCGGAGGCGATGCAGATCCCGCCCGATCAGGCGGCGCTCGCGCTCGGCATGCTCGCCGCGGTCCTCCCCGCGGAGGAGGACACCGCGCTAGGCGGAGGCGCGGACCTCCGTGACGTGCTGCTCTTCCTCTACATCCAGTCGTACAAGCGCCTCGTGCCGCGCCCGCACAAGGACTCCCCCGCCGTCGCCGACGTCTGGCCCTCCACCTCCGCCTTCGACGGCTACCTCTCCGCCCTCTCCCCGATCCAGGTTAGGATCAGGACCCCGTTGATTCGCTTCTCGTATTGTAGAATAAAATAGCCAAGTGCTGGAAGCCACTTACGTTTGGAAATTGCCATGCATTTCAAAACTCTATATCCCATACTATCGCTAACATAACTGGACATTGATACCATTGAAACTACTGTGGCTCGCCTTGCCATGAATGGACTATTTGACTGCTCGACAAACATGCATTGCCAGCTACGGTGGCGCTCATGGCGCTCAGCTACTATCAAAATTAGTTAATTACTGCTACATGGCCTGCAAAATTGCCGGTTGTTACCATGCAGTCATGCACTCATATGAATCTGACGTGACTGTTTATCTAGACGAAACAGGTGACATGTTTCATCAAACATTTCTTTCACAGCCTTCGCTGCTCAACCAATTGTATCCTTGAATTGAACATTTTACCGGGCTAATGATCGTCAACATAGTAATGGAGACTTGGAAGTTGGAACTCCATCTACATGTCCCAAACGCTTCTCCATAAAGACAGTTTACAGTAAGAGGTTCTTGGTAGTGCTGTCATCTAACATCGTTACGCTTTTGGCCGTAGTCTTTCCCTTTTTTTATGTTTGAATCAGCTTCTAGTCTTCTAACATTGCAATTTTGGTCGAGCACCATAAATCTCCGAGGCTCATCTTCTGATTGCATAGCCTTCATCAGGAGCTTTTCTTTGTAGGTCTCCTTTCTCCCCCTCTCTCCCACTGCCCTTGAAAGTCGTTGGTGCTTCACCAGCTCCTGTCCCATTCCCCTCCGGTGGCCATGCCGCTCGGAGTGGGGATGGGAGAGGTGACCAGGCCAGCGATGTACATAATAGTTGTAGGGCTAGGTTTAGGGTTCGGTTTGCCTGTGGCGTCTCGCTTAGTGCCATCCCGGAGCTGTCTCCTGGTGCTTGCTAGCGGCGCCTGGCACCCCTCTAGCCTTCCTTCCAATTGGCTCTCATGATGGTAGAAAGTCGCTGAAGGTGGTGCTGGTGGCAGCTCCTCCAGTAAGCTCGGCGGGGCGCCGGATCTAATCCCCCTGGGTGCTGGACCCGTTCTGGATCTGCTGCTCTATCTGATGTTTATCCTCGGTGAGGCTACAGTGCCTGGTGGCTGACAGCCTTCGCCTCCTCGCCAACTCTTCTGGTCGAAGGGTGGCCTGCTGGAGATCTGCTGGTTGCAGTCTCTTCTTTGTCCTTCTCCTGCCCTGGTGGCGTTTTGGGAGACAGTTATGTGGTTTCAGCAAGGCTTCTCCGGGTCCTCCGTCCGGTGTGTTCTTGCACTGGAAGTGTTCTGTGGCGAACCCGCTGTCCCAAGTGGTTCATCCCCGGCAACGCTGGTTGCGGTCCTCGTCTGTGGCCAATTCTCGATCTGCAGTTTGGGGTCCTCTATGTAAAACACTCGGTCTGGCATCAAGGCTAGACAATAGATATTTGGCACCCCCCATCCGGACAAGAAGAACACCATGAGGTGCGCGAGAAACTTGAGGCGGAGACTCACGCTAGTGTTTGCCGCCAACCTGGCACGATGCTACCTGAAAAAAAACAAGGAACCAACAAGGCAACAAGTGTAGGAAGGGAACAAACAAACTGCTCTTTATTCAAATTTTTGGTCCCATTGGGAGGAGGGGGTCTCATATCAGCACCCTTCCAGCTTCTTTTCTTTTTCAAATACAACTAGTAAGCATGTCTATAGTTCTTTACATGCTTATTACTGTTTCTATTGTTTTGCAGCTTGTACGCAGTAATAGCCGTCGCTTTATACCTTCTCAAGCAGATGAAGAAATTCACCAGTTATCTTATCTTCAAAAGCATATGGCGAACATTCTTACTCTATTGGCTGATTCTGTTGAGGGGGAGGGGGATGATTCTCTGGTATGTCACTTTCCCAATAAGTTACTCAAATTGTTTCTTTGCATTATATGTTGATTATTCTTCATTTTTTTACCTTATTATCCTTGGTGAGTGCAATTGTACATGGGGGATAGTGTGACCGTAGTACAATATTTGGTGTACTGACTATGAACTGTACTTACAGTTATATATGACTTTAGCCTGTTAGGTGTTGACCGTAACCAAAGGTGAGAACCGTCAATGGCCAATATGTCTACAACAGATTGTATCATGTGATTGAAACAAAAGATCAAGGGTAGAACAACCGACATATATTTGCAGGCCAATTGTATGAAATGAATAAAATAAAGGGTCAATGGTAACACGTAGCTGATTCAGTTAAATATATATGACCCAAGTTAGATCTCTTTGTGTGCAACTGATAATAGAACTGCCCATACATGTGAGGACATCTTTTTAAGGACGTTATTTCTTTGAATTTTACAAAGTAACTGAGTTTAGACTTAACAGATTTGGCTAGCTAGTTTTATCTTTAATGCAAGAAGCATGAAAGATATATTGATTTATGCTCATTAAGTCTGGCAATTTAATAGCTGTGTTGCCAAACTTCTGTGCAGGTACTGACAATGGAGACTTTTGAGCACCTTGGATTTCTAGTGCATTTTTCGGAAGGAACATCCCTAAGCCAGGCAGCCACCTTTTTTGCAAATTCTGATCCAGACATGCCGGCTGCTCCAGTATCTGTGGCTCAGGTCCATGATTGGATTTTGCTGAATATTGCTTCTTCATTGGAGTTTTATACGGAGAAATCTGCAGCAAAGGAAGGGAGCCAGCAGATCGCATCTGATCTTGATGTTACCATGGCTGATGCCAATACGAGTCATCCAAGGAACAACACGCCTACTGTTGTTAATCCTGCATTCCATAGAAATTCCACATTTGTGGAGGGTTTTTCCAAAACTTCTGTTGTCAAGCATGCATCTGATGTTAAAGGGCATTCAGTGAAGGTATGAGTAGTAGTACTAGTACCGAAATGCTTTGCTTTTACCAGTAGGCAACTTGGATGTTGAAAGGAAGGAAGAGATCTGAACCTTTTGAATTCCAACATATTTGCATTGTACCCCCAAGATGCAATGTATTGTTGATTAAGAAATTGCTTATCTGAATCAAGTTTGATGAGTTATTGGGTGCTTGAATCTTTTTTATCATTGGGTTCGCAATGGAGCATTCTGGCTCTTAGAGGGAAAAGAAATAGTACCATGTAGCCACATCTGGATAATTAAGGAGATAATCATGCAAAGTTGCATTACTTGCGTCAGAACATGTATGAGGTTAAAGCAGAAGAGAGATGTCTAGGCCATTGATCTAATCTGGGGAGGATAAACCATGAAACTTCTTTTTGTGATGGACACTTTGGACACCCTCTAGCCTCTAACTATCAGCGTCATATTGTTTCGAGGGACTCCCACCTCTGTGTTCTAATGATGTGACCTCTTGTAGCTTTGTTCAATGCTGGAACCCAGCGCTGGATTGTCAGTGTCACTTAACACGAACTACAAACTCATATGTAGGTTTTGAACTGCCATGATTCTGTTATCTACATATTAGCACCAGTGAAGTATGCTACAGTGTATGGATGTTCTGATACTACTGTTGTTCTTGGTGCTGTTGGCAAGGTATGCTTGTGATCCCTTGCACTCTCTGTTATGTGGATCCAATTTTGTTTTATGCAGTTTGTGTCTTGGCACCAGCCATATAGCAAAACGACCTGCCATTGGAAAATATATTGTTTGCGTGGTCGGAATTTTTATTTATTCAGTTCCAAAATTTGTACACAATTCTGGTAATAAAATACATCGGAGATGTTGGACATATTGAGTTAGCACAAACTGTTTTGAAGTCTCTCCCCTATTGGGAAAGAGAAGATTAGTAGGTCGCAAGTCTAACTAATTTACCTGCTTTGAACCTTTGAATTGTATCTATAGTGCTAGAAGCATACTAATAACTCTAATCCTTCAATATTATGGTCCACCCAATTAATGCTAGATGCTTTCTTTTTTTTTACAAGAGTTCCTTCAGTTTGGTAATATTATCTTTGTTCATATCACACGATGTGCACTTATCCAGGAGTGATGACATACATGGTTCTTCCTCTCCTAGCAAAAGCACACATTAGAACATTAGATAGACGGGCACAAGAGAGAAAGACACAGAGTGTCACACAGCATGTTGTGTCCACTTTGTGCTCGTCCTACTCTCTATGAACATACCGGTTACAACTTACCAGTCCATTTGTAGTGAGAGAAAGTACCTAAATGCAATGGTATGCCTAGCATTCCCGCTAAATCAAGAAGTAACTCCTGCATGCACGTCATGCCTCTGAAAGGCTCCTTGGTCCGCTACTCCACTGCATGCATCACTTGCACAAATTACACACACAACATTTAAATGTGACGGTATGGCTAATATCCCCACTAAATCAAGACTTAACTCCGGCACACACCAATAACATGCACACCATGTCTCTCAACGGCTCCTTGGTCCGCTAATCCACTGCATGCGACACTTGACTACTGAGTACTTGAAGGAAATAACTGTAATTACTTGTCGAACAAACACTAACTTCTACCCATGCAGCTAACCATTGGCCACATGCAACACACATGGACTCAAAATACTGTGCCATAAAGAGTAGTTCCTACATATTCCCTCCTTACCTTGACTTGTCGATTCTCGTTTGAAATAAACATCATACAGGCTCTCGTTCTAACGATTGCATCACACCGATAGTTGGTGTGATTCCAATGATGGCGGTATGATACCATTGTCACATGAAGAGTTCATGTGAATATGTGATGCCATTGGTCAAAAGAATACTCAGTTTGCAATGTCGATGCCAAACAAGAATCGATTGGTCCTCGGGGGTGTGTTAGAGCTAATATTGACTCGTCAGTATTCTGAGTCTTTGCGTGGTACATGTGGCTAATCGTTAGCTCCATGTGGCTAATGGATAGCTCCATGCATAGAAGTTACTGTGTTGGACTGTGAAATTAGAGTCAGTTGTCTACAGTAGTGTAAGGGCTGCATGCAGTCTAGTGGTTGCCGAAGAGTCTTTCTGAACATGCTTGCTCTAAAACAAACAGATGTAAGTTACGTATCACCGCTTTTATTATATATAAGACTTCCTCTGTCTCAAAATATAGGACGGTTTAGCAGGCTGAAATAGCCTACCAAAACTTCTTATATTTTGGGACGGAGGTAGTAGGTTTTATATTTGATACGTTTAGATGCAACAAGGAAGCGAGGCTGCCTATAACCTACCTACGTGTTACATATATGTGTATTTTCAATAACTGGTGTCCTCTTACTTTGTGAATTAGTAATTACATTTCACAAACATAATGTTTCCTGTTGTCAGGTTGTAAAGGTGGAGCATTGTGAAAGAGTGCATATTATTGCAGCTGCTAAACGAATCTGTATTGCCAACTGTCGCGAGTGCATCTTCTACTTGGGAGTAAATCACCAGCCTCTTATTGTAGGGGACAACCATAAATTACATGTGAGATTCTATGACTCTTTTTGTTGTGAACAGTTAGTACTTAGCAGAATTACAAGGTCTATGTTCGCTCTAGACTTGCACTGATTGACTGCTGCCTAGAAATTAAGCGGAATATGATGGCGGTTCTAAATTGTTGAGAATGCGTTTTATTGCTAGCCATTATGTGTATATTCTATGAATGAATCATACTTCATATATGCAGTACCTATTGTGTGTCACTACACCTAGAAATATCACTAATTTTGTTTGCGAATAAAAATCTGCTGTTATTTTTAGTGCAAAACTGAAGATTAATCGCCTAATAGACACGAGTAACCATTCCTGACCACCAAATACTTCTGAATACATCATAGTATGCAGGTTACAGTTGGGAAAAATGTGATGATCCATGTTGAACTTATTGACACGATACTAATAATAATGTTTAATTCTCCTTTCCTGTATCAACAGATTGCTCCATTTAATACTTACTATCCAAGATTGGGTGAGCACATGACACAAGTTGGTGTAGATCCCTCTACCAATAAATGGGACCAACCTTTTGTACTGGGAGTCGTTGATCCGCACGATTCATTGTCCCATCCCGCTGGAGTTTCTGATGTTCAAGCTGAATCTGCTACTTGTGTAGATCCTGATCTATTCACAAACTTTTTGGTATGTCATGCATGTTGATAGCCAAACTCGACAATAATTTTCTCTTGTATAAACTTTCTAACTTTCTAAGCATGGCTATTTCCTTCTGCAGATTCCGAATCTGTTCGAGGATTCAGTACAGGAGCTAACAAACTGCAACCCTTTTCCATTGCCTGAAATTTATCAGGCATCACAAAACAAGAAGGTACATTAAATGGATAAAGCTAAATTTCCCTAGAAAGTTTTGTCTATTACTCCCTCCATTCCATATTATAAGATGTTTTAGTTTTTTTTGGAATGGGATGTATATGGACGTATTTTAGTGTGTATATTCACTCATTTTGTTCTGTTTATTGTTCGTATTGGAACATCTAAGTACAATTTACTTAATGCTAAAGCTATCTAGTGTGACTAGCACTACCTTCTGGCCACAATGTGAATCAGCGTTTATTTGTTTGGGTGCAGTTTGTTCACTGTTCTATATTGTACTGTTGAGAACTTCTAAAAATCACATGTCCCTAACCATGCCATATCATCTTCAGCAAGCTGTTCTGGAAGATACTCAAAAAACTATTCGGGAGCTTCAACTTGATGAGAATAGGAAAAAGGAATTAGCAAGTGCCCTTCATGCACAATTCAAAGATTGGCTATACGGTACTAATTGTTCATCTGTGCATTTAATTATTGCAATGCATCTATATATCATTCCCCCGTTTATATGTCAATATTTATGCTTGGTGCTTTATCTCAATCAGCTCCAGCAGTTTCATTATTGTAGTGTGAAACAAAACGATGAAATAGGAATTCCCATTTGAACATTGGACTGGATTCAGGTTATATAGGGTAAAATACCACCAGGAAATTTGTATCTCCCCCTCTAAAGAAATAGGTCAGAACAACTTTGACTCAAGATAGGATGCTATCCAATCTTACTTAACTAAGTGAAATGCAATCCAATCTTGTCTCCGCTGATTTCGTTAATGTCCAAGGAATGCAACTGGAAGAAAAATAGTTCATATCTAACAGATTCATTGCTTGTGGCTGCTGTCCTTGCGCGCCAGTAAATTGTCCACACAGTCATGTGAGTTGCCTTAAGTTTACATATGATCTGCTTTGTTGCTTAGGTGCTCCAAGCAGGATTCTGGCCTAGAGGATGGCAGAACGCTTGTGAAATTTACTAGGATAGTTATTAGCTTCCAAATTGGGTCCAGTGAGCATTTTATGACCAGTTATATCTGATGAAGACTTAGTATCTAGCCACTTTTATTAGGGCCTTTTCAATTCACAGGATTCCAAAAGCGCAGGAATAGGTAAAACATGATTGGAATGTCACGCCTTCTTGGATCATAGTGTTTGAGTGCACCATTGGACTTGTTACAAAGAGGTATAGTCAATGGAATGTTCTGCTTTCAAATAGAGTGCAAAAGATTCTGTAGGGGAAGCTGCTATACAAACCTACAAATCAAACCACCGACGTTTGAAGAATTCAGATCTCCCAAAATTCGCATGAAAATCCATTCAAGAGCTTGAAGGAAGTTATTTTTATGTTAGTTAGCAGGGATGATTTCTGCCGTTTGAATCTCAATACAAGTTAGCCAATTAGTACAAGTTATGTTGGTAAAAACGATACACCATTAGTTTTAGTTATGCAGTGTATTTTCAATCAGTGCTCAGTAGAGCATTGTACATCGGTGCGCATTGGTGTATGACTAATCATAAAACTCTTCTGTTAAATCTCGTGTATTGAGTAATGGAAACAATGTTGTTTCATGTCTCCAGCTACGGGCAACATCCGCCAGCTCTACTGTCTGCAAGGTGACTAACCATGCCATGGGCTGCTTTCGTCAACAGACGTGTGAGCCCGCAAGACCTTTCGTCCACTCTGACCAGCTGGTATGACTCCAGAAACATTCGGCGCCCCTCGTCGAAGCTGACCTTACTCCCAGAGTACCGAAAGAAGAATGTAAAAAGAAACATGTGCTGTTGCCTATTTTTTTCTTTCTGCAAAGTAGATTCATTTGTTTCTCCCAAAATTTGCCTGTTTGCTGTGAGGTAGGTCGTTAGGATGGTCTCGGTTTCTCGGTGGTTGCACAGCTTTTTTGGGTCCTCTAAAAATTCCACGAATATGTAACAGATATTATTAACCACTCAAAGCAAATAAGCATTTGAATCTCATCCTATTCCTAATACTCATTTGTTCTAACTTTTAGCCGAATGTTGTAGCACATGCAAATGCTATGGGCACTTCTAGGGCTGGTTTGGGTCTTGAGCTCTCTATAATGTTGATGTGGTAATTAAGTAGTACTGTACCGACTTCTAGTCAAACAGCCCCGGCCATCCTAAAAATTCCACCGGACCGGAGAGCTATTGTCTGCTCCATTTACTTTGCAATTGATCCTCCTCTAATGTCTTCGATCTTCCTAGTACTAACCCGTTGCTAAGTGATAAACGCGTAACTCACCCAGACATGTTTAAGTTGTCAAGCCTGGTTTAATAGTCTCCTCTATCCAGTGAACAACTATATAATGGCTTGCCACGCTTGGCCTTTCAGCTGCCGAGATAGACTGACAAATAGAAGACCCACAACATTGTAACTTTGTGAATACGGGTTGGTACATTCACACCCAGTTTGTGGGACCTATGACCTTTTCATTCGATGATTTGTATACCTTTTCACGATATATGGACCCACACCATAGTCGCAAAGGCGATCACCACATATATACTACCCGGCGCGGACACAGAAATATCCCGACGAGCTTCATCACGAGAGTGACTTGCACGAACTGACTAGACAAGTATACATGAGTAGTAGCTACTACGACAGCTGATAGGTAGCCACAAAATCTATTGGCATGCACCCCGCGGATCGATCAAGCTGAGATGATCAAGAGCGGGTCTTCGTCGTCCGCTCACCCCAGTGGAACCTCTGCAGATAAGGTTTCGTCAAGGCTGAGGACGATATCCCTCTTTTGCGTCTGTTGGGTAGGACAAGCGTTGCTTTCTCTTGTCCCTGTCTACATTGTACTACGCCTGTGTAGAGTGATAGCTACCCATGCATTCCGTCTAAATCGCTGGGACCAAGAGAATCATCGGGTTGTTTCATCAACTAGCCTCAGTAATACCTGGAATGGCCACTTCTTTTACTTTTATTTCACACGGTTAATGGAAAGAGTTGTCCAGCATTTGCAGCGATGCACTGGCTGTTTGTGAATTGTGATTGCCACTGATCGCTCTACTTGTTGACATATAAAAAATGAGAATGTGGACGATAGAAAATAAATTAGGGGCCGCGCGCGTTGGAAGTTGGAGTAGAGCCTCGCAACGCAGGTAAGTGTCTTAATGTATCAATTCTCCATCTCAACAAGATATTAGTACAACAGTTTTGCCCCTGCTTAAGCTCACATACCATTGTCGGGTTTGTAGTTATGGGCTTATGGCATGGTGATTACAAATTGTTTTATGTATGGGGTTCTTGCCAAACTTTTGTTAGATTAATTATTAATGAAAGCTAAATTCATCTTCTCGATATAGATGCGGGTCAAAAAACACACCATACTCGCAACTCGCAGCGATTTAGAGTGTTGTACTAGAACAGTTTTGCCATGGTTAAGCTCACACACACATGCGAATGGACTATAGATAGGACAATACTAAAACATTTTGCTACGTGTCCTCTGGGCTGTGATATATAGTAGTGACTCCTTGATACAAATTTATGCTTATTTTCACAGTCAAGTTTCGTAAGCAATTATCACTCTAATAAAACGACACCATTGTTTCGAAAATTCGTCAGGATTATGACTATTAGCTATGCAACAGTTAATGTTTAGTAACGGGGAACCAAAGGTGACATGATCAATGTGCATACTTTTTTTGAAGGGGTATTTACAGACGTGAGAAGTATAGAAAAACATGTTAACACAAATAGAGTTGCGACGGGGAGAGCCACACATGCAATATAGTCACATAGTGAAATAACTGAGTGCAATGAAATCACGACAGTTCTAAAAACGTGTACCGACTCTATTCGCGCAGATACGTGAACAATTCAACTAGTTTACACATTTAAAAGATATATGTATCTCTTAAGCGGGAAAAGATCGTGTCCTTTTTAGAATAGAAGAGGGAAAAGGCTCACCGTTGGAGATGCTAGCTCTTGTAGAGTTGTACTTGTATACTCCCGATGCTCACTAACGAGTAACAACACTTTCGTGTGGTCGCATCGAGGAGAAAATACAAGGGACATGAGGCCATTTCTTGAGGTTATTTGCAAACCTTTCCCGCAGTATCGACGAGGAGATGATCACCACGCGCGCTGGCCACACTCCATGCCGAGCGCATAGATTAGTTTGGTATATATGGACGTCGATAGGTTGATTCGTATGGTCTCTACCTGTTCTCCCTCACTAGTCGATGCCGGGCCCTGGCCCCAGAGATTTTTCATGCGCACCACAGCTGCTAGCTGCATATATAGCCAAGCCAAGTGTACATTTTACAAGAGAAAACATAAAAGATATTATGCATATATCCGCGACAGATCATTGCTAAGCTACAGAACAAACAATTTTTTTATCATAAACATGTGCAATCGTTCTGTTTTGCCGGCTTGTCCCTTGCATGAAATCTGTTGTCAGCGAGAGACTTGGACATACGCACGGTATCAAGAGATTGACAAGGGTGCGTGATTTTGCAGCGCTGCTACAGGGTAGAGATTATACAGGGGGCTGCTGCCTGCAGCCACATATCTTGGCTTGCGCGCGATCACCGCGCAATCGCGGAGCCAATGAACAGATTTCGCCTGATGACACTGTATGACCTAAGTCCCCTAACGCATGAGCTGTCGTCGCATTAGCTCCCAAGGACAGTACTGGATGGTTACTATCACGAAGATTGCCGCCGCCGCTCTTTGCGAGCGGCCGCCGGCAAACATTGCGTCTATCGCATACTTAGCTGTCATGCACTCCGGGACGAAGTGTTGTTTCAGGCTTCGACGCCATGCTCTAGAGCGCTGCGAGAAGCAGACTGCATTTTATCATCGCGTACAATAGCTCCTACACAGCCTCCATCGTCAGCCGTACCCAGTTATACATTTCACTTCACTTTACTGGGAGTTTTCGTCCCTCATCAACGCTTCATAGAACCCTGTGCAGGCTAGCTCCTCCTTCAAAATATGAAACCGAAGCAAGATTATATGATGCCGACGTATTGTCCGGTTGAACTTATTCACCACAAGTACCAGGAGGTAGCAAACTTGAAAATAATCATTTTGGATCTGGGTGCCAAGTACCCCTTCATTCGAAAATTTCAAAAACGTCATTTAGAAAACTCTTGGAGAGCTTAATAATTATACAGAAATAGGCGTAAAGTTGTTGGAAATAAAGTTTATTTTTATAGATCTAAGGTGAACACGAGGATGAAGAGACTACTGAAGAATTATTGAAAAAGTGAAACGCACCTGGAGTCTAGGCCTACGCACGCGTCACTCACGTGACTGCAAACGGTGCCAGGTCAACATTTTCACGGCGGCCGTGACGGACGGGCGAACGTGTTGCATCGCCTCAACTTGGTGACCAATAGTGTGCAGTTTCCCAGTAGGTGACCAATCCGCTCCAAAGTTGCATCTTGATAGACTCTAGGGGCGTTTCACTCTTATTGAAACCATAAACTGGGAGATGCCCCCCATTCACCACTCTTCTCCTAATATGGTAATTTAATCACTTAAAACTGTTAGGGTCCTAGCTTTAGTGGATTCGGTAGATTATGTGTACATCAAGTGTGAGTGAGTGAAAACGAGAGGGAGAGGCAGAGGTACCTTGATTAGCTCCTGAGGAGCTCGAAGAGTCGGCCATGGTGGTCGAAGGTGGCGGCTGCGACGGCGTGGCGGCGCAGTGGGCTTCCCGTGAGCACTGTGCCAAACCCTAATCGGATGGGTGTCGGTGGGGGGTGCTGGCGACGCGGTGAACCTCGTACCGTGTGCCCTAGCCCCCCCCCCCCCCCCACCTCTTTATATGGCGCAGGTCACAGGGGCCCACCGACCATTAAGGGGTCGGGCGCCCCCGATCAGGGCGCGTGATCACAGGGATCATTATAGCCGTTGGGCTATAACGGTGGAGATCATATCTAACATTCTCCCCCTTGATCTCAACTTTTACTTTTAACTTTTTACCTTTTACTTTACTCGTTTCATCACCGATTAGTACATAGAGCATGTTTCATCGTCACAGCTCATTGCCGATAGAATCAGACAGCCACTATATACTTTTCAGTTTTGAAACAATAAAACTGTTACTTTTGGGCCTCTATGATCCAGTGATCATAGGCTTTCCATTAATCCCATGCCGGCTATGTGTTTCTGGAACACATCGGGTGGTAAGCCTTTCGTTAGCGGATCCGCAAGCATTTCCTTTGTCCTTATATGCTCGAGACTTATAGTTTGATCCTGGATCTTATCTTTCACAACATAATACTTTATATCTATTGCCTTTGTAGCATTACTCGACTTGTTGTTGTGAGCATAGAATACTGCGGGCTGGTTGTCACAGTACATCTTTAGTGGTTTGTCAATACAATCTACCACTTTCAAGTCGGGTATAAATTTCTTTAACCATATCGCCTGTCCCGTGGCCTCATAACATGCTATAAATTCTGCATACATCGTGGATGCAGCAACTAATGACTGTTTGGAGCTTTTCCACGAAATAGCCCCTCCTGCGAGAGTGAACACGTACCCTGACGTGGACTTCTATCATCTTTGTCTCCCGCAAAATCTGCGTCTGAATACCCTCTTAGTTCTAGGGAATCAGATCTTCTATATGTTAGCATGAGGTCTTTTGCGCCTTGTACATAACGCAATGCTTTCTTTACCATGTTCCAGTGTTCATGGCCTGGATTTTCTTGATATCTACCGAGTACCCCGGTGATAAAAGCTAAGTCAGGGCGAGTGCACACTTGTGCATACTGTAAGCTTCCAACAGCCGAAGCATATGGTACTGCTTTCATTCGATCGATCTCATATTGACTTTTGGGACATTGAAATTTCCCAAAACTATCGCCCTTGACTATCGGAGCAGGTGATGCGCTACTTTTATGCATATTATATTTCTTTAGAACCTTTTCTAAATATGCCTTTTGTGATAGTCCTAGCACTCCATTCTTTCTATCCCGGTGAATTTCTATGCCCAAAACATATGAAGCTTCACCAAGATCTTTCATATCAAAATTTGAGGACAAGAATTTCTTTGTTTCTAGTAGTAGACTGACATCATTGCTTGCAAGCAAGATATCATCCACGTACAGAATTAGGAAAATATATTTCCCACTTTTAAACTTTGCATAAATGCAGTTGTCCTCAACATTCTCTTTAAAACCAAAACTTTTAATTGTATTATTGAACTTTAAATACCACTGTCTAGAGGCTTGCTTTAACCCATAAATGGATTTCTTTAGGCGGCATCCCATATGTTCCTTCCCCTCCATGAAAAAACCGTGGGTTGTTTCATGTAAACATTTTCTTCTAAATCTCCATTTAGAAATGCCGTCTTTACATCCATTTGATGCAACTCTAAATCAAAATGCGCAACTAGTGCCATGATGATTCTGAAAGAATCCTTACATGAGACCGGAGAAAATGTCTCATTGTAATCTACCCCTTCTCTTTGCGTAAAGCCTTTTGCCACAAGTCGCGCTTTATACTTTTCTACGTTCCATTGGAGTCATACTTTGTTTTGTAGACCCATTTGCAGCCTACTGTTTTGGCTCCTTTAGGAATTTCCTCTAAGTCCCAAACATTGTTAGAACTCATCGATTTCATCTCGTCTTCCATGGCTTCCAGCCACTTCGAAGAGTGAACGCTTCTCATGGCTTCTTCATATGAAGTGGGATCTTCTTCCATATGAACTGTTTCTGTATTATAAACTCTATAATCACTAGAAATAGCTGATTTCCTAGCTCTTTTAGACCTTCTGAGAGTCTCATTCTCTGGCACATCATGTGTCTCAACGTGCGACTCTTCTTCTAAATGTGGCTGTCGTCGCTCCCTTTCATGCTCAACAACGGGTTGAGTCGGCTCCTGACGGACAGGTTCCGAATCTTGCCTCGTTGTGGTCACGGGTGGAGTTACAACAGGTGCTTGCACCACAACCTCTGGGATTATCGGTGCAGGTACAACAGGTAGGGCGAAAAATGGCTCATGGATCATCGGAAAAGGTGCACACACCCTCTTCTCCTCAAGATCAATTTTCCGGCCTACCATGCTCCCCCTCATCATTTCGTCCTCCAAGAAGACCGCGTGTCTCGTTTCTACAAACTTTGTGTATCTGTCTGCACAGTAGAAACGATAACCTTTTGATCTATCAGGATAGCCAATGAAATGGCAAGTTACTGTTTTGGGGTCTAACTTTGCAATGTGGGATTAAAAACTTTTGCCTCAGCTGGGCTCCCCCAGACTTTAAGTGGCGTAGAGAAGGAACTTTCCCTGTCCACAACTCGTACGGTGTTTTGGGCACCGACTTACTTGGTACTCTGTTGAGAATGTGAATGGCGGTTTTTAACGCCTCCATCCATAATCCCAATGGCAGTGTGGAATAACTCATCATACTGCGCACCATATCCATAAGAGTACGGTTACGCCTTTCAGCTACTCCATTTTGCTGTGGTTCGCCCGGCATAGAATACTGGGCGACTATTCCATTTTCCTGTAAAAACCTTGCAAAAGGTCCAGGTACTTGACCATATGGAGTGTGCCGACCGTAGTACTCCCCCCCACGGTCGGACCTGACTATTTTAATTCTTTTATCATGTTGATTTTCAACTTCAGCTTTGAATATTTTAAATTTATCCAATGCTTCAGATCTTTCTTTAATTGGATAAATATAACCATATCGGGAGTAATCATCTGTGAACGTTATGAACGAGTCATAACCATCCACACTTTTCACCGGAAATGGTCCACATATATCAGTGTGAATAATTTCTAGTGTCGCTGTGCTTCGGTTTGCACCCTTTTTAATTTGTTTTACGTATTTTCCTTTTATGCAATCTATGCATTGTTCGATATCTGAGAACTCTAACGGAGGAAGAATATCATTTTTAACGAGGCTTTCTATTCTTCCCCTCGAAATATGGCCTAATCGACAGTGCCATAACTTCGAAGAGTCATGAGTTCGCTTTCTTTTCTTTTGTTCTTTGTCGACAAGGGAATTTGTTCATTCACATTACTCACAGAATGCACTTTTTCACGCAAGGATAACAAATAAAGCTTATCATGAAGTAAAGCAATACCCACACAAGCATCTTTAAACCATATGGCACACTTGCCATGACCGAAATAACATTCATAACTGTCTTTATCCAAACACGATACACTTATTAAGTTTCTGTGAATCGAAGGAACAAATAAAACATCTCTAAGCATAATATTGAAACCATCAGCTAGCTCCAAGGAGACGTCGCCAACAGCTTCAACTTCTGCTTGAACTCCATTTGCGACTTCAATGTGTCTTTCGCTTCTTTGCAAGTCCTTGTCGAATGGAATCCCTGTAAAGAATTTGCAACATGAACAGTTGCACCTGAGTCAATCCACCAAGTAGATTTTGAAAACTGTGTATACAGGGATTCATTTACAAAAGAAACTGTGTCTTACCTTTCTTGGCCATTATCATCTTGAGCCAATCTGGGCAATCTTGCTTGAAATGCCCTTTCTTCTTGCAGTGGTGGCATGTATCTTTGTCCACTTGCTGAAACTGCTGGGGACCTTTGCCATGTGGCTTATACTGTGGGACCTTTGCCATATGGCTTAGAAGGGGAACCGTTGTAGTTCCTGTTCTTGTTGTCCTTCACAAAGTTCAAGGAGCCCCCATTCTGGGACTTCAGCCTTTCCTCTTCTTGCGACAACATGGCAATGGTCTTTTCAATGTCCCATTTTTCAGGCGACACATTGTAGTTGATGATGAAATTTTCAAATTGTGGTGGCAGTGAAGCCATCACCAAGTGAACTATGAGTGCAGGCTTGAGCTCCAGATCAGCCTCCATGGACTTAAGCTTAGCAGCCATGTTGCTCATTCTGAGAATGTGCTCCCTTATGCCATGTGAACCTCCATGATACTTTTCTGTCACCAGCTGTCTGAGCAGCTGGGTAGCATATGTCTTTGAAGAACCAGTAAACTGGCTCTTTATCTTTTGGAGATACTCTCCCACAGAGGTACACTCTTCAATTGAGCCCACAATAGCGTTCTCAACTGTGTTCTTTATGAATGCCATGCACTTTTTGTTGGCGTTCACCCACTTTTGGTTCTCTAGGGTGTAACCCATCTCTACTGGACCATAGTCCAGCTGCTTTTTCTGCCAAGCAGAATCATCATCATCAGATGCTCTCACTGGCTCTGCTGGCTTGACTGGCTGTGGAGTACTCACAACCCAGTCGACCTCAGCGCAGACAAAAGCCAGCTCGACTTTCTTCCACCACTCAGCGTAGTTGTCACCCCTGAGCGTCGGAACGTCCTTGAGGCAACTCATCAGGTGAAAACTTCCTGAAACCACAAGGATATAAGATAACAAAAACAATTGCATGTAATAATCCAACGTTGGTATAAATTAAAACATACAACCGTTTGTGCAATTAAAACTATATTACCGTTGGGCAATAAAAGAAATAAATGCACCTTTAAGTAATAAACAGATATGATCATGCTATTAACAACGTTGGTCATTTAACAACAAAATCATAATCATCATTAAATCACTTTATCATGCTTTCAATTCTCACTTTAAATCACAATAATGCTATTAATAACGTTGGTCAAATAATAGCAGAATCATAATCATTAATATCATTTTAATCATGCTTTTAATTTTCACTTTATTGCTTTTATGCAATTTCTTTTGACTATTTGCAGCGGAAAACAATATGAATAAAATACACAAAACTTTATACTTTTCAGAAAACATTTCTGTGTACTTTTGTATTTCCTAAAAAAAATTCGTTGGAATAATTTGAATAGGAAAAACTATGCTAAATCAGCACAAAATTGGGCAGAAAATTGCCAAAACTGTGCTAAAAAAGAAAAAAACCGTTTATCTGCAGCCCGCGGCTATCTGTCGCGCGGGGCAACGCGTAACAGCGGCCCACGGCCGTGCGCGGCCGCGCTATCTGCCGCTCGCGGCGACGCGGCAACGGCCCCGCAGCGGCCCAAGGCCGGCTACTTTCGGCCCAGCTGGCCCGGTGAGAGCTAGGGTTTGGCCAGAGCGAATCTCGGCCGTTCTTCGCGATCGGACGGTCGTCCGTGATCGTCGCTGGAACAAAACCAACGGGCCGGCCGACCCCGACTGACCCCTAGGTCACTTCCCCCTTTCTGTCTCTTTCCCGCATGGAGACGGCGGCGACGCGATGCGCGAATCCGGCCGCCGGAGACGGCCGCGCCGTCCGGCGAAGACGGCCGCGCCTTGCGCGTCCTTCCTCCTCCCTTTTCTCGGCGACGGAGAGAAGTGGCCACGCAGCACAAGGCCACGGCGGGCTCCTCCCGTTACTGCTCCCTCTCTCACCGTCGCCATCCCCTTTGCCGGTCGCGCCTCCTCCTTTCGGTGGATGCGCCGCCGTCGAACGGTTTGGCCGGGGTGGTTCTTCGCCTCGCGAGGAGGTGAGATTCTTTTCCTCTTTTCTTTTGATTAGGGTTAGGGTTTGGGTTCTTTTCTTTTTCTTTTCGAGATCTTTTCTTTGCCCCGCGAGGGGTGTGTTCTTCGTCCAGATGCCCCACTCGGGTGCGCATCTGGATCGAGAGGAACTAGCGCGTCCTTGCGGCGGCGCAACTTCGCCGGTGAGCACGAGGCTTTTCCGGTATTTTTCGTTTGCGAGTTTCTTTTCTTTTCCAATTTCTACCGAAATTAAACTAGGAACCAAAACGTGCTGTGATACCATTGTTAGGGTCATAGCTTTAGTGGATTCGGTAGATCATGTGTACATCAAGTGTTTATGAGTGTGAGTGAGTGAAAACGAGAGGGAGAGGCAGAGGTACCTTGATTATCTCCTGAGGAGCTCGAAGAGTCGGCCATGGTGGTCGATGGTGGCGGCTGCGACGGCGTGGCGGCGCAGTGGGCTTCCCGTGAGCACTGTGTCAAAACCCTAATCGGAGGGGTGTCGGTGGGGGGTGCTGGCGGCGCGGTGAACCTCGTACCGTGTGCCCTAGCCCCCCCCACCTCTTTATATGGCGCAGGTCACAGGGGCCCACCGACCATTAAGGGGTCGGGCGCCCCCGATCAGGGCGCGTGATCACAGGGATCATTATAGCCGTTGGGCTATAACGGTGGAGATCATATCTAACAAAAACATGTCTTTTTTATTTACCATTATATGCTTGCAATTCTTCGAGCGTATAGTATTAATATTAAATATTCAAGAAATATTGACACCATCAGACATATGATATGCTTAAGTCTATACTAACATACTTGAATACTTATGTCATAGATTCATTATATCATTAGGTAGTTGAAATTTACGACCTAAGATCTTGCATGTTTAGATACGTGGCCACTATATTTACCCTTTGCTAGCCTTCTTCTGTTCAAAGCATATCATGTTTACTTGTACATCCAAATCATTTAGCCAAAGTTTCTTCATGAGTCTCCACCATATCTATCTATTCATGGCTCATAAACGCCATTCCGAGTAAAATTTCAAGCTCGATGGGTTGCAGTTTGTGTTTTTCCATGAAGTTCTAGCGCGAAGTACCAACAAAAGAAAGATAAATATCAAAGATGCAGGCTTTAGCCGGTCAACCAAAAGAAAGAAAATTAATGCAGGTGAACCCTGTTTATTAATGAAAAATATGTGGGCAACTAATTGTAAAATGTGGGAAACTCCACTAAAAAGGTAAAAAATGCTGAAAGTTACTAGAGACGGGCAATGGTACCCATGGACACAAGCCATTGACTTGATCATGAACATAGACAAGCTGAATTCGCTTTTCACAATTAAAACAAAATTATGAGAATCTATGTTTTTCTACGAAGGGTTTATATTTTAGTTTTATGTTTGGTCATTTCTCATTCCTTCCATTTGAAACTAGTGACACTGCTGTAAATATATCTTATCTTAACTACTTGTTTGACATGTTAATAATGTATGATGAAATGATTTAAATTCTTGCACAACTTCTATTTCCAAATTGCTTCTCAAGGTTAGGGTTATTTCAAAAATTTCCTAGTTTTTGAGATTTTCAAAATCTTATCAAGTCCTAGTCTACCGGTTAGCTAACTTCCACTGCGAAACGACCTCGGCTATTATTCCAAGGCTTAGGGTCTCTTTAATTTGTTGGATTATAAAAGTACGAAAATATGAAACATAACATGATTGCAAGTTGGATAATAAAGGATGTCGTATGTTTGATTACATCAAAGGTAAGATAGGCTTTGAAGAGGTTTGACTGGATACCTATGTCCGATTCTTGAGATGTAATAACTGAATGATACTACTATGTCACTTTTATTTAATATAACAGCCGTATGCATCATCACGATGCAGAGGATGGGTTTCCCTTTCCAAGAAAAAACTTAAAGAAATAGTGTGGAGTAATCCTTAAAAAAAGTGTCTATAGGATTTGACCCTCTAAATCAATCAATCAATCATCGTGCGATCCTACGAATCAAACAATCATCGTGCAAAAATATTCTAAGCATGCCAACCCTCAAAAATTCCCACGGAAATGTTTTAAATCGAAAAGGCTTGTATACAGAAAGACAAACTATCATGTGCGTTGAACCTTTACATAGGTGCGTCCTATATATACTCTACAAACAATGTTCAAATGATCATCGTTAGAATGTTGTTAGATAGGTAAGTACAATTAGTCATCATGTATGTGGACAATTCCGTATCCAACACGCGGAGATTATATCCTCCGCATAGCGTTGCAAACATATTTGGCAATTGGCTAAACGGGGTTGATTTAGGTTTAAACTACTTATTAGGGTGGAAGCGATTGTCATTATTTGGTCGCTATGACTATGTAGAAATGACAAGGTTCTTAATGATAAAAATGCTTCTGTTATGCAGACTATCTACCGATGCATAGCTACGCTCCGATCATGGTCAGCCCTACAACGTGTGGAGCACCGGGAGCTGTTTTTGGAGGTGTCGTCGCTTTTGGAGGCTGCTGCGCCGGAGTTATTCTCCCAACATTTTTTTCGATAAAGAGAGTTTTTATTACTTAAAGAGTTTTAAGCATTACACCCGGCCTCTGCACAGCTAAGGTGCACACAGCCCCACAAGTTCAACAGTCTCCAAATAACGATAAAAATAAGAGGCGAATTACATATCAGAATGAGAAATTGTAATAGCGCCTATGGTAGAGGAGGGCATATCCGTAGATCATGTTGCCATCCATGGTGCGAGAACAGCTCCCTGGCCACGGCCTCCAAGCGCGCCATCGCCTCGGAAACCAGGTCCCGATGCTCCACACGCTACAACGGCAGCCAAGAACGAACCGTAGTTGTGCACCTGTAGATAACCTGCATAAAGGAAACAGATTTGTGCTTGAAAACCTTGTCATTTCTACATAGCCATAGCGACCAAATCACGGCAATCGCTGCCATCCTAATACGCATCTTAAACCTAGGGTCCACACCATTCAGCCAGCTCCCAAAATATTCGAGACACTACGTGGAGGGTATAAGGTAGAGCCTATCTGCATAGCTGACCATATAGAAGAGGCAAACTTGCACTGAAAAAATAAGTGTTGAATAGTCTCGTCTTGATGACAAAAGACACACTTTTTACTTCCATGCCAATTGCGTTTTGCAAGGTTATCTTTTGTAAGAATTACTCCGCGACGAAGATACCATGCAAAAACCTTTGTTTTTAGCGGTATCTTCATCGTCCAAATTTTCTTATTATTATCTACCGGTATATCAGGTTGGATCAAGATTTTATACATGGAGTCAACCGAGAACTTGCCATTCTTGGTGACATTCCAACGGAATTTATCCGGTCCTTGTGTCAAGTGGACAGAGTCCAGCCGATTTAGCAACGCATTCCATGATGCTAGCCTAGGACCAAACAGACTTCTTCTGAACGACACATCCGGTGGAGAAGAACTCAACACCTTGGCCAGTGTATCACCTTTGTGTCGCACAATACTATACAAGGCAGGATATTGAACACTGAGTGGAACTCGTCCGATCCAAGTATCCTCCCAAAACCTAATCTCAGATCCATCCTGAATAGTAAAAGACCCGTGTGGAAAGCAGAATTTTTTCGTTGCCATTAAGCCGGCCCAAAAGTGTGAGTCCCCAGGTTTCCACACAACTTGGGATACTGCTTTCGAGCCCACATACTTTCTTCTAAGGAGAGTTTGCCATAGCCCTTCTTCTGAAAGAAGCTTAAATAACCATTTACCAAGTAGGGCTCTGTTCTTGATCTCAAGATCATGAATATCGAGCCCCCCTTGGTCTCTAGGACAGCAAACCACGCTCCATTTGGCTAGACGATATTTTCTTTTCTCACTATCACCTTGCCAAAAGAATCTCGATCGGAAATAATCCAACCGAGTTAGGATTCCTTTTGGTACTTGGAAGAATGATAACATATACAGTACCATGTTGGTTAGCACTGAATTAATGAGGACCAATCTTCCACCCAAGGATAATAATTTACATTTCCAACTATTTAAACGGACTTGAAGTCTCTCCTCCACTAATTTCCATTCGGCATTTGTTAAGCGCCGATAGTGAATCGGAATGCCCAAATACTTAATCGGAAACTGGCCTTGCGCACAACCGAATAAATCAGCGTACACGGATGCTTGAGGTTGAGCCTCGCCGAAGCAAAACAATTCACTCTTATGGAAATTTATCTTAAGACCTGATAATTGCTCAAAGGCTGACAAAATCAGCTTAAGATTCTTAGCTTTCTCAATGTCATGTTCCATAAAGAGGATTGTGTCATCAGCATATTGAAGAATGGATAATCCACCATCAACAGATGTGGTATGACCCCTTCAATTTGACCATCAGACTTTGCACGTTCGATCGTGACTGCTAACATATCAGCCACTATATTGAATAGTATTGGCGATAAAGGGTCACCTTGTCTAAGCCCCTTTTTGGTCTGAAAGTATTTGCCAACGTCATCATTGACTTTTATGGCTACACTTCCACCAAAAACGAAACTATGTATTAATGCACGCCACTCATCAGAAAAACCTTTCATTCTGAGGGTCTGCTGAATAAAGGACCATTTGACCTTATCATAAGCTTTTTCAAAATCAATTTTCAGGATCACCCCATTCAACTTTTTAGTATGTAGTTCGTGGACCGTTTCATGCAAGATTACCACCCCATCTAGATGTTGCGACCTTTCATAAAAGCGGGTTGTGACAGACGTACTACATGGTCTACCACCTTGTTCAGTCTTAGCGTCGCGACCTTGGTGAATATTTTAAAGCTAACATTAAGTAAGCAGATAGGTCTATATTGCTGAATCCTTTCTGCTTCATTAATCTTAGGTAATAAAATTATTTCACCAAAGTTGAGACGAAACAACTCAAGTTGTCCGTCATGCAGACAGCTGAACAATTCCATAAGGTCTGGCTTGATAATGTCCCAGAAGTTCTGAAAGAACTCCGCGGGGAAACCATCTGGGCCAGGGGCTTTGTTGTGTTCCCTTTGGAAAACCGCCGTCCTTACTTCATCCTCCGAATATGGAGCAGTAAGTAGGTTGTTTTCCTCATCTGAAACCTGGGGGATATCACTTGTTTTAGACTCGTCCATAGAGAAGTTTCCTTCCTCTGGGCCCCGAACAAGCCTTTATAATACTTAGTAATGTACGACTTTAGTTGGTCATGACCCTCAATCGTTCTGTCCTCATCCAAAAGAGAGTAAATACGTTTCTTCCGATGTCTGCCATTGGCAATACTATGGAAGTACTTAGTATTAGAATCTCCTTCCAGGATGAATTGGGCCTTGGAACGTTGATACCATTTCAACATCTCTTCACGCAGGAGTTTCGCTATCTCCGCATTAGATTGGCTCTTAAGCTCAATCTCTTGTGCAGATAAGGGCGAACCTCTGCTAATGCTTCAAGAGCATCAATAATAGAGGAAAGTCGTATTTTTTCCTTTTTAAGTAAGCCTGTTGTATGGCATGCCCAACCCACAAGGTGTGTGCGCATAGCACGGATTTTATTGTTCCACCTCTGAATGGGGCTCACACCAGGTACAGGCATTTCCTAGATCCGCTTGACCATGTCCTGAAAACCATCACGATGCAACCACCCAAGTTCAAACTTGAAGCGGTGGTTACCCGGTGGTCTAGGAGCGCCATGGTCAATAAAATGGGAGCATGGTCTGACAAACCTTCAATACGTTCTAGTGCCCGTACCGAGACCATTGGAAATCTTGATTCCCAATCAGTATTCATCAGTACATGGTCTAGTTTCTCGTACGTAGGTTCTGGGAGGCTATTTGCCCAAGTAAATTGTCTCCCAATCATCGACACCTCTTTCAAGTCCAAGCTTTCAATTACTGCGTTGAACAAGAGTGGCCAACGATCGTCAAACCGACCTCTACTTTTCTCGAAAGGGAAACGAAGCAAGTTGAAGTCCCCCCAATAATGAAAGGGTGTGGATTATCCTTTGCCAAGTTTACCATCTCTCGCAAAAAAGCGGTTTTGAATTCCGCTTGAGCAGGTCCATACACAGCGACAAGACTCCATATGAAATTATCAGCCTTATTCCGGATGTGTAATTTAATATGAAAATCACCTTCCGAAACAGCCAACACATCCATGGTTTTCGTCTTTACACCTAGTAGGATACCGCCAGAGCGTCCATGAGGGGGACGAGAATGCCACTCAAAATCAATACCACCAGATAGGCGATTTAAAAACTTTGCGAGAAATCCCGTCACCCATCTCAGAAATAGCTAAGAAATCCAAATTATATCCCGAACGGAATGAGCAAAGTGCAAGTATTTAGCCAAGTCACCAAGACCTCTGCTATTTGCGAATAAGCCATTCATTGGGAAACTATATTGGATTTGGATACCTTAGACCGTTTCAAAGACCTTTTGTTAGAGTTAGATTTAGATTTTCGTCCGGATGATTTTAACTCATACAATGAGCTCAACCCGTCGTCATCCAATCCTATCTCCAACACTTCACCAATTAGATGAGAAGCAAGCTGACCGTCAAGTCATTCGCTTCTTCATCATCCAAATAGGTGGCGGTCAACTTGGTCGAAGCTTTCGAAATAACCGTTGAACGGTAAAATTCCATATGCCTCAAGACTCTAGTCGACACATCAATTTGATTCTGAGAGCTACCAAGTTTAATGCCTATACTATTTAACTTTGCAGAAATTGACGGAGTCGAAAAAGAAAGGAAAGACTTGGGTGTCGAGATATTACCATGCGAGTCCAGGTTCTGCACGCTTTACGACACATAGCTCTCTGCAGAGAATCCTCGTCCGTCGATGTGGCACCATCCGCCATGGCCCCAAACCTCTCACTCCGCCGTGGAGGAGTGGCATGGGTCACGGTAGGTGGTGGTGTATATGGCGAGGAAGAGACGTCGCCGGCTGCTGCAGGAGACTCGGCGGACGAAACCGGGGTCAGTAATGGCGATGTAGCAACTGACCCGATCATCCCCAAGTTTCCGGCAGCACTCAACTCCAGCAGGGGGGGGTCCGAGGTGGTGAAGAAACCCCACCCGCTGAACCTGCAACAAGCCGAGCACCCTGGGAGGCAGAGGCGAAGTAGGAGCCTCCCCAGAGCTCGGTCCACCCGTGGCAGCCTTCATAGGCCCGTCCGGAAGCAGGTCCACCAACCCAGCTGGGCTGGTCAACTTGGCCTGCGGGTCAGCCCACCCGGCTGTCGCTCCAGCGTCCGGCAGAGGCGAGGCAGCGGCTAGCGTCGTGCCGCCCAGAGCGTCCGACAGCGGCCCAGTAGCGGCGGGCTACACCGAGGCCCACACTAGGTCGCCAGGGCGCTGGAAGGCCCAGCCGGCCGCCTGCTGTGACAAGGAGCCCAGCACAGAGCTCTTCTCTGAGATTTTCAGCCCAACAACAGCCTGGGCATGGCAGCAGCAGAAAAAACCTCCGATGCCGCTGTTTCGGACACACCAAGAGGAGCCACCATGGGGCGAAGCAGGGCAGGAGCAGACCTGCGGATGCCATCGACAATAGCCCTTGCTTGAGGTGATTTAGGGCTAGGATTATACGGTGTTATCGCCATCACCATACCATGCTCCTTAGCCACAGTTTTGCCATGGTCCGCACCACCGGAAGATTGAGTAACATCCATCTCCATGTTGGTCACCTGCGAGCCTTGTGTGCCATCCGACCCCGGGGAGGGTCCCAAGTCACTCCCGTTTCCCCAACATCATCATCCGCATCATCCCCTTTGCGCCTCCAAAAATAAGGAACAAAGTTGACGTCAAGGACAAAGTCATGAGGCTCGCATCGGAAGAAGAAATCAAATTCCTTGAGTTTGACCACACAAGCCACTCCCACATAGTTGCCCAACTCACTATGCACCCGCTTCTCCAGAACCTTGGAGTTAATCATGCCGACCTTAAGACGCACAATGCCACGTCTCCTGAGGGTGACAAGATCGACGTCCAAGGTAGTCCCAATGAGAGAGCCCACAACCCAAATACCCAAAAAGTGACGCAGCGTGTATGGAACTCCTTGCACATGTACCCAAACCTGCTCTAGCACCCTCGTGGGCGCGATGTCTTGTGTCTTCCATGTCGAAATAGAAGCCTGAGACTGATATGCTGGGATACACAACTTAAGCCCATCCATACGGCGTAGGTCCTCAAACGATGGGAAGCCTATGAGAAAAGCATTCTCACCATGCGGTAACGCCTCCCAGTTCCATGACGAGCTCGAAGAGCACATCCTGGATATGAGGTTCTGGATGGCCTCCACCGGAACCGCATCCCGGAGACAGTAATCAGAGCTGTAGGGGAACTCGCCGGTGCCAAGTGCGCCTTGTAAACACTGTCCGGCAGCTGCAAAAAGGCTGTGTCATCCGTCCCATCCCCTGACGTGAAAGCAACCGGCTTCGGGAGCTTAAGTGTGGGGCATCGGTGGGTTGGGTGAGCAGCATTGTCACACACGAGGCAGTAGAACTTAACCGGACATTCCGCGGTGGTATGCGCATCAGCGAAACACCTCCGACACTTTGTTGCCTTCTTGGTCTTGGCAGGAGCCGCAGCTATCTCCCCTACGGCAGCAACATCAACCACACCAGGCGTCACTGTCCCCAGTGCCATCACAGTGGGAGGAGCCATCTGCCCCTGATACACCGTGGGCTGAACAACAAGCGGTGGAGGTGCCGGATGCATCTATGCTGGCTGAGCCACAGGTTGGGGCGCCTGCTGATGTGCCAAAAGCCCCGGCTGTTGTGGCTGCGACAACGTTCTCTTCTTCTTCCTCCTAGGCCTATTCACCATCTGCCCCACCGGAATCTGCGAGGCGAGCGTCTGGTTCGGAAGCACTGCTGAACCTGCTGTCCTCGGCATCTGCTGGAGCATCGGTGCTGCGTATTGGTACTGCTGATTTGCGGGGATGTACGCCGGCGGCCCCGGCTGGCGCGACGACTGCTGCAGCGCCTGCACCGGGAAGTTGAACGGGGGGCGGAGCTGGCCATACCCCGGCGGACCAAGAGCCGCCGTACGCAGCCCCATTGATCCGCCAGAACCAGCGGCCTGAGCCGGGAACGGCGACGGCGACGGCGGGCGCATCGGCCCCATCCAGGGACCCCTCGGGTGCGGAGGTCGCTGCGGAGCCCCGGCCATCCTCGGCAGCGCGGGCGCGGCTACGACGGAGGCAAACGATCGGCGGCGAGTCGACGAAGATGGAGATGGCGGCGTGAAACGGTGGCGGCGCAGCGTAGCGAGGGGAGGGTCTGGAGATTCCCGCACCGAACCCAGCCTCGCCCGATATGTTACGAGGCGACGGCCGAGATGTGCCCAACCCTCTGAACGGCCCTGATGCGTCGCGTGGGTCCCACTCTGCATGGACGAAGGAGTTTGAATTTCCTTCAACCGCTCCTGTGATCCCGCCGCGTCGAGCGGATCGTCCAGCCTCATCGCCGCCGGTGTCACCGCCGCATTCGCCGACCTCGCCCGTGTAGCCGTCGCCGAACTCGTCTACAACATGAAGGCCTTGTCGATGAAAGCTCCTATGACAGGCCTCAGCGACTCCCGGCGCGGCGGCAGAGGGCCTCTCCATGGACCCATACGAGGTGGCGACCTCGGGATCCGCAGCCCCGCCGGCGATGATCGCTTGTTCGAGCGGCTCCGAACCTCCACCATCTTGCTTTCCCTGTGCACAGCAACACTGTCAGAAAATGAAACCTCACCTTCGGTCGACGAAGAACCACGTTCCCAGACGCGGCTCGCCGGCGACGGGAAACCCGCATCCGTCCAGAACTGTTGCAGACAAGGTAGGGCGGCGGCTCAGCGGAGGCGACACGCCCACGACGTCCATGGCCGCCTGGACGGCGACATGGTCGCCATCTAGGTCGGCGTGATGGTCCTCGAGGCCAGGATCGCCCACGGTTTCCGCTACCAAGCCCCCTAGGCAGGAGAACCTTGATCCCAAAGCCTCCCGCGTCCACGCGGCCGGCGCCAAAGTCCGGCGCCGGCGGCTCATGCCGCCACCGCGGTGAAATTCGCAGCGGTCGCCTGGGTCGCCTCGAAGATATGGCCACATAATCTCCGGATCGACCATCAACCACCATAGGCGTCTTTACAATTTCTAATCATGATATGTAATTCGTCTTTTTAATTTTTTGCATACTTCGGATATTTGGAACTTGTTGGGGCGGTGTGCATCCTAATTATGCAGATGCCAGATGTAATGCTTAATACAAAATCCCTTTATATATAAAGAAAACGGTTTTACTAGTTCTCAATCGACTGAGAACTTGCTTAGAGCTCAATCGCTTCGTATACCGTTCAAATCGCGTCAAGATTCGTGCAGCACTTCTTGTTCTTCCTCTCGTCTTCTTCTAACTCGCGACGGCGGCGGGGCCAAGCCGAGCCGGAGTCGCCGCAGCCGCGGCTGGCCGCGGCGGAGGCGGCGGAGGCGAGGAGCGAACTTAACTGGGGGGTGCAGGGTGCGGGTCGCCGGCGCCGGAGAAGAAGGGGGCGGGGGGTTTAGAGGGATGGCCGGGGCGGCGGCGGACCGGCGGAGGAGGAGATGGGGGCAGGGCGGGGCGGCGAGGCATCGCGACAGCGCGCCGGCCGCGGGCGGGGAGGCAGGCGGTTAGGCCGGCGGTGGCTGCGGGGGGAGGCGCCGGAGGGGAAGAAGAAGACCAGCCGGCGGCGGCGGCGATTGAGAACTTAATAAGTTCTCAGTCGAATGGGAGCTAGAGACACCCGAAAGAAAAACAGGCGGGGTACTGTAGTGACACAAATGCGCACGTGAAAGTTTGGAACACGACGCCGCCTCAAAGTCTCAGAGATTGTGTACTACCACCAATCCACCATATATATACACACTAGCCGGAGACACTACCAGAGACGCAGAACACATGAGCTAAACTGATTCCATCCTTCAATTCTCTGCTGCTGCTATGCTCTCCTATAACTGATTAATAGTAACAAGAAAGAAAGAACGTGCGTAGTTGATTGAAGCAGCTCAATCTAGGCCAGCCATGATTCATCTGAAGCAACCTCTGGTGCTCTCGGCGCAGAGCAACAACATTGCCTCGCCGCTCTTCGCCACCGCGGCCGCGGCGAACAGCCAGCATAGGCAAGCCTCCGGCGCGTCCCGCCAGCTCAGATCGCTCAGGATCAGCTGCGGGTCGACCGACGAGGCCGCCGACGTGTCGACGACGTCGGTGACGGCCAAGGATAGGCCGCTGACTGTGACGGCCATCATTACCGCCCAGGCGCCCAACTCCATGTACGCCTCCCGCGGCTTCGACGACGTCCAGGACCTCTTCGGCAAGACGCTGCTCCTCGAGCTCGTTAGCTCCGAGCTTGACCCCAGTGAGTATTTCTCTCTCTCTAAACCCTCTCTGAATGTTTTTTAATATAAGTTTTTGAATTGCTTTCACATGAACTATAGGGACCGGAAGGGAGAGGGAGACAGTGAAGGGGTTCGCGCACATGACGCCGAAAGACGGGACGTACGAGGCCAAGATGTCGGTGCCGGCGTCGTTCGGGCCGGTGGGGGCGGTGCTGGTGGAGAACGAGCACCACAGGGAAATGTTCATCAAGGGCATCAAGCTCATCACCGGCGACGACGAGAGCAGCGCCATCACCTTTGACGTTGGCTCCTGGGTGCACTCCAAGTTCGACGACCCCGATCCGCGCGTCTTCTTCACCCTCAGGGTAATGTATAAGCTAGTAGGACATGCAGCAGCGATGACAGTCAATCTCCGTAGCTGCAGCACGGTCACCGTCGTGCGTTTATATTTTGCAGTCGTACCTGCCGTCGCAGACGCCACCTGGGATCGAGGCGCTGAGGAAGAAGGAGCTGGAGACGCTGCGCGGCGACGGTTACGGCGAGCGCAAGTCCCACGAGCGAGTCTGCGACTACGACACCTACAACGACCTCGGCGACCCCGACAGGAACATCGACCACAAACGCCCCGTGCTTGGCTCCAAGGAGCACCCCTACCCTCGCCGGTGTTGCACCGGCCGCCCCATGACCCGTTCCGGTGAGCACTGAGGCGCACACGTCGGTGGTCGGCCTACCTTAATTTGCTCTCAATTTTTTAATGGATCGCGGCGGTGGTGACGTGGTGTAGACCCGAAGACGGAGAAGAGGAGCTCGCTGGTGTACGTGCCCCGTGACGAGCAGTTCTCCGACGTGAAGGGGCGAACGTTCAGCGCGACGACGCTGCGATCAGGATTGCATGCCATTCTGCCGGCGCTGGCGCCGCTGCTCAACAACTCGCAGTGCTTCTCCCACTTCCCGGCCATCGACGCCCTCTACAGCGACGGCATCTCGCTTCCTGTTGGCGCCGGCGCCTCCCTCAACGTCATCAACGACGTCATCCCCCGTGTCGTCCAGATGATCGAGGACACCACCGAGCACGTCCTCCGCTTCGAGGTCCCCCAGATGGTCGAGAGTGAGCACCGCCGTCCTGCCTCCACGCGTTAGCACGTAGTACAGAAGCAGTCACTGAGAGTGACCACTTGCATGCGAAAACCGGCGAACTCAACACGACACCTAGTCTAGTTGTGCGTCGCCGTTTCTTCACATCCCATGAACAAAGAATGCATTAGGTAAAGCAAATATGAATAACATAATTTATAGTCATAAAAATTCAAACTTCTCAAGTTTGCAAGAAATTTATGAATATTTCTTACCGTGTATTCATAAGAAAATTTCAACCATCATTCCAAAGAATTATTATTTAGCACTCATTTGAGTTAGAAAACAAATTAATCAATCATTTCGATGTATTCGAAATCGGAATACTGATTAGACATTACATATAGCACATGATACCACAAAAACTCTATATATGAATTTCGTGAAAACCAACCGATTACTGTAAATGAGAAACATGATTAGAAGATCATTCAGATAGCAATTCATATATGTGAGTAGAATATGCACATTTCAATGAACTGTAAATCATGAACAAGAATAAAACATGATACTTGAGAGAATATCCCATCAAAATTTGCCACCAAGGATTTTAAAAAAAATATTCAAGTAAACATCTGTTGGATGAAGAATGCAAATACTTGCATACACAATACACATACCTATTTGATAGATCCTTTTCTCCGAAAAGAACCATATTTGAACTTGTCACACGATGATCTTCAGTCTGCTGCTCTAGCAAGTGAGCTATACTAATCTACGATAACCCCCCTGGTCATTTAAGTATCGCCCACAGGCCCCTTTTCGCTGTCACTGACATGTGCGGTTTAAGTGACCTGGGGGGTACCTTACATCAAGGAACGCATGGAGTAATACATTTGGGCACCTTACATCAAGGAACAGAGTGAGTAATACATTTGGGCTTGAGACCGCGTTGCACTTACATGAAATGGATTTGCATGGGATAGGTTCTCATGGTTTAGAGACGAGGAGTTTGCAAGGCAGACGCTTGCGGGGCTCAACCCTATCTGCATCCGCCTCCTCACGGTATTTATTTTACTGAAATGGAAGCATTTATTGATTATCTTTCTTGTATATAGATGATACAAACACAAGTAGTATACACGGTATTTATTTTACTGAAATGGAAGCATTTATTGATTATCTTTCTTGTATATAGATGATACAAACACAAGTAGTATACCGGAGTCTACATTGTAGATGCACACAAACACACGCAAACGAAAAATACACCGTTTCTGTTGCGGAGTGCTTTTAATGAACACCATGATAGCTACACATCTGTATCCACTGCATCCATTTTTATGTTGAGATTTGTGTACAAATTTCTCTTTCTTAAACAAAAAAAATTGATCCTTTGGAGGTCGGCGATGTGTTGAAACTACAATTAACTTAGAATCTTATGGTACAACATGAATATCTAAAATTAGGATTTTACGGATAAATCTAATTATTAACTTTTTTAGCATCAACAAAAAATCCGAATTTATTTTCATAAATTGTAGTTTCAGTATATTGTTGACATGCAAAATTTCAATGTTTCATTTTTCGGTTACGAGAAATATTAAAAGGAAAGTTTGTAGATATAGAACCACAATTACCAACACAAAAATGAATGGTCTGGATGTATATCCCTATCATGATGTTCAATCACAACTTTTCCCTTTGTTTTGCTCCCATTTGCGTTCTTTCGAAAGTAACGTGTGTGTTATTATTTCCATGGATAACTTTCACACGCTGGTACCATTTTAACTCGTCCTCGTCTTCACGGAGTATCTTAACCAATTTTCTAGTACATTATTTTAATTATTTATTTACAGGTTGTGATCAAGTTTGTTAATCATTTTGTCCTTCTCTTTGACTTTATTCAGTTCGATTATTAACGTCTAACAGAGGGCATGGTGCAGGAATTTCCCATCGTGAGTAAGCTCGACCCCGAGGTGTACGGCCCGCCGGAGTCGGCGCTAACCAAGGAGATCCTGGAGAAGATGATGAACAGTCTCATGACGGTGGAGGAGGCGCTGGAGAAGAAGCGGTTGTTCATGCTTGACTACCACGACGTGTTCCTGCCATACGTGCACAAGGTGCGGGAGCTGCCGGACACAACGCTCTACGGATCCCGCACCGTCTTCTTCCTCGGCGAGGAGGGCACGCTGATGCCGCTGGCCATCGAGCTGACACGGCCGCAGTCGCCGACGAAGTCGCAGTGGAAGCGCGCCTTCACGCGCAGGTCCGACGCCACAGAATCGTGGCTGTGGAAGCTGGCCAAGGCGCACGTGCTCACCCACGACACCGGCTACCACCAGCTCGTCAGTCACTGGCTGCGCACGCACGCCTGCGTCGAGCCGTACATCATCGCCACGAACCGGCAGCTCAGCCGGATGCACCCGGTGTACCGCCTCTTGCACCCGCACTTCCGGTACACCATGGAGATCAACGCCCTGGCCAGGGAGAGCCTCATCAACGCCGACGGAATCATCGAGGACGCGTTCTGGCCGGGGAGGTACTCCATCGAGCTCAGCTCCGTCGCCTACGACGTGGCCTGGCAATTCAACACGGAGGCGCTGCCCGAAGACCTCGTAAGTCGGGGACTGGCGGTGCGCCGCGATGACGGCGAGCTTGAGCTCACCATCAAGGACTACCCGTACGCCAACAACGGGCTCCTGATCTGGAACTCTATCAAGCAGTGGGCGTCCGATTACATAAATGTCTACTACAAGTCCGACGAGGACGTTACCGGCGACGAGGAGCTTCAGGCATGGTAGGAGGAGGTGCGCACCAAGGGGCACGCGGACAAAAGAGATGAGCCGTGGTGGCCGGTGTGCGACTCCAAGGACAACCTCGTCGGGATCCTGAGCGCCATCATGTGGGTCACGTCCGGCCACCACGCCGCCGTCAACTTCGGGCAATATCACTACGCCGGGTACTTCCCCAACCGCCCCACCGTGGTGCGGAAGAACATCCCGGTGGAGGAGAACCGAGACGACGAGATGAAGAAGTTCATGGCCAAGCCGGAGGAGGTGCTGCTACAGAGCCTCCCCTCGCAAATGCAGGCCATCAAGGTAATGGCGACGCTGGACATTCTCTCATCACACTCGCCCGACGAGGAATACATGGGAGAGTATGCCGAGCCGGCGTGGCTGGCCGAGCCCATGGTGAAGGCAGCATTCGAGAATTTCAGCGGCAGGCTCAAGGAGGTGGAGGGCACCATCGACGAGCGGAACAACAACCCAGAGAACAAGAACAGGTGTGGCGCTGGCATCGTGCCATACGAGCTGCTCAACCATTCTCAGAGCCAGGGGTCACTGGGAGGGGCATCCCTAACAGCATCTCCATCTGATCCCGGCAACAGGATTAAGGGATAGCACTGTATTTCTGCATGTAGGATTGGGACTAAGATGTACATCGTGTACGCACCCACGTTACTCCCGTACGCGACACAGGCCAGGGGAGAGTATCTAGTACTAGTGTGTTTCCGCTACTAGAGCGCAGTGAATCAATACTAATAATGAAGTTATTCATATTGTCAGGTAATGGAATTGATTGCGAAGAACAAAAAACTACTCCCTCCGTTCCAAATTAGATGACTTGCTATAGATGGTTAATTTTATCGTTTGTAACATTATTACTCACTATAGAAAGAGTGGGCATCGTCGTGTATTTGTGAACAGATCATACCAGATCGTATCACCACAGGACTTGGCACATACCATCGAGACAAATTACAAGACATGTGCACCGAGCATATGAGATACTACCAACCATGCTTGCACCAATTTATTAGTTATTACCATAGTGAGCAGGAGCGCAGAGTTTACTTTGGTTACTTCCCGTGGTCGAGCATCGCATGGTTATCTTTGTTGTTCAGTGCGTCTCAACGCAGCAGCTTTGGGCGTCAACAATTGGCATTGACGGAAATTTTGAAAAGAGCTCTGACGCTTCAGATACTCCAAGTTACCTCAAGAATCAAAAGTATCACGATATCTGATACTATTTGAGGAGGAGAGCAGATCTTCGTCACCGAGGGATGAAGCTTTCAGTTGCACCCTGACTGACTGATCAGACAATCAAATTAAGACTAAGATATGAAGAGTATAAAAACAAGGAAGCAGCACTTTCAAGTGAGATACCAGTGGACGATGGCTCAAAATATGGTCTCGTTGTTATGAAAGAGGGGTCCTGAGCATCAACCTCCAATTGATGTGCTGCGTTGGTCTTTTGAGAGCCTGTTGACTGGACAAGCTTTACTAATTTGTCTGTTATGACTGTCATTGGTGGGCGTAAATCTGGTGATTGCTGCATTGTAGGAATAACATAAGCACTATTTGAAACATGGATGTGTGGTCGCCTAATAGATTATGTAACAACTGAGCTGTCAGTTCATCAGTGCATATGTAATCTCCTCTTTTTTTGCCGTTTCGTTAAAGTTTGGCGACTTTGTATATACTTTTAAGGCCATGTGCATCAATTAGATGCAGAAGCCAGGAGGCAATAAAGCTCTTCCTTGAACTAAAAGAAAATGTACTGCTCGCAGAAAATAGTCCTGAAATCCAGTTGGTGAATCCACTAAGCATTAGGATATTGCTGTGGCTCTAAGCATTTTAACCATTCCACGTAGCAGCATGTTTCAGTTTTTACCCAATAGCTATCAGCTAGGTTAAGAAACTACAAAACAATGTTACTAGAAAAGAGAAAATGGAGAACTACCTTGATGCAAAGCAAGATGATGTTGCCTAATGCAGAGATAGCTTTAGATGGCATGGAGCCACGTATTCTTGGATCAGTTATTCTTTCCAGAGAATCAAGGTCATGGAGATGAGGAGATGCCCAATCAACTAGAAACTGCTCATTCTGGCTTCTTGAACTGCAGACAACAAGATTCCATCAGTATACCAGACTGCTAGTATGGCACAAGTGTGTGTGTGATTACGCACCTGTCAAAAGCCTTTTGTCCAGTCAAAAGCACAAGCAGTATCACACCAAAACTGTAAATATCAGCTTTTATGATATCTGTTCCTGAACCATTAGACTCAGGGGCAGCATAGCCTTTAGCACCGCTGAGAGCTTCTGAATCCTGCTTCCAAAGTAGGGTATCGTTAACGGCCAACGAATCAAGTTTGCTTTATACAGTGCAGTATATTACTCAAATTGGATATCACGAGATCCTTCCACCTATTGTGTTAATTTCAATTTTTTGGAGTGTAGTCGCTCTCTGACTTATGCAAATATTATCCGAAAACTTCCAGGACTACCACATGGTACGCATATGAGTGTCCCGTAATCTAGCTTCACAATGAATGTTAAAAATTCTAATCCACGAGAGAGCAGTTCTAATTATTCTGTTCTAATGCATCCATCCATGCCTCAAATTTGAATTTCAGATCGTTCAAGTGTCCTTGAATTGATAAAGCAACTGTTAAGTGCGTCACTGAACTTTATTACAAAATAAACTTAGAGTAGCAATATAACCCTTGTAAACTTATGAACACTGACCATTCTTGTGGCGCTGACAAAATGGCTGAACTTTGGTAACCCACAGTGACTGAGGTAGGGCATGAGCTGAGCATCGAGCAAAATATTTGTAGCTTTAATATTTCCATGGGCAACTGGAGAAGAGCACATCAAATGCATGTAGCTGCAGAGATCAGACATAGATATAACATATATGGATATTCCAGTTCCAGTATAGAAGTCTAAAGAAAATGCATCGATCAACTAAACAATATAAAGCTAAGATAGGTGTAATCAATTATTCTGCAGTACTTTGTACGAAACTGATAGAGGATTTGGTACAGATACAGTCCACACAAACTGTACTTACTCCAAAGCATAGGCAACTCCAAGAGCAATCTTCATCCGAGCTTTCCATGACAAAGCCCTCGACCTTGTGGCTGATGAAAACAGAAGATCTTCAAGGGAGCCATTTTCTGCATACTCGTATAGAAGAGCACAATGCCCAAACTCCACACAATATCCCACAAGGGAAGAAATATTGGGATGCTTTAATCTGGACATATTCCAAAGAATGTCCATGAGCTCATCTTGTTCTGATAATGACAAATCTATCATGTTGATCTTCTTTATAGCCAGTAGCTGTGCATACAACGAGAAATGCATGACATATAAAATATAGATAAAAATAAAAGCTCGTACAAATTTTATACCTTTGGAAATTTTCTAGGGAAGATAGCCTTCGCTTTTTAGGAAAATGACAATTTAACTACCACTGGAAAAATCACATTTTTGAAAGTGACATGTGAGACTAAGAATGTCCCTCCCTGTACACATAATATAAAACTTATGAAGACATCACAAAAAAGCATTGCTACAGCCCTCAATACTGCAAGACGAGATATCATGCCGAAAAGGAAAAGGAAGTATTCAATCTAGTATAGTCAACAAACCAGATAAAGAGCAAGTTAACTATCAGGGTTAAAATACAAGCTATATAAATTAGACTGAACCTATTGCAGAATAAAACGTTAACAATAAAGAAATTAGACTTTATAAACAGAGGTAGTAATGATACACTTGTTATGATACTAGTATCATACCTGGCCATTAGGAAAATCACCTCTGTAAACTTGGCCAGTAAAACCTTCACCGATAAGGCATTCTTCATTAAAGTTACTTGTAGCCGCCAAAATGTCAATTGGCAGAAACTGTTTTGCACATACAAGGTTTTTGGATGTCTTGGCTAAACTTTTCCTTTTGGGAACTCTTCCATGTTTAATGCTTTTATTATTGCTAGAAGAAGTATCACGTCCAGTCATAAGTGAACTCCAAGAGTACAGGACCCCATCTGATTTAGGGACTGCAAAATGGCGTAATAATTTCAATAATGTGAGGAAGTATGCCCAATAAAAGATTATAATGCAGCATGCAAGGATGAAAACAAAATCTATGTAGATGAATTTTATGTATCATTTCGTCAATGAGCATTGAATATTAAAGGGTTTACGATTTCTGATGGCTCTCAGGTTTACAGTTGCCAGTCCTAGATTGATGGTGAGTAATAAGAATAACCAAAAGAGATACAAAGTATATGTATAACCAATGACCATCAACTAGCATAAATTGGTATGAAAATCCTGGTAAATTGCACAGTGCTACCTGCTTCCAAATTGGCTGGTAAAGACTTGGTATTTTCAGCAGTGCTCTTCAGGTCACATGTACAACCTTTCCAGCTTTTCAGAATCAACCCAACAATGAACAGTACAAAAATTGTACAGGTGATGGTAGCTATTGCTGCTGCTGTCACTCGAGAGTGTGACTTCGTATGGTGGCTAGGACTGAGCAGAGAAGCGTAGCCAACAGAAGGCTGCGGAGGTTTTGCTTTGTGCTTTAAATTCTGCTTCACAGCTGGTGGAGGTGGAGGTGTAGGTGAAAGTGGAAGAGGAAGTGGAGGTCGATGCTGATATGGCGGTGGAGGTGAATGGGCTTTCCTAGTAAATGAGGACGGTGAACGTTTGAAACCCGGTTGAAAATGGTTTCCATCAATCCTGGAATATTAAGCAGAAGGTTAATCACGTAGTGTACTAGATATGAAGTCAAAGACATATAGATATGCACATAATGTCCTCAGGAGGGACAGGAAGGGGCAATGTGTAACAGAATTCAGTACCTCAACTCAGGAATGAACTCAAAAGTTCCAGGGACATAGCCGCTGAAGTGATTATTCTCTATGTTGCTGCAAGCAATAGATGAACATCAGCACTGCCAGATAATATGGAAAATCAAATATGGCTGCATTCCAGTCAAATTTCTTACAGTGCTATCAGCGGAAGGTCTGTCAACAAAATTACAGACCCCGTGAACTTGTTATGCTGTAAGTAACTGCAAAAGCAAGAAAGGAAACTTCTAATTAACAAGTTCCTGCAGCTGTGTACAAGTGTGTATGACATAGAAGGCACGTCATTATTACAGATGGTGAAGGTTGTTCAACGAACTAAATGATCTTGGTAAGTCACCGCCAAAAGAGTTGGATGATAAATCCCTGAAAACAGCGAGGGAACAAATATGAGGTGAGTGAACAAAGCAGCGAGGGTTGCAATTAAAGATGTGTCGTTTTGTTAACATACGAATAAGCTGAAAATTTGTTTTAGAACAGATTTTTTTTAGATAAAGGGATTTTATTACTTAAAAGTTTTAGAACAGATCGTTGCACAAAAAAGAACTGCAAAACAAGTTCACAACAACTTGCAGTGCAGAAACCATTACACGTGACAAACTCACAATCCCATGCTACATCTGATGATTCATTTAGCAGTGTACTAAACGCAGATGTTTCAGGGTACAGATATGTGCACATCATGCTGCAAACGGCATGTTGCAGGCCAGGGTGCAGTAAAATAACTCATTTACTTCACAAGAGGCATTATGTATGAAAAGTGACCAAATAATTAAGATATGGGAACCTTACATTGTTACTAAGCTTTCCATGTTAACGAACACATCACCAATTATTCCAGAGAGATTATTGTAGCTGAGATTCCTGCAATCGAGATTACAGATGAATCATCGATTCTGCAACCAAATTTTGAGTAGGGGCTACGGAATGCTCCAATTCTCAAAAATCAACTCACAGATATTTAAGGGAGTGCAAAAATGGTAGTGACGGTGGTATAGTTCCCTCGAACTTGTTGGCTGCCAAATTTCTGCAAAAGATCAAGACGTACAATAACCATATCACTTATATTTATATTTAACATAGCCTAAAGAGGATAAGCAAAAAAAGGTAAGAAGATTGTACAAGTATTCCACATTTGGGGGCAAAGTGGGTGGGATTTCACCAGCAATGTTGTTGAAGCTCACATCACTATCATCATGCCACATCAATAGACAGAATTTTGTGTCAAAAATTGCAGAATCATAACCAGTTAGGAGATATTAGAAACTGTGTCACAATAAACTTACAGCTCTTTCAAGGAGTGGAGTTTGAGCAGTTCTGGGCCAAGCCACCCACCAACCCGAGCCCACTAATATTTCTGCATGGAAGTAACAAAACAGCAAAAACAGAATAAATATCCATATAAATTTGCAGGTAAACTGACCGGCAAGTTAAGAATTGAGTGAGATTTACATAGCCATGACACAGGAGTCCTTGTAAAAGACCCCCCTCCACGATCCAAGTTCTCCGTCTCCTCCGCCACAGGGGTCACCACCCATGGATGTCCACCCAGAAAGCTGCCATGGAGACTCCAGTGCGCCATATAATGCCCAAATCCCGATGGCTGTACAGTAGCCAAAAGAGCAGTAACAAAACAAACAGTGAACCCGTTAGAACCTACAGATTACAAATTTCAGAGCAGCAAGAGACAAACACAGACAACAGGATACAGAGCCATTGCACAAAGGGAAGTACTTCATAAGCACAAAAACATGCAGAGTCTCATATATTATGGCACTACATAAGCACATTAATCGTTGTGGCAAGGGTCAGAAGTAAGACACGCTATTTCCAAGTGCTAGTACACACACATGTGAGCATCACGCAACCATCTCCAGTGACCACAGATCTAAATGTAAGTGCGAGCGCGGACAGGCACAAGCACAAGCGAGCGCAAAGCAGAGTTGCAGAGTGCGCACACGAATCCACGAGCGCGGGCAAGCTCCCTCACGGCGATTCCAACCAGCCCAACGCGCGTGCGCGCTGCACAGAGCGAAATTCACCAGGACCACACGGGCGCTCACAAGAGCCACAGCGACGAAGCGCGCGCGGTGTCACACGCGCGCGCACGAAGCAGAGGAAATCACGGGGTAACTAAGAGCTCGATCACGGACCACCGCGTGTCGTGCGTGGGCGAGAAATCGTACCATCGGAGGGGTCGGTGAACGACGCGGCGGAGGATAACGCGGCCCAGAGCACCACCGCGGCGAGAAGACGACGCGGCGCGGCCATTCCGACCACCACGCGCGCCGCGAATCCGCGCCGACGACGGCGAAGCCCCTCCCGAATCGAGCGACCCGAGACGAACCGGAGGATCCCACCGCGCCGTCGCCGCGCAGCATGGGACGCTCCTGAAGGCTTCAGGGGATCCCCGGCGCCCGCGGGGACGCCCAAATCCGCGCCGATTCCCGCGAAATTGCCGCCGGATCGAGCAATGTGGGCGCTGATTGGGGAATCCGGGGGGTAGGAGCGGGTCGAATCGCCGGCGAGGCTGCGGGGATTTGCTCGCTGGGGCGGCGAGGGTTTAGGGTTTTGAAATGGTCTAGAAGCTTCTGCGTTTGGGAGGGAAGAGGGAAAAGGAGAGAGGGGGTGCTGTCACGTGCCGCGCGCGTGATAGGCCGTTACGGGAGTGGGAATGGGATACGGGAAGAGGTTTGAGGCGGTGGGAATGGATTGAGCGGGAAGGGGTTTGGGGGAAATGGTGCTGGTTTTTTTTTTTTTTTTGAGAAAAATGGTGCTGGTGCCTGCCCCCGGATTTGTACTTTGATGAACTGGGATTTTGGCCCTTGCACCTTCAAAAAGAAGATGGCATACACTTGAAAAAAACATATTTCTCTAAACGCCACCTGACTCTTGATTATGAATGTAATGCTCAAGTATATTACATGACAGAGTAACGGACATCGTCGACATTCCCGCTACGCTAGCAGCCTAGCAAGGAAAGGGGGGTTTGTTGAAGGACACTCAATTAGGAGTTGGGATATTGAAGTCCATCACGAGTTGAAGTCCACCACGAGATAATTCATTGTGGGTTAGAAGAATACGAAGGGCGCATCCTTGCACATTGTTCGACTATCTTTTTTTAAGGAAACATAGACTTTATTGATCACATAATCATAATGTCATTACAAAGTTTCTCCTGGATACAATCCGGAGCAACCCCACGCCACACAGAACAAATTATAGGCTCACTACATTTAGCTAAACAATGAGAATGAATATTTAGATCTCGAGAAACATGATGAAAAGAGCAAGACGGGAAAGATGCTGTCAGGTGCTTGATGTCATGAATCACCGGTCCTAGCACCGACCGATCCTCCTGCTCAGTGTTCACACGGTTGATCACAGAGAAGCAATCCGAGTGAATCATAGAGCCACATTGTTCGAGGATTCGTTCAAAACGTTTTATTCTTTGTAAATTAGTAATGATATTAAATACTCCTACTATACTTCTAAAGAAAATGAGAGGTAATTAATGAGTGCCAATTTTTTATAGTACTGCAATACAAGGAACCATGCATTGCGACCAGAAATGATTCGTCGTGTTAAATGATTTTGAGCGCCATAATTATAACGAATGGGTGGTCACGGTTATCGGTACAGTAAGAGAACATCTCAACAGAAAAATATGTGACACGTGCTCGGGTTTATGTCGGTCATCTTCCTAATGGACTACCATTACAATTATTTTTATGTTGCTTGAAAGTTAATGAATTGTTATCCATATATGTCATAGGTTAGTTCGGGGTGTGGCTTGATCCCAAACCGGTTCCCGTTTTATAACCGTGTCGTGTTTGTCTCATCCAATTATATTCATGTTTGTGGTCGGCAATCTCTTCATCCATTTTCTCTAAAGTCGGTGGAACCCAATCAGGCTACTTATATGTCTTCCTCTTAAACATATATTCCACTCCCACTAATATCGTTGCCAACACCATTTACTATCCTACCCCACGGTCATCGTCCTCGACACCCTCTTCATCGAGGTTAGAGCACATGCCCTATGCACCGCCAAACACTTTGTTCCGTCCCATGCCTTATCGCTCAACCACAGCTGATCAGTTGTCGTCATGTCGCCCCCCCCCCCCCCCCCCCCCCCCCCCCTAGGTGGAGTCGTTGCGAACCTAAGCCCTATATTCACCGAGGCCAACTAGAGGGAATAATGCCACACCCATAGCATAAATCTACAATACCAATCCGAATGCGAGAAATTCAACTAGAACATTTGTAATTACATGCAGTGTAGCAAGACTTACCGAACAAGACAAGTGCCAGCCCAAACCAAAATGAAAGGTAGCAATGGTTATCCAAATAAAAGTAAAAAGACAAGAAGAATTTAAGACAAAATGCCAAAACCCAGCCTCGCTTTTTTCCGTTTCCCTCAAACCACCTTTATATATGAACCACTACCACCCTCCCCGGAGAGCCGTCATTCGTCTCTTCTTCCCCTCGAGTCTCCTGCTCGCCGTAAGCAAGATCGCATGGCTTCCTTTCTCCGTACTCCCTATTGCTGCACGCTAACGCCTCTCTCTCGTGCTCACAGGACAGTCCCAGCTGTACGAGCACGGCGCCGTATGCCGTCGATCGCCGGCGGTGACAGCACGGCGAGCGAGATCGGGCCGCCGAGTAAGTAAGCAAGACCCGTCACTGACGTTAGTCCCATGTCTTTCCCGTTCAGAACTTCAGATGCCGACGTACGTGTTTCCCCGATCGTTGCCTACTCTGTTCCGGCAGAATATGTGTAGCTGGTCGGGTCTTGATCGGACCTTGTAAAGGAGTAGTGCGATCCGTGTTATGCAATACCAGTAGAGTTCATAGAGTTGGGGATTGCATCTAGAATTTCTTTTTGGTTCTCTATGCACTTCATATCGCATTTCGTAGGAAAAATTCGATGACTTCAGTGTTTTGGTGTTATGTTTATGTTGTCTACAACCAATCGGATATAGTTTATTTTTCCAGATCTAGCCTCTCGGAGAAACTCTTGCATGATTTGGTCACTAGACAGAACTATTTCCAAACATGTCTCTTAATATCGCGTGAAATGGATGGATCTGAATTTATGTAATTAGGTGCTGACAGATTTCGACACCCGGACGCTCCGTGGGTTTTGCGCCACCCTAGTTGGCACCGACTTGTATAAAACTACAAATGTGCCTCCATTCATACCTACTTTTGTCAACGGGTTAGATTTGGCAAAATAAAAACGATATGTTATAAATGTTGTAGTTTTACTAATCCCTCCATTCGGATTTATGGGGAGTACTAGTTTTCCTTTCTAAAAGCCTGGTAACACTACTCTACTATACTCATTGGCCATTCTTGCATGATTAATTGCCAATTAGTAACAGGTTGATCCTTTTTTTTTGGAAATTATTAAATATTTGCATGGGTCTTGACTGTGCTTGTCCACCCTTATTTTCAGGTTTATTTTGAGGGAAGTCGTTCCTTGCAAGTAGTAACTAATTACGCACTGGAGAGCAATGCTTCGGAAGGTACTCGTTTAAGTTCCTTGTCGTAATTTTCCTGTAAGAAATGTTACTCGTCGCAGTTGATTGCATATGCATGTGCACACCTCGGTGTTTTTTTAGAGAAGCATGTGCACGAAATGCTTCGTTTCTTTTGCTACGTAGAAAGCATGTGCTTTAGTGCTTTACTTCGTTTGGAATTGAGACTTGAGAGCTTTGTTCCGGCAACGACAACGCCATTTAGTTTTTCTAAATTAAGTAGAACACAAGGTCACAGTAAGAACATAACCGTTTTGGCTTGCAATAGCAGGTCTCTTTTTCTAACGAGACAATACCTCTTTTTTTTTTTGGTAATTCTAAGTGGCTCCAGAAATACTAGTTTTGAAGTACCGTCTTATTTACACACCACGCATATGTGTGCAATGTGGTAATACCGGTTGGGCAACTATATGTTTTATGATGAGTTATCACTTTCGCTGTTTTTCTCGGTTGCACACCCCATACAACCGTGCAACGGTAGTTTTTCTAGTGAGTTGCATTTTGGTATTGACATACTTAAACGTACACCACATATATTTGTCAAGTGTGTAACTAGGGCGGTACCGGTGGTACAACCTTATACACGTGTGCAACTATCGTATCGCCACATGTTTAACTTTATTATTTTCGATGAGTTAAAATTTAATATTTTCTGTGTTACACCCCTTAGACACGTGTGCGTGCAAGTGGGATGGTAGTTTTTTTTTTTTTTGCGAATCAAGTGGGATAGTAGTGGGTTGTGCAAGTGGGATACTTACATATGGAAGTATTAGAAGTTATTAAATTAAAATAAGACACTAACAAGTATGTGTGCCCTCTCATGAAAAAATGACATCATCTACATATTGCTAGTTAACCATAAGTATACCATTGAATTGGATAGCCATGCTTAGAAGGTTAGATTATTCGGCTTAATTATAACGGACTATCATGTATTGTCGTATATTTTAGCAATCATATATATCTTATTTGTATTCAAATGCAAAAATCTGTTAGCATTTATACACATTACAATACTATTAAAAAATCAGTTAGATTCAAAAATAATTCCGGTAAAAAATTATCACATCCTGCTCCATTCCTCTTCGGTTGTTCCCGTGAACACGCAATGCGTTCCAGCTCGCCACCCCCACCCGGCCCCGCCCACCCACCGCCGCAGCTCGCCCTCGCCTCGCCGTGAGCTTCGCCAGTGTAAGAATTCCGCAACCACCCCGCGTAGCCGTGGGCCCCCTGGCCCCCGATCGATGGTGGCCTCTCACTGTGGCTCCGAGGGCGAGGGGACGCCATTGGTGCTTCCAGTCGCGCCCTACTCCGTGCTCGCCGACTCGCCGTCGCCTCCCTCAGCGCGCGCAGACCTCTGCTAGTCTTCCTCGTCATCAACTCCTGCCACGGCGGCTCCCCATCCCCGTATGGTGCCTCCGCGATCGCCAGGATCGTCGAGGCCAAAACCTCGAGAGTCAGGGGTGACGATGAGGAATGTCGTGACATGCTGGATTATTGCGGATGAGCTGATGAGCGAGGTGGAGGAGCACAGGGCAACAATGCCGGAGAAGAGGGAGAAGGAAAGAGCTGTGAGCCTATGATGAATGGGTTCGCCAGTGAATTCGAGCTTTCGCCCACAACCTGCTCGATGTAATGACTGTTTCAAACAACCGACAAGGAATCTCTACAATATCTAAGCTCCCTAGGATTTGAGCTCCTAGGTTGAGCCACGTGTCAACATCTTACTGGTTCTTGCTTTGCATATTCGTGTCCACCATATTATGATCAGAATAATATTATTCGTCCGTTAAATTGGACACAAAATTTACTAATGATTTTTCCAACATCCGCACACGAATTTTGGGCCGCCTCTATCTTAGAGCATCTCCGATAGATGTCATATTTCAGGGTATAATTATTTTTTAGGATAGTTGAGGTAAAAAGCCTTATTCGAATAGCCGTAATTGATACAAATTTTGTCGAGATTTGTTTTGTGCGGTCCAGAAAATAAATTGCAAAATACAAAACTTGGTTCATTGCTATATATAAAAAGGCAACGTGGCCAACTAACAATTGTAAGTTTTATGTCGTCCTCCTCTTTACAATATCTAAGCTCCGTAGGATTCGAGCTCCTAGGCTGACCCACGTGTCAACATCTTACTGGTTCTTGCTTTTCATATTCGTGTCCACCATATTATGGTCAGAATAATATTATTCGTCCGTTAAACTGGACACAAAATTTAGTGATGATTTTTCTAACTTCCGCACACGAATTTTGGGCCGCCTCTATCTTAGAGCATCTCTGATAGATGTCATATTTTAGGGTATAATTATTTTTTAGGATAATTGAGGTAAAAAGCCTTATTCCAATAGCCCTAATTGATGTAAAATTTGTCCAGATTTGTTTTGTGTGGTCCAGAAAATAAACTGCAAAATACAAAACTTGGATCATTGCTATATAAAAAAAGGCAACGTGGGTACGCCAACTAACAATTGTAAGTTTCATGCCGTCCTCCTATCTCTTCTGCCACCGATTGGCCTTGAACCTCTGCCACAACTCTTACAGATTTGGTTGCAAGTCTACCACCACTGCTTGAGAGCACGGTAGGGATTCGAACTTGAGAGTTGTCGTTGCTCTCTCCCCGCGTGGCGCCATCATCACGTCCCAGATGTCGTCTCCCGCTGGAGAGCCAACCGAGCGACCCTCCTCTCCTCCCCTTCCTCACCGTGCCTCCCCCCTTCGCTACAAGCACGCGCACAAGCGACACCTGCAAGTTATGCCTCTGGTACACCTCGACTAACCTCTTCCTCACAAGGTTTATCCGCCACCACACAACACGTGGGGCTTGACTCTGTCGGCGATTAATCAATTCGAAGTTGTTAATTTTACATTATATGGTTTATACTGCAAATACTAGACTAATATCTACAATATTTGCTTGAAAAAGTTATGAAGATATATTAATATTTACTCATATCAGAATGTCATGTGTTCATCACCGCAAATCAACAATAGTACCCTCAGGCGCAGCAAAGCGCGCCATCTCCTTCTAGTAGCATTTTAACCTTGCCAGAGTAGTATATTTTCGGGAAAATTCTGCAAATGACACGCCAAATTTCCTTGTTTATTGACTCAGAATCTTACACAGGAATTGCACTTTTCTAATTTAGCATATACATGCATCAATCCAGAAAGGTCCTTTACAACAGAACAGCATTCATATGAGCCTGCATAAGCACCAGAATAAGCTTTGTTGAACCTACGACTGTTGGCTCGTAGCAGATGCCGTGATGAGATAGTTTTTCTGACATTTTGTTAGATCCTTATTTCATTTGTGTATGCTTTATGGGTTCTATGTGTTGCCATTGTTCAGAATTCTGCTTCCTCAGCACTAATACTTGTTCAACTCTGCCCTTCCTTTTCCAGGTTTGCTTGTACCTGGTCATCCAACTTCTCTGTTTCATCGCAAGCTCTGCATTGCTGGAGTCTGATACGAAGAATCTGTTTGCTCTTAGGAACGCAATTTCTGAAGGCAAAGGCTTTCTCCGTAATTGGTTTGATCCAAGAACACCTCCATGCAGCTGGTCAGGTATAACTTGCAGGGATGGCATTGTTGTGGCCATAGACCTGTCATCTGTGCCCCTCTATGTCCCCTTTCCATCATGCATCGGGGCATTCCAATCGCTTGTTCGGCTAAACGGCAGTGGATGCGGGTTCTATGGTGCGATTCCGGAAGTTGTGGGACATTTGTCGCAGCTCCAGTACCTAGACTTGAGCTATAATCAGCTTTCTGGCCCACTACCAGTCTCACTGTTTGACTTGAAGATTCTGAAAGAACTGCTGCTTGACAACAACTTGCTTTCGGTCAACTCAACCCTGCCATTGGACAGCTTCAGCACCTCACTAAGCTATCCATGTCCATGAATAACTTCTCTGGAGGCCTTCCTCCGAACTGGGCAGTTTGCAGAACCTGGAGTATCTGTGCCTTGACAGGAACACATTCAGCGGGTCGATACCAGCTGCTTTCAGTAATCTGACCTGTCGCTCATACCTTGACACATGCAAGAACAGCCCCAATGGATCAATGTTCTAGGAATAGGCACATTGGTGAACCTGATGACACTTGATTTGTCGTCAAACAGTTTGGTGGGGACAATACCTGCTGAGATTGGTCAGCTAGAAAAATTGGAATGGTTAAATTTGATGGAAAATGACTTCACTGGAAGCATTCCAGAAGACATCGGTAACCTGAAGCGGCTAAAAGTACTTAAACTCTCCAATTGCAACTTTATGGGTACCATACCTCGGTCAATCGGTGATCTTGAAAGCTTGATCGCTCTTGATATATCACAGAACGACTTCAGTGCCGAACTCCCAACATCAGTCGGTCTGCTGAGCAATCTAAAGCAACTGTTTGCAAGGAGAGCAGGGCTCACTGGGACGATACCTAAAGAACTTGGTAACTGCAAGAAGCTTACTGCTCTAGACCTGTCCTTCAACCATTTTACTGGCTTTATCCCGACGAACTTGCAGATTTAGAAGCTATTATCTACTTCAACACTGAAAGTAACAAACTATCTGGTCATATTCCAGATTGGATTCAAAACTGGGGGAATATTAAGTTTATAATATTGACGGAAAACATGTTCAATGGGCCTCTGCCGTTGCTGCCTTTGAAGCATTTGGTTAGTTTCTCTGCAGGTCATAACCGGCTCTCGGGTCCTATCCCTGTCGAGATATGCAAGCTAGCTCTCTGCGGTCCTCAGTTTGTATACAACAATCTGACAGGTAGTATCGAGGAGACATTCAGAGGGTGCAGGAACCTTACTGAACTAAAGTTGTATGATAACCATCTCCATGGGGAGATACCAGAATACTTGGCTGAGCTACCGCTAGTAAACCTAGATCTGTCTCTTAACAATTTCACAGGATCTCTGCCTGACAAGTTCTGGGAGTCATCAGCTGTTCTGCGGCTCTGTCTCAGCGATAATCAGCTCACCGGCATGATCCCTGAGAGCATTGGCAAACTTTCCGGCTTGAAGATTCTGCAAATTGACAATAACTACCTGGAAGGACCGATCCCACGGTCGGTCGGCACTCTAAGGAATCTGACAACATTGTCTCTATGTGGCAATATGTTATCTGGGAACATCCCAGTAGAGCTCTTTAACTGCACAAACCTTGTCATGCTGGACCTGAGCTATAACAATTTGACCGGACACATCCCAAGGGCGGTATCACGTTTGACACTGCTCAATACCTTGGTTTTGTCTAATAATCAGCTGTCAGGCACTATACCTGCTGAGATCTGTGGGGGATTCTCACGTGTCTCACTCTGATTCTGAATATACTCAGCACCAAGGACTGCTTGATCTGTCATACAACAAATTGAGAGGTCAGATCCCAACAGCAATCAAGGATTGTGCTATAGTGATGGAACTATACCTGCAAGGTAACTTGCTGAATGGAACTATTCCTGCAGAGCTCGGTGAGATCACGAATCTGACAATCATTGATTTGTCTTTCAATGCATTAGTTGGACATATGCTTCCTTGGTCTGCACCATCGGTACTTCAGGGCCTTTTTCTGTCTAATAACCACCTGAATGGCTCCATCCATGCTGAGATAGGCCACATTCTTCCTAAAATTACCATGCTGAACTTGTCCAGTAACGCGCTTACTGGCACTCTACCCCAGTCTTTGCTCTGCAACCAGGGGCTAAGCCATCTTGATGTCAGTAACAATCACCTCTTTGGACAAATTCCATTCTCCTGTCCCGACGAGGACAAACGATCCTTGAGCACAGTGATCTCGTTCAATGCAAGCAGTAACCATTTCTCCGGAAACCTGGATGGGTCTATCTCCAACTTCACAAAGCTAACTTATCTTGATATCCACAACAATAGCCTCAACGGCAGCCTGCCTCCAGCTCTGTGCAATGTTACTACTTTGAACTATCTTGACCTTTCAAGCAACGATTTCATTGGCACCATCCCTTGTGGTATCTGCAATATGTTTGGCCTCTTGTTTGCCAACTTCTCTGGTAACCATTTGTTGGCACATTCAGCTTAGCGACTGTGCCGCAGGAGGCATTTGTGACACTAATAACATCAACCGCAAGGTGCCTCATCCATCTCGTCGAGCTTCAGTAGCAGCAACCATATGTGGCATTGCAATCATTGTCATTCTGTTGGTTCTTCTGGTGGTTTATTTGAGACGGAGATTTCGAAGAGAAGGTGCCCGTTTGCTCTTGTGCCTGCAAGCGAAGACAAGGCAGACACTGAGCCCACCTTAAGCAGTAGACTCTTGGGAAAGAAGTCGCGAGAGCCTCTGAGTATCAACCTTGGGACATTTGAGCACTCACTGATGAGGGTCACCGCAGGTGATATCCTGAAAGCCACCGATAATTTCAGTAACCTGCACGTCATAGGGAAGGTGGCTTTGGCACTGTGTACAAGGCCGCGCTCTCCGGAGGCCAGCAAGTCGCGGTCAAGAGGCTGCACGGTAGTCACCAGTTCCAAGCTAACCGTGAGTTCCAAGCTGAGATGGAGACCATTGGGAAGTGAAGCACCCAAACCTCGTTCCCCTGCTTGGCTATTGTGCTTCTGGCGATGAGCGGTTCCTGATCTACGAGTACATGGAAAATGGGTGCCTTGAGACATGGCTGAGGAAGAACCAAACGGATGCAGCTGACACGCTAGGATGGCCGGACCGTCTCAAGATCTGTCTCGGCTCTGCCCAGGGTCTCTCATTCCTGCACCATGGCTTCGTGCCCCACATCATCCATCGGGACATGAAATCGAGCAACATCCTGCTGGACTGGGACCTGGAGCCAAGGGTCGCAGACTTCGGGCTTGCGAGGATAATCAGCGCGTGTGAGACCCATGTCAGCACCAACCTCGCTGGTACGCTCGGCTACATCCCGCCAGAGTACGGGATGACGATGGAGTCCACGGTGAGGGGCGACGTCTACAGCTTCGGCGTCGTCATGCTAGAGCTGCTGACCGGGCAGCCACCAACGGGGCAGGAGATGGAGGAAGGTGACGGAAACCTTGTCGGGTGGGTGCGGTGGTTGGTCGAGCGCCGCCGTGAGGGCGAGCTGTTTGATTCCTGCCTGCCGGTTTCGGGCGTGTGCAGGCAGCAGATGACGCGTGTGCTTGCCATCGCCCAGGACTGCACCGCGGACAACCCGTGGGCGAGGCCGACCATGCCAGAGGTGGTGAAGGCCCTCCGAGCGACACAGATGATGGAAAGGGGACCTCCGGTGGTGAGAGTGTCCGGTGAGGACATGTAAAGTTGCTACTGTGTGAAGTGGAAATCACCAGATTAAGGTTCAAAAGCTTTCTTTCTTTTGGGATTCGACAAAGAGATTTTGCATCCATTCAAGAAGGAACCGGTGAATGATAAACTTTATTGTGAGCCAAAATGTATTTTTTTCTTGTGAAAAATAATAACCGAATTGTTGTAGCTACAGAATAAGCTTCAGCTACCTGGAGACTGTAATGAGTCACTACAGAGACGATGCTGAATAATAACCGAATTGTTGTAGCTACAGAATAAGCTTCAGCTGCCTGGAGACTGTAATGAGTCACTACAGTGACGATGCTGAATAATAACCGAATCGAGCTGCCTGGAGACTGTAATGAGATACTACAGAGACGATGCTGAATAATAACCGAATCGTTGTAGCTACATAATACGCTTCAGCTGCCTGCCTGCCTGGAGACTGTAATGAGTCACTACAGAGACGATGCTGCTGGTCAAGCTGCATGCCCAAATGATGCTATGACGTCTTTTTATCTCCATCTGGTTAGACATATATGAACCGTACTCCTTGATCTAGTAGTCTCTATGAGTAGAATCTACCAGTACTAAGTTCATGTAAGAAACAATAGTTTTTGTAATTGAATAGGAAGATCACTCAGCAAATAGTCAGGTCGCAAAGCAAGAGAACAAAAAACAAACCCTCGCGGCAAGATTATATCGCGAGACACAACGGATCAGACGCACAAATTTTAAAGATCTAGAGCTCCGCCTTTGCGCTTGAACCCATGGTTCGAAAGCAATCATCTCCACGCCATTCGCAGCAGCTCCCTTCCGTTTTAGCAGGAGGATATATCATTCCAGAACCTCCGATTGAAGTGCTTGCGGAGTTTTTTCCGTCGTTGAAGGGTGAGTAGCAGCTTGTTTTCTTCTCACCAAGCCACCAACGACCTACTGATTCAAAACCAGAACCAACTTCACAATCAAATATAACCCAACAATTTACCATATCTGAGAACCAACAAATGCATTCAAAAAACAAGATGAGTTCATGACGATCTTTCCATGCTCACCTCTAACAAGACGGTTGACGTTACAAAGAGCCCTTGAGAGCAACAAGTGTAAGGATTTGTATGTATAAAGGAGGCAAGATCAAGCCATCTGGAACTTGTTATGACCGGCATAACCTACTGCCGGAAGAAGCCCAATAGTGGGTCCAATTAGGGGCTTAACCCAACTTATCGTTATTATATAAGGAGTTGTAATCAGATATTTTTAATCAAGCAATAAACAATCTTTATTGCCGACTCCCTCAGGAGTCAGACTTCCCAACCCTAGCCGCCGCCTCCTCCTGCATCCGCCGCCTCCCCTCGAGCCGCCACGGCGCCGTCTCGCCGCCGTGCTCACCCCAGCCCTCGACAACCTTCCTTCCACCCCTACAACCTACGAGCTAGACCTGGTAGGACCCCGGTTCCTATCAATCTGGTATCAGGAGTTTCGGGATCGATCATGACGGGACCGTCGCCCACCTCCACGGCTGCGCCGCCGGCCACCACCACCGCGGCGGCCACGACACCCGCCACCGGGCCGACCTTCACCGACGCCGCGACCACCTGGCTCGCGGCCGCCGCCGTCCTCAACCCGGCCGAGATGACGTCAGCCCTCCGTGCCCTAACCCAGGCAGTCGAGGGCATCCGCACCTTCCTCGCCAGCCCATATAGGCCGCAGCCGCCGGGGACGCTCCCCATGGCCTCGTCACCGCAGCTGCCGTCGTGGCAACCGCCTCGACCCAGGCCTCTCCGACAACTCACGGCGTGCCGATAAACCAAATTCGGTTTCCGTCGTCACCATCGCCGCTCCCGGCCTGGCTCGCTTCGCCAATCTACACCATGGCCTCGAGTCAGCCGACTGTACCAGAGCCACCGGCGCCGTCCGCAGCCGCGGCCTTCGGCGGTTTCCCGGGCTACACCGCACCGTACGCCAGCATCGACGGGCCCTTGTTCCAAGGCGGCCCGCTAATGCCCACCGTCGCGGCTTCCGCGCCCCCGCTGCTCCGCCATGAGGGAGCCTATAACGCCGGAGCTCACGGCCAGCCACAGCCGCGTTTCTCTAAGCTGGAGTTTGCCACCTACGATGGCACGGTTGATCCCCTGAACTGGCTCAACCAGTGTGACCAATTTTTCCGGGGGTAGCGCACGCTTGCGTCCGACCGCACCTGGATCGCCTCCTACCACCTCCGCGGTGTCGCGCAGACGTGGTACTACAGCCTCGAGCAAGACGAGGGCGGCATGCCTCCATGGGAGCGTTTCTGTGAGTTGTGCCTTCTCCGCTTCGGGTCCCCGATACGCGGGAGCCGGTTGGCCGAGCTGGGGCGCCTACCCTTCACCTCGTCGGTACAGGACTTCGCGGACCGCTTCCAAGCCCTCGCGTGCCACGCGCCCGGCGTCTCCGCTCACCAGCGTGCCGAGCTCTTAGTCGATGGTCTCCCCGATCACATCCGGGTGGACGTGGAGATGCGGGGTCCTCAAGACCTCCAGACGCCCATGTACTACGCTCGCGCCTTCGAGCAGCGGGCGCTAGCCATGCAGCAGGCTTTCCCGGCCAGAGGAGCCCGGCCGCCTGGCCGACCTGCTCCAGCACCAGCGGTCCAGGCGCGCCCGGCCCCAGACTCCTGCAGGCGCTGCCGCCCCGACCGCGACGCAGCCATTCCGTCGGCTGACGACGGCCGAACAGCTTGAGCACCGCCGTCAAGGGTTGTGTTTTAACTGCAACGACCCGTACGTCCCTGGACACGTGTGCCCCCGGCTGTTCTACCTGGAGGCCGCTGACTACGTGGAGACGGACGGCGTCGGGGCCGAGCCTCCCGACACGGACACCACCGTGGCCGACGCCGCTCCCCAGGCCGCCGCTTTCGTCGTCTCCCTCCACGCACTCGCGGGCATACGGACGGAGAAGACCATGCTGCTGCCGGTGACGATCAACGGCGAGCGGCTCCTCGCTCTCCAGGACACGGGCTCGATGCACAACTTCCTGTCTGGGGCTACCATGCGTCGACTGAAGCTGCAGCCGTCCGGCGCGGATCAGTTCAGCGTGACCGTTGCCAACGGCGACCGCCTTGCATGTCAGGGTATTGCTCGGCAGGTCCCCATCCTCATCGGCGACGAGCACTTCTTCGTCACCTGCGTCGGCATCGACTTGGGCTGTTTCGACTTCATCCTCGGTGTCGATTTCTTACGCACTCTGGGCCCCATCCTCTGGGACTTCGACACCCTGACGATGGACTTCTGGCATCAGGGGCGCCGTGTCCGCTGGGAGGGCACCGGCGTTGCCTCTCCGGCGGATCCTCGGCCCCAGCCATCGGCGGCCGCTGTCGACACGGAGCACCCCCTCTTGGCCAGCCTACTGCAGCACAATGACCTCTTCGACGAGCCGCAGGGGCTTCCGCCGGCCCGGGCCTGCGACCACCACATCCACCTGCTACCGGACACCGCGCCCGTGGCGGTTCGGCCGTACCATTACCCTCAGCTGCAGAAGGACGAGCTCGAGCGTCAGGTGGCGGTCATGCTCGCTCAGGGCATCATCCGGATCTCAACCTCGGCTTTCTCCGCGCCGGTACTCCTCGTGCGCAAGGCCAACGGCACCTGGCGTTTCTGCATCGACTACCGTGCTCTCAACGCTCGGACGTCCAAGAACAAATTCCCCATCCCCGTCGTGGATGAGCTCTTGGACGAGTTACACGGGGCCCGCTTCTTCACCAAGCTCGACCTCCGCTCCGGGTACCACCAGGTGCGGATGCACCCGGACGACATCGCCAAGACAGCCTTTCGGACTCATCATGGTCACTTCGAGTTCTTGGTGATGCCGTTTGGCCTCTCCAACGCCCCGGCGACATTTCAGGCATTGATGAACGACGTGCTCAACCCCTACTTACGCCGCTTCGTGCTTGTTTTCTTTGATGACATTCTTATCTACAGTTCGTCATGGGCGGAGCACCTGCAGCACGTCGCCATCATCTTCAACGAGCTTCGAGCGCATCGTCTTCACCTCAAGCGCTCGAAGTGCTCGTTCGGCACGACCTCCGTCGGCTACTTGGGACATGTCATCTCGGCGGAGGGCGTGGCGATGGACGCCGACAAGGTCACGGCGGTTGCGGCATGGCCCACACCGCAGTCACCTCGGGCCCTCCGCGGGTTCCTGGGTTTCGCGGGTTACTACCGGAAGTTCATCCGGGAGTTCGGTCTCATCGCCGCACCCGTGACGTGCCTCCTGCGCCGCGACGCCTTCTCCTGGGATGCAGAGGCGACCGAGGCGTTCCAGACCCTCAAGCAGGCCCTCACGACAGGGCCCGTCCTCCAGATGCCGGACTTCGACAAGCTGTTTGTCGTGGACTGCGATGCATCCGACGTCGGCTTCGGGGCCGTTCTGCATCAGGGATAGGGGCCGCTGGCTTTCTTCAGCCGTCCCTTTGCCGCTCGCCATAACAAGCTGGCGGCATACGAGCGGGAGCTCATCGGCTTGGTGCAAGTTGTGCGCCACTGGCGACCATATCTTTGGGGGCGGACATTCCGCATTCGCACGGATCACTACAGCCTCAAGTTCTTGCTGGACCAGCGCCTTTCGACTATGCCGCAACATCAGTGGATCAGCAAGCTCTTTGGCTTCGACTTCACCGTCGAGTATCATCCGGGTCGCCTCAACACCGTCGCCGATGCCCTCTCCCGGCGGGACACCGAGGAGACCGCGGCCGACGCGGCTCCGACGGGTGCCGCCCTTTGCATCCGCTCCGGGCCGTCCTTCGCCTTCATCGACGACATCCGCCAGGCCACTGCGAGCGCCGTGGATGCGCAGCTCCTCCGCCAGCGCCTCGAGGCCGGCGACTTGGGGGCACCTTGGCGCATGGATGCTGGCCTCGTCCTGCATTGGTGCCACATATTCGTGCCGGATCACGACGACTTACGCCACCAGGCGTTACTGCTGGCGCATACGGCGGGGCATGAGGGCGCCCAAAAGACCCTCCACCGTCTCCGTGCTGATTTTCATATTCCAGGAGACCGTGCTGGTCCGCGACTGGGTGCGGTCGTGTGTCACCTGCCAGCGCAATAAGACGGAGATAATGAGGCCGGCGGGTCTCCTTCAGCCACTTGACGTGCCATCCCAAGTGTGGGCTGATATCTCCATGGACTTCATCGAGGGCCTTCCCAAGGTGGGCGGGAAGTCCGTCATCCTCACGGTATTCGACCGCTTCTCCAAGTATGCGCACTTCATCGTGCTCGGCCACCCGTACGCAGCCGCTTCCGTCGCACGGGCATTGTTCGACGGGATCGTCCGCCTCCACAGGTTTCCGTCCTCGATCGTTAGTGACCGTGACCCGGTGTTCACTGGTCATGTCTGGCGTGATCTCTTTCGGTTGGCGGGTGTGAAGCTGCGCATGAGTACGGCTTTCCATCCCCAGACGGACGGCCAATCCGAGGTGGTTAACAAGGTGATTGCAATGTATTTACGTTGTGTGACAGGTGATCGCCCCCGAGCTTGGGTGGATTGGCTTCCGTGGGCGGAGTACTGCTACAACACCTCCTACCACTCCGCCCTGCGCACCACTCCGTTCGAGGTAGTCTATGGGAGGCTGCCTCCACCCATGCTGCCCATGGAGACTGGGACGGCGAGGTCCGAAGCCGCTGCCGACCTCCTCCGCACACGCGACGAGATCATCGCCGAGGTGCGCCAGCGTCTCCTCCAAGCCCAGCAGCTGTCCAAGAAATACTACGACGCACACCACCGTGACGCGGAGTTTGCGGTGGGTGACTGGGTGTGGCTGCGGCTCCTGAACTAAACCACCCAGTCCGTGGATCCACGCGCAAGGCGCAAGCTTGGACCTCGCTATGCGGGGCCTTTTCCTGTGCTTGACCGCGTGGGCAAGCTCGTCTACCGCCTTTAGCTTCCAGCCGGCACTCGCATCCATGACATCTTTCATGTGGGCTTGCTGAAGCCGTTCCGCGGTGAACCGCCCGCAGCGCTGCTAGCACTGCCTCTGACCGTGAATGGGCGGCTACTTCCGGCGCCGGCTAAGGTGGTGAAGGCGCAGCTACGGCGGGGCATTTGGCACCTGTTGATTCAGTGGGAAGGCCTTCCGGTGGAGGATGCCACCTGGGAGCAGCTCGACGAGTTCCGCCAGCAGTTTCCAGAATTCCAGCTCGAGGACGAGTTGTTTGCGCAGGCGGGGAGAGATGTTATGACCGGCATAACCTACGGCCGGAAGAAGCCCAATAGTGGGTCCAATTAGGGGCTTAGCCCAACTTATCGTTATTATATAAGGAGTTGTAATCAGATATTTTTAATCAAGCAATAAACAATCTTTATTGCCGACTCCCTCAGGAGTCGGACTTCCCAACCCTAGCCGCCGCCTCCTCCTGCATCCGCCGCCTCCCCTCGAGCTGCCACGGCGCCGTCTCGTCGCCGTGCTCGCCCCAGCCCTCGACAACCTCCCTTCCACCCCTACAACCTACGAGCTAGACCTGGTAGGACCCCGGTTCCTATCAAAACTCGAATGATATAATGTACCAATGTACCATGCGTGCAATGGAATTAAACCAGTAAAGCTACATGAATCACTATCACCTCATACGTTTTCCAGGTCTTCTTTTTTTGTCTGCCCAGTGATCGAGTACCAGATGAAGAGCGACCACTCCATGTCGCCTCTAATTATCTACGTTACTATGTAACCATAAAATGAGTTTTGTGTGCAAACAGGAACAGCACAAAGCAAAGAAAGAGGGGAAAATAACTTAACTGTCTTAACTGCTACGGCGACCTGACAACTCCAGGAGTCCAAATTTACAGTGTGTGTGTGGATACATAGGGTATTACCTGTTTGTCATAAAATGGACACGGTGGCTAGAACTTCAGTCCTGGTATTTCTCCAGAGATATATAGATTACATTCACATTACAATATTATGAAGGAAAAACCCTGACCTATCCTTATCTGCTTGAAAAAGCTAAGTAGTCTAGGGCTTTCAAAAGGTTGCAAAAATTCTGAAATAACCGTGGGACTTACACAAGTATTTTCAGCACAGGTTGCATCAACATATATATGTTACTGCAGAAAGAACAAAGACATTCAGCATCCAAGAACTAGACCAAAACATTCAAAACTACATACTTGGCAGTGATCAACACATTGTGGTTATCGACAAATCCAGAATTGTTCTGTGAAGAGGTACAAAAATTGACTCCAAAGTGGGAATTTTGAGACCTCATATCATCTTTTGGCCAAAATAGGAACTTTTTTTCAAGGAAAGACAGGTTGAGGATTGCATTGGAAACTCCTTGCTTATACTTGGAAGCTTTGTTGCGTGATTTGCAGTTATCAATTCCCATACTGTGTTCTTGGCTCATGTAAATCTGAAATTACTTGGCACTTCCCCTCTGCAAGCAGCATCATAGTCTTCAGCAAGGTACAGTGCAGCTTCCTTGTGAGGGCATATGAACTTCCTCACAAATTCCTTCTCGGTCAACTTGAAAACTGTATAGTGGTCACAGTCTCGATCTAGCAATCCATTTACCTTAAGAAACTTTAGAACATATTAGCGGGGCCTAAGCCGGCCCTCCAGGCTAAGACCGATAATTACCGGCCGATAAGCTATGTAAGAAGGTTCCAACCCAGCCTCGGAGATAAGGAACTCAGACTTTCTCTGAAGATCCTCCTTCGACCTCGTCAGCACAAACAGAGCCCTAGACACAGCAACGCTTGCCTCCGCATCGGACCACCTGAACAGCTTCTTCAAGTACTCCTTTTTGGCTGTGATTTTCTCCTCGTCCAGTATGCAACAGCATGCAACGCATGCCTAAACATCCGAGATCCACGGGGTACACCAAGACCTTCGGCGCACGACACTGTTGACCGGACCCGTTCCGGTTTGCTGGTGAGCAGCCATGGCACACCGAGACTCAGCTTGGCAATATCACGATCAGCCAGCCCACACTCTCTCAGAAGCACGACATTGGCTTGACCACCCTCTCCATGTCGGACGAGAGAAGGTAGGCGTTTCTCCTGAGCGTTGCGAGGAGGTTCTCGAAGGAACCACCGAAGAGGCGCAGACAGTACTGTACACTGGAGACGACGGATCTGCAGCGGAACTGGACGCGACCGAGCGAGACGAGGCGCGCGATCTCGGGACGCGAGAGGCTGAGGCCGATGAGCCCGGCGACGATGGGGTCCAGGGTCTTTTCCACCTTGGCGCAGCGAATCTGTGGGTCCTTGGCGACGAGAGGCACGACGTCGGCGCCGGAGAGGCCGAGGCCGGCGAGGAAGGCGAGGACGGCGTCGGGCTTGGATGGGGACCTGAGGTGGGAGAGCTTCGCTGAGGCCTTGAGTGCTTGGGCACGGGTGAGGCCGCAGGTGTCGACGAGGTAGTCCTCGACGATGATGCGGGGGGTTGGCGAAACGGGCGCCGCGTGTCAGGAACCTGCTTCTGTTCCTGTTCATATTCAGACAAAGATGACATTCAGAGAAGGAATGGCTGTGATGTCTCGTACCCCGTCGTGTTGATTCTACGGTCGAGATCTAATTATCACTCAAACTTGTAATTCGAGGCAAACTTGCCCTAATTTGTAATTCAAACATATTCGCGGCTCCCGGGGGACTCTATATAACCCTGGAGACTGGGTGGCTGGGCGGCGCGATCATGAATAAACCCTAATTTCCAGTTCTTACTTTTCATGTTCTTCCTTCCAGCACTTACTTTTCCTGCAATTTATCTCCTGTTCTTAGTTAGTTGTTCTTGATTACTACCTATCCACCACAAATCCTCCACCATGTCCTGACAATTGGTATCAGTCGCCAGTCTCCCCTGAGCTATGATCCCACCCTCTCCACCCTTTATACGAGCCATCGAGACGAGGTTGCCCCAGATCTGATCTGTTGGTAGTAAAATCCCTCCACCCTGGATCAAGCTTCGCGGAGCAGATCAAGCAGAAGAACTCTCACCATGTCGATTATTCGTACCCACTCTCAAGAGCGCCTGGCAGCGGAGCAAGAAGAAGAGAAATTCGCGTGGCGGCTCAAGAACAAGCACGGGAGGAAGAGGAGATCAGCAAGAATCTTCCCCGTGAGGTTATCCTCCTCCACATGCGCCTGGATCACCAGCAGAACTCGATCGACGCTCTGCAAGGTACGATGTCAGATCTGAGTGCCATGGTAGCGCAGATAGCTTCATCTCTGAAACCTGCAGTGGATTTACTTGTCGCTTCTCACACAAATGAGTTCTCCACCCCTTCCCCTCCGCCAAACGACCTCAGCCCAATTCCGGAGTTGCCTACCCCTCCCGCATCATCAGCCACTCCACAATTAAGCCAACAAAAGGCACCACCTTCGACTCCCCAGACATCAATCCCGAGCAACCTTCCTGCCGTAAGCCTACCCATAAATTCTCAGCCTTTTTCGACCCCCTCCATTACCCAACCCATGCCACCTCCAAGCCACCAAATTCACCAACTTTCGTCTCAGACAAACAACCCATCCATGTACCACAACGCCCAATTTGGGTCACCACACCATCCACCACCAGTTTACCCTTCCCAGCAATATCACCAGCAATACCAGCCACCATCTCAAGGATACTACCATTACCCGCCCCAACAACAGCAACCATTAGCCCCAATTTACACCTACTCCCAAACACCACCCACCATCATCAATCCTTACCCAAACTACACACAACCCATCCTAAGCCAAACTCACACCCAGGTTCCTCAACACCCAGGCCACAGTTCTAACCAAGAGCCATACATCCGAACTCCCAGCTTAGAATTACCTATATTCTATGGGGATAATGCGCCTAATTGGTTGGAAGAATGTGAGAGTGTGTTTGCTATCAGTGGGATCACCAGCGAAAACAAGATTAAATGGGCAATCGCACACATCCGTGGCAGAGCAAAAATCTGGTTATCTAGCTGTGGACTGAATGTTCAGCAGCTTCGCTGGCATAATTTTCGTCAACTGTTGTGCGACCGCTTTCCTGCGCCTGGTGAGCAAGAATCGATGGAGCAGTTCCAGAATCTGACTCAAACTCATTCAGTGGCTCAGTACATTGACAAGTTCGAAGAATATATGATCAATATGAAGCGTGATCATCCATACCTCATAGACAACTTCTTTGTCTTGAGATTTATCAGTGGACTGAAAGATACCATCAAGCATGATGTAAGAAGCCACACGTCTGCAACCATGAAAATGGCCCAGTGGCATGCAAAATAGCAAGAGTTAGCATATCAAGCGGCTAACAGACGCTTTCCTCAAGCTCAGGCTTCGAATAGAACTGGCAATACCACAAACTTCAAGCCAACTGCAAATTTCCAGAGCAACAGAGGCAGACAAACCCCAGATAAACCAAGAGAAAGAGGAGAAAACAGAAAATGTTGGTACTGTCCTGATCAGTGGTTTGTGGGGCACAGATGTGCAAAAATGCAGAGCATGATAAATGCTATTGAGCTGCAACTTCCTACTGAAATAGAGGATGCAGGAGAACAACAGGATACTTTTCATGATGCTGAAACCACTCTGACTGATGGAGAGGCACAACAGTCCAGGCCATCTAGTCTTGAAGTTCCAGAAACAGTTCCCAAGCCATCTACTTCCATTAGCATGCAAATTTCAGCTGAAGCACTACATGGAATTCCGGGTAACTCAACTCTGTCAGTTATAGTACACATTGGAGGCAAACAGGCAGTAGCTTTGATTGACACCGGCAGTACAAACACATTTCTGGACTCTGAATTTGTCAAGAAAACAAATCTGTCAATTCAGAAAACCAATGAACACAAAGTATTGGTTGCATGAGGAGGAGAGATGATATCAGCAGGACATGTGCCTAACTGTAACTTCACCATTCAGAAAACAGAATTCAACCATGACTGCAAACTCCTACCACTCAAGGGATATGATATGGTTCTCGGAGCAAATTGGTTGAAATCCCACAGTCCAAATTATTATGATTGGGACAAGAGAAGTATAGCAATAACAGTAAAGGGCAAATGGTGTACATTGATGGACAGAACAGTACCCCCAGACAAGCCTATCATATCAGCTCAAGCATGTTCCAAGTTACTCAGAGCTGGAGCACAAGCTTTCCTTGTCAGAATACAAGATTTTTCAACTGAAGAAGATAAAAAAGCATAAGCCTGACAATACCAACACATTCGTGAATGACATTATTCAGGAGTTTGAAGATGTCTTTGCTGAACCAACTAGCCTGCCTCCACACCGGGAAGCTGATCACAAAATACCTCTCCAGGAAGGGTCCACACCTCCAAATGTGCGGCCATATAGAATGCCACACAAGCAAAAGAACATAGTGGAAGAGCTTGTTCAGAAAATGCTGCAAAACTCTGAAATACGACTGAGTGACAGTCCTTATTCATCACCAGCTATCCTAGTTAGGAAAGCAGACAAAACCTGGAGACTGTGTGTCGATTACAAGCAGCTAAATGCACTCACAGTGAAGAATAAATATCCCATCCCTGTCATAGAGGATCTGCTAGATGAATTGCAAGGAGCAACCATCTTTTCCAAGCTGGATTTGAGGTCTGGCTACCACCAAATTCGAATGCACACAACAGATATACCCAAAACTGCTTTCAGCACCCATTTGGGACACTATGAATACTTAGTGATGCCCTTTGGGCTTACCAATGCTCCTGCAACATTTCAGCAGTTAATGAACAACATATTTGCAGCACATCTCAGGAAGTTTGTCTTGATGTTCTTCGATGATATTCTCATCTATAGCAAGTCCCTTACCCAGCACAGACACCATTTGACACAAGTACTACAGATCCTACGACTGCACAACCTCAAGGCTAAAAGATCTAAGTGTGCACTTGCTACTGCATCAGTAGACTATCTTGGTCATGTAATTTCTGGCGAAGGAGTAGCCACAGATCCAGCAAAAATCATTGAAATTCTCAACTGGCCATCTCCTACCAGTCTCAAGCGACTCAGACGTATCCTAGGCCTCACTGGATATTACAGGCGTTTCATAGAAGGGTATGCCTCCATCTGTCGCCCATTACATGATGTGCTCAAGAAGGATTCATTCAAATGGCAAGAACAACAAGAGGAAGCATTTCGAAAGCTTAAAATAGCTATGACAAGTCCACCTGTTCTCACTCTGCCAAACTTCACACTTCCATTCACTTTGGAGACTGATGCTTCTGGTACAGGACTGGGAGCAGTTTTGATGCAAAAGGGGAAACCTATTGCTTATTTCAGCAAGGCCTTGGGCCCTAAGGCGGCTGCTATATCCATTCATGAAAAAGAAGCACTGGCAATGCTTGAATCCTTGAGAAAATGGAGGCATTATCTACTGGGCAACAAGCTGATCATCAAAACATACCAACAAAGCCTTAAGTATTTATCAAGCCAGCGGCTTCTGGAGGGCATTCATCACAAATTGATGCTTAAGCTCCTGGAGTTTGATTACTCAATCGAGTACAAGAAGGGCTCCGATAACAATGCTGCTGACGCTTTGTCTCACAAACACATGACAGCTGCAGAGGATGCTTGTTTAGCCATTTCAGTAACAGTTCCAGTTTGGATGAAAGAAATAGCTGACACATACCAGTCAGATGAAAGGTGCATCAAATTGTTACAAGAATTGGCAGTCAATGCTGATAGCAATCCTCCCTTCAAGCTGACAGCTGGGATTCTAAGGTACAACAACAGAATCTACATTGGCACCAGCACTGATTTGAAGGACAGAGTGTTCAATTCCTTTCATGCATCCATTTTTGGAGGACACTCCGGTAACAGAGTTACTTACCATCGCCTGAAGCAGTTGTTTTATTGGCCCAACTTGAAGCAATATTGTGCTGACAAAATATCCATCTGTCCAATATGTCAAATATCAAAAACTGAACGAGTGCATTATCCAGGCTTACTGGACCCTCTCAATATTCCAGCTAGCAAGTGGTCAGAAATTAGTATGGATTTTGTAGAAGGGTTGCCCAAATCAAAAGGAAAGGATGTCATTTTAGTAGTCGTGGACAGACTAACTAAATATGCACATTTCCTGCCACTGGCACATCCATTTACAGCAACACAGGTAGCAGACATGTTCATGAGCACAATATTCAAGCTCCATGGTCCTCCCAAGGTGATAGTGAGTGATAGGGACATGATCTTCACTTCAAAATTCTGGCAAGAACTCTTTGCAGCTTTGAAAGTGGAACTACACTTCAGCACGGCTTACCACCCTGAATCTGATGGACAGACCGAGCGTGTAAACCAATGCTTTGAGCAATATCTCCGCAGCATGGCTTTCAAGGAACCAAAGAAATGGGCCAGTTGGCTGCCTGCAGCTGAGTGATGGTATAACACTTCTTACCATACTTCACTGAAGTGTTCACCATTTGAAGCTTTATATGGATATGCACCCCCTCAGATGCATAACATAGCAGTACCTTGTGATGTATCAGCTGAAGTGCAGATTACATTACAAGAAAAGGAGCAAATGCTGAAAGCTTTACAACAGAACTTGCAACAAGCACAAAATCGAATGAAAAGTATGCTGATTTGAAAAGGACTGAGAGGAAATTTGAAGTGGGAGACATGGTATACCTCAAAATGCAACCTTATCGTGAAACAACTCTGGGACTTCGCAATGCCCTAAAGCTTTCAGCCAAATATTATGGCCCCTTTCGCGTGCTTGCTCCAGTAGGCAATGTCTCTTACAAACTTCAGTTGCCAGCTGGAACACTTCTCCATGATGTCTTCCATGTCAACCAGCTCAAGAAGCACATTGGCCCAAAAGCAGTGCCTAATCCAACACTACCACTACTGACTCCTGATGGTAAGATAAAGGTAGCTCCTCTCAAAGCTCTGCAATATAGACAAATTCCTCGCAGCTTTGGATCCTACAATGTTGCAGTGCCACAGTGGCTCATTCACTGGGAAAATATGGACATCAGTGAAGCAACCTGGGAAGATGCATCATTCATACAATCAACATTTTCAAGCTTCCAGCCTTGAAGTCTGGTCTTAGGCGAGGGGTATTGTCAGGAACCTGCTTCTGTTCCTGTTCATATTCAGACAAAGATGACATTCAGAGAAGGAACGATAGTGATGTCTCGTACCCCTTCGTGTTGATCCTACGGTCGAGATCTAATTATCACTCAAACTTGTAATTCGAGGCAAACTTGCCCTAATTTGTAATTCAAACATATTCGCGGCTCCCGGGGGACTCTATATAACCCTGGAGAGTGGGTGGCTGGGCGGCGCGATCATGAATAAACCCTAATTTCCAGTTCTTACTTTTCCTGTTCTTCCTTCCAGCACTTACTTTTCCTGCAATTTATCTCCTATTCTTAGTTAGTTGTTCTTGATTACTACCTATCCACCACAAATCCTCCACCATGTCCTAACACCGCGGCGGCGGAGAGTAGGCGGTGGAGAGGGGTTACGAGAGAGGTGGAGGGACAAGCGAGGAGTTGGGTGATGATGCAGCATCGGTGCCGGAGCATGGCGGCGGCCTCACGGCGAGGGGAACGGGAGCCGGAGGTGGAATGGTTGCTGGTTGGGCCGTGAGAGAGGCTCCTGATTCCTCAAGGTTTCCGTTTGCTGGTCCAAACAAGTGGCCCGAACGCGTCACTCCTCTACAGTGCCATACAGTAATTGGTTATTGGGCTGGTTTGGTCTGACTGCCATTGCAACTCTTGTAGCGGAAAGTGTTTTTTTTTCTAGCTCCAGTGAACCCTCTAGTTAAAAGAGAAAAATGTATTTAAATATTTAAAAAATATGAAAATAACCATGCATATTATGTTATCCTCGCTGGTACCACTGCTCGCTGGCCATCTGGCCTGCATGATTATGTCCATCTTGTGGGCCTACCTACGTGGTATTCCCACAACATTATCTCCTTAAACACTTCAAAGGTCTTTGCCTTTCTCAGATGAAAACAAAGCGGTTGGAAACATGTCGGATCGAATTGCCGACTGATGACTCTAACGAGTAAAAGAAAACACATGATTTGAGTTAACACGGGGCAACATCCGACTTTATCAATAAACCTCATGTCAACTTGATTTTGCAGGGGAAAGACTTCATCATGTAATCTCGTCTTTCATCAAGCCGATCTTTATGTGTGTGTAATCCATCATCAAAAGATCGCAAACCATGCGTGAGTCGAGCCAAGTCATGAACCATGTCACCATCATCGAGACCGTCTGGATTGAAGACTATCAAGAACCGTAGGTGGTACTAGCATTCCCCCGTCGATAGGGTAGCACCTCCAATCTCTGGGTAACTGCCCACCACCTCGCATGGATACCCAGTCTTGAGTGAAAAAGATACGGCGAGCGATCTTTTTCAATAAAATCATTGCGTCATCCGTGCGACATGTTGGGTACAAATTTAAACAGCAGACACGTCTAATTGGCAAAAGAAGGATGAAACATCGCAAGCCAAAAGTCCAAAACCCACCATCACCCGCCAAGGCCCCCAAACCGAAATTTGACCAGCACCAAACCAAATAGCAAGCGGGACGCATAATCTATTTCGTGCCTGGGCACCGTTCGGGCGTTACAGAGTGCTCGCATGTTCACGCGTCCGATTGTGATCGTACGACTCTGTGCTTACGGACGATGCTGAAGACCGAGTCAATTCCCCATTCCCTCAGCTTCGCATTCCATTCCCTCTCGCTCCCCAATCTCATCGGCGGCGTGCTCCTGCAGGCCGCAAAATCCATCCCAGCGCCTCAATGACCAAGCCGCGGCAGCCCCCGATCTCCGCCGGCCATCACCGCTCCTGGAGAAGAACCGCGCCGCTGCCCCCAACCGCCGTAGCCATATCTCCGCCGGACGGCGACCAGCCGCTACCGAGGCTACGCACGAGGCTGGTCCTCCTTCCACCACTTGCTTCTCGGCGGCGCCGGCGGACGCTCGCGAAGAAGATGAGCAAGCCCGGCCGCTGGTCTCCCGCACGCGACAGCGACGTCCTTGCCTGCTCAAGGTTCAGGTGGAATCGGCAGTGGCTGGTGGTGGCCAAGGGGAGGGCCTGCACGCAGAGGGTGGAGCCCAAGATGGCGGTGGTCCAGGTCGAGCTTCCGCCGGAGAGTTTCCACGAGGACTAGCAGTTCGTTTTTTTCTTTGTCAGCCTGCGTGGTTCTCAATCAGGTAGCTCATTGATTTGCAGCCTTGCTAAATACAGTAGGTTCTTACTGTTTACTGATCTGTTACATTGAAACTAAACTACTTCTGTACTACTGCAGAAGATTTATTCAAGCTTCCTTACAGAGCTGTTTTCGCTGTTGCTACTTTTAACTCACTGTATGTCTACGACACTGAAAGTGCTGCTCCAGTTCTTATACATGTTGATCTATATTAATGCCGCCATTACAGATATTACATGGTAATACTTATGCTACAACAGTTTGTTCCTTGCTTGATCCATGTAGACCTTTTGTCATGGAATGCTTGTTGTCTGTGATTAGTGCTTGACTGGCTTGCTTGCTGTTTGTGATGGAAGTGACAATTACCGTGGTGGATGTTGTTCATGTCTTTAGGTTCATTTCTTTTTTGAATTTAGTATGTCATGTACTTCTGAAAATAGTGGACGTAGTTTTGACAACTGGCTCCCCCATGACTTAGCGTGGTTTTTCATTCTCAAGTGCATGTTCTCATATAGCTGTCTGGATTGCTTTAATTAGGTTGAAATGTAATTTATCAAGTTTGGGATATAATTTTCATTTTTTTCCCAACTGCGTGTAGTTTCGAATAGTAGATCGCAAGATGTAGTATTTGAATGTCGGGCTATAACTTGAGGTCACCAACTACATATATTTTATCTAGCTGTCTGGTAGTTTTCAATTTGGTGTTGATGTAGTTTTATGGAGTCTGAAATGTTTTTTTTCTTACATCGTGACAGGACACTATGTTTTGATGATCTCACTTTTTGTGTGTGATCAAAGTACTTGTTCAAGATGTAATTTTTAGTGTTGTCGCGGGGAGGTGTTTCCCAGGAGGCGGTCCTTTGGATCGAAGCTGAAGGTGGGTGGCCCTAGTGGCCACGGGTGCGCCTCTGCCTCGCTGCAAAACGTGAGTGGCTGGGCTGCTGCTGCCACGATCTGCTGCGGAGTGGCTATCGACGGCGAGTCCTTTCACCCCCTGCCATCCTTGGTGATTTCGAGCTGCTCCTTTCCCGCAAGCTTTGCCTGGTGAGTCTTTCCGGCTACTGGCAGTTCGATGCTCTCCATGTCTATCTTTTGGTAGCTGTTCATGGAGAGGCGCTCTATATTGCCATTGGATGTGACACTATCGCACACAAAAATGTGTTTGAGCGTGGTGTAGTGTTGCAGAAATTTTTACATATGGGGAGAGGGGTCCTGCCCTATTTCCTCATTTTTCTTTCCATCATGTTGGTGTCATGTGCGGTGTTTGTTGTTGCGGGATTGTATACGCCATGTATTGGTTGTGGCACAATCCTTTTATGATGTGGTTTTCCTACTACAGTTAGGTGTAATTTTGAATGCAATCGTACGAGATGTAATTCTGAGTGGTTTGGCGCATGATGTATCTATTTTATCTAAATTACATGCTAATGTATCTATTGCACTAAAATTACATGAGAATGTGCTTGTAACATCAGTTTTGCATGTAATTTTAGCTTTATAATGTGTATAACTGTGTAGCCAGGTCCGTATAATGTAATTTGTTGTGCTTACATTGCACTGTGCAAAACTGATGTTACATGCACTGTGTAATATGTGTATAACTGTTTATAATTTGTGCTTTATAATGTAATTTTTGTGGCACTAAAATGATTTTACAAGCAAAAAATACGGACCATGTCCATTTTAACACAATCATTGGGTGTAATTTTTTGTTTATCACTATGTAGCCAGGTCCGTATTTTTGTATGGTTTTATTTGTGTCGATGTACTTCATGTACTGGAAGATGTAATCCCTGAAATTTTCATATGTTGGTCCTTCAGTTTTCGAGATGTAACTCATGAGAAGTTAAGATGTAGTTTCCTCAAGTTTAAAACGTACTTCCATGTACCAGAAGATGTACACCTTGAAGTTTCAGAGATTCAGTTTTCTTAATGTGTAGATGTAGGAGTAGTTTCCTAAGGTCTGGATGCAGTTTCGGAAGGTGTAGAGTCAGTTTTGTTGCTGTTGTGTTTTTGATACAACACTCTTGTGGTCCCGTGTCACATACAGATTGCATTAGATGTAAACATCGGGCTGCTTGGTTGTGGCAAATGTCATGTACTTACATCCATCAGGTAAGGCTTGGGGTTGATGTTGTGGAACATTTCAGTTACAGGGGCTGGAAGGGCCATTAGGTGGTAGGATGTCGATGGAGTTTACACGGACCCAGGCTTCTTTTTGTTGCTAACCACGGATCTGGGATGTACTTCTCCAAGGATCAACTTGTGCATTTCTGTGCTGAGCGCAAATATGGGATGCAACACTCTGATGATAAAGATCTGGTGTTTGCCACATACGTGTGAGATGTGTGGGACAGATCACGGGCGCAACTACGGTTTCTGTTGTCCATGTCCTAGGTGCTTTAACCGTGCAGGTGTGACGAGCACCGTGATGAGAGGGGAAAAAAAGGAGTTTTCCTGTGCATGCACCGTGCAGGCTACTCGCGGGAGGCAGTGGACTAGTGGGCATATGGGGACTGGGGATTTCCACTCCTTTTCTGGAAAGTTTGACGACACGGTCGGGACCATTTCTATTTATGGAGGGGGCACCGCGTAGGACTATAGAGTGCGCGCGCACTGTGTAGCCAGGTGGAACCAAAACCCTCCAGGCTCCAGCCGTCCAATTCCAAATGCGAAGTGTCGGTCAACCTAACCACACTGCCGTACCTCACCTCCCTCACGGTCTCACCCTGTCACTGCAGAGTGGGCCCATTCACCGCCCGCCGTTCCAGCCACATCTGTGTACATGCCGCGGGGGTCGGAACTCAACAAAGACGCCGCAAAACTTCCCCACCCCACCCTACGCGAGATTTCAAATCCCCGTCCCCAAAAATCTGGCGAAAAATCTCCATCCCCCCACCACGCGCGCGCTCCCCTTCTCCCGCGGCTCTCATCAGTCCCAGCGGCGCCGCTCCACCTAGGGTTCGGATCGATCGATTCGGGGGATTAGGGTTTCCGCCGCTAGGTTTCCCCATGGCGGCGTCGGGGTCGCAGGCGGGGGCGGGGGCAGATGGCGGCGGCGGCGGGCGGCAGCCGCAGCAGGGGCTGGCGGAGCGGCGGATGCTCCGGTCGCGGTACCTCGCCATGAAGACCCTCATCAGCGGTACGCCCTCTCCTATCCCGCTGCTGTCTTTTTTTTTTGGATGAGGGGTTCCCATTTCGGGGATGCACTGGAGAAAGCGGTGTTGTTCTGAACTTGTTTTCTCCGCGTGTGCGTTCGTGGCGCAGATGAGAAGGATGACATGGCGAAGGGGGACTCCGACAAGTTCGCCTCCATCATCACGCAGGTGGAGAGCCTGCACGAGCTCGGTACGCTCATCTCTCGCCCTTGCAATCCACGATTAGTTTTCTCTACTGTCAGAGATCTAGTGCATTACTTGGGGCTTTCAAAAGGAATAATAGCCTTCGGCCCCTTCAAACTGTTACTCTGTCTAAATCACCTGGTGCCGTTAGAAGTTGTAATCTCCGAGAAGTGAAACCAATGAAGGTTTTAGGTTCTAAAATGAAACCAAATGTGCTTAAATAATAATGTAGTCCCCCTAAAAAGGTATTGCTGTATGATAGTGGGCAAGTGGCAACCCTTGTAAAAATAAATGATATGTCTAGGGCTCAGACATGAGATATGGTACAATCAACATACATAAGCATATTCCATGTTTCGTGAAATCACCATAGCTTCATCTTTCAAATTGTTAAGCTGTCGTCATGGCGGCACACCACTAGCAGCAGACAATCGAGCAAATTACATAAACACGTGTTCATGGAGTTTTTCCACATCTCGTAGCATGTGTAGCATGAGCATACATTTATATTCCGTCCTTGTTTTATTTTAGAGTTTTCTGAAATATTCCATATTTCTGCATCATGCAGTAGGATGGGGTTGACTTTAGCAGTATGCATCATAAATAGACTGTGTACGTTGTTCGTGCATGCTAATGTGGAGCACATTCTGATCATGTTGCTCAATGCTGGTCTGTTTATCCGCATCGTTGCATTTCCATGCAAAAGTGGGCAAGTATTTGCATGTCTTTAGCTCACTGTGGCATGTCAATGATTACTAAAGGGGTATTGATGAGGTGGCTTTTGGCTTTAGGGTGAGGCGGAATCTGAAGGATTTGAATCCAACTAAAATCCAAAGCCCCCTTCTCCTAGGGCCTTTATCATAAAACAAAACGTCTATTTTCTGCCCTATTTCACTGGTCAGAGCTTTCAAGTATTTATGTTATATACAAAACACAAAATGAGGTGGCCTTTCACTCTGCAGTGCAGAAGCCTAGGGAGCAAGTAGCTGATGCAGAAGCTCTGCTGGACATTACCACCACTTTAGTAAAATCTGTGAGGTCTCAGGCAAGTGAAGGGATCACGCCTTCTGATTTTGTAACAGCCCTGCTCACGAAATTTGGGCAGCAAGGAATCCTTGATTCTGAGCCTGTCTCATTGCGCTGGGCTGATGTTGGGCTTTCTGCTTCGCACGTCTTCAGGGCTGTGCCTGGATGCAGCACCATGTAATTAAGCTCCTTTTTCTTCTATTAGTTCTCAACATGTCCTACTTTAGTGTCTGCTTAGTAAATGACTTAAACCATGCATTCTCTTAATCTTTGCAGGATTGGACCCATGGATACAGAAGTTAAGCAGCGCAAGGTTTCGGTTGTTAATAGAAAAAAAACTGCCAGGCCAACTGAAAATACTTGTCCTGAAGAGGTATCCGCATGCTTTTGTTTATTATAAATGTTAAGAGGGCTAGAGATTACTTACATCCATCTTTGCATTTCTCATGGTTTGTATTCCCCGCTGTTTTTCATATGTTCAACTCCACCGTACTGTGAGGTAGGTAGCTCGTAGCAGATGTCTCACTTTGCCATCATTCATCTTATTGGTTACTATCGTGTAACCCTTTTTTAAATATATGCTTGAAATTATGTAGCACTTTTTGTATAAGACATTGAGACAGTACCATTCATATTCTTGCAAGACATCTTTCCTTACCATAGCATTGTTGATTTTGTTCAGAAATGTATGATCACTTGACTTGTTGACTGTTCCATAACTTCCAACAATGGATTCATATAATCTCTTTAATTTGCAGCTTGCTGATTCTTCAGAGGTAGAAAAGACAGACACTGACCGGAACGTGTCTGTTGTATTTGATATCCTGAGGAAAAAGAAGAATGCGAGGCTGGAGAGCCTTGTTTTGAACAGACATTCATTTGCTCAAACGGTTGAGAATGTTTTTGCACTGTCTTTCCTAGTTAAAGATGGCAGGGTGGCAATAAACATTGATGACAACGGGCACCATGTAGTCTGTAAGGACTTTGTTGTATAGAGTAGTTCCTTTTGTGCTTTAATAGTGCTACAGAATGATTTTGTATCTAATATTTTTTTTTCTGGCTTTGCACAGATCCAAGAAATGCACCTGCTGCCAGTGCAATAGCGTCAGGAGAAGTCTCCTATAGCCATTTTGTCTTCCGATTTGATTATAGAGATTGGAAGGTACAATAGCATCTTTGATCCACTAGCGTAGCATCCTTTATTTAGTTTACAACAGAAATCATCTTATCCCTAAGCTGAGAAAGAATTTACGTTGATCCTGTTTGCATCTTCCTAAAAATAGCTCCTATATTATCTATAATAGTGGTTCATTTGGTACTAACACATGATCAAAATTCTTTAGATGGTGCCGAAGTTGCTGTTTTTTCTACTTTCAGACATTATGATTTCATCTCCTTTTTACCTGTTTGTAGCTTATGAAAGAAATTATCGCGGATGGTGAAGAACTGATGCCACACAGAACCCAAAGCAGTCCCGGCACTGAAGATAATGAAGAGCCGGATCCAGCTGAAGATAACGAAGAGTTGGAGGGGCCATGCATGCAACGAACACCGATCAGGAAGCTTTGCCGCAACCGAGGTTTGGTTCTGCAAGAGCAAATGGTTGTTGCAGAGACACCTGAGGGGGACAAAACCTCCAAACGCAGGCGTCTTTTCAGGGGTGAGGAGTGACCTTGCTAGGCATATGCAGCCTCCTATCTTGTGCTTGTATGTAGAGATATCGCCCTATTAACTTATCCACTGTAGAACAATAGGTGTGTGCTGTAGCACAGCTTGTGCTAGGTCTTCCTTTGAGCAGTAGAGATTGAGCGGTACGAATGTAAGTAGATCTCTTTTAAATCTTGCGGCTTAAATAACGTGTTGGATCGAAATTGGCTACTGTAGTAGTATGATTTTTCAGTAAAGGTAACTGTTTCCACGGGATACCTCCCTTGACTCACAAGTTACTAGGCCGGCACCAAGCAGGCCAGCAAAGACCACTTCCGGATTTGATAGTAGATAGCCCATATAGTCGGTCAAATTTGGCCCAAACTATCCACCACCGGCGGTGTGTTGAAAAAAACTAAGCAAACAAGACCCTAACTATTTAAAATCTTGTTATCTCATTGGCAAGTTGATCTCTAGGCCACTTATATATGTAAATGCCACACTTAGTAGTAAATTATTGTCTTTCATTTTTCCAGTACACCGTTTCTAATTTTGCATATACAGTGGGCGTTATACTTGGCCAACGGTGAATGCAGTGAATGCAACTTCTATGATAGACTACTGCTGCGAAAAAATCTACCACATCCGTCCTATAAACATAGCTTTCAAAGAGACAGCGACTTACTAGTAATGTGCAAGCTTTACCCCAAAAAATCCAAAATTCCAGACAATAAAAAAATGCAAAACTAAAGGTCACTGGCACCATTGACGTGAGTCAACGCTCAATACTCTTGTGAGCCATTCTCGAATTCGATGAGTGGATCACATAGAAGCTGTGCTCACATCCACGTTAACGACAGATGCATTTGTGTACCATTTTGTGAATGGATGAGTGGATCATATGGAAGGTTGCCCCCATTCTGCAGGGGGCTCTGATGGAGTCGTGTGGTATATACTAAGCCTTAGCCCAAACACAAGTTAGAGAGAGGCAGCAGAGCAAGTGAGGAAGTGACCCGAGATGGTGCAGCAACATGCTTTATCTTTTCCCAAGCTGCTCGTCATGGCTTTCGCGGTCATCTGTGCTTTCTTGGTTGGCTCCGTGCAGGGAGGTACAGTGCAATACCATTAGTGCAATCAGCAACACCACCTCTCACTCTTCTCACACAGATTTGGTTGGTTTGGGCGGCGATGACATTTGTTCACGGTTCTCTTTATCGAGTCGTCACTATTGCAGAACTTATTTTGAATTCGGGGTATGGTCATTTGGGCACTGCTGCAGTCGCAAATCACTGTGGCAGGATCTTTTTCGTGTCTTCTGGTTTTTTTGTATCGAGATATTTAAACATTGTATTGGTGCACAAACCGACTAAAATTAATATATAGTATCTTTTTTTTTTGTCACCTATACCATGTGGTGGTTATTAATATATAGTATCAGACAATAATAGATGTTGTATTTTAATTAGCCAGTCATGCGTGACACAGGGACAAGGGGAGGCTCAGACTAGCCATAGTGGGAGTAACATAGGTAGTATCATGCATGACACGTTGGCAAAAAGATGACGTGTCACTGCAGTTAATGAGGAGAGAGATGGTAGTGGTATCATATGTAGATACCGTAACATAACGGATTCCAATGCAGGATGAGTGTGCATGCTAATAAATACACTGATTTATGATATACCATAAATATGTTACCATCTACTATGTAACTAGTAACATAGACTAGTATTCTGCATCAGATGCATGATACTAGTGTATGATACTCCCCACTATGGCTAGTCTCAGTTGGAATACAAAGTCCTTTACCAAATGGACACCGCCAAGCGGGCCAACCTTACACTGGTCGCGGATGCACAAGTCGTTACAACTGCCCCGGGTCCGGGTACCCACCTGAGGTACCACCTCCTGCCAGGAGTGGAGACAGGGGGCTAGCAGGGGTTGGACCCCCCACCCCCCCCCAATGGATCGCCCCCCTCAACATATATTGTAGTACCTCCAGGTGCTAGTATACATATGTACAGGCGTACAGCGCTAATGATCAAAGATAAGCACGGATTAATTGGCCCATGTTTAGTTTATTCAGTTATAGTGCAACGAACAAAAGCCCACTAACCCCGTTACCTGTCGTGGCCTTGTTTTCCTCGATCAAAACTAGCTCTGCGTCTGGCCTTTCAGTCCACGTTAGTTAGTAGATCGATCGACGATAGGAGCTAGCTAGGGCACTGCCTGCCGCCGTCTGTTGCTCGCCGGTCGCCGCCTCCATACGCCACCACACCAGGAGATCAGAGCAGGATACAGCCTGATACTAGCCGCCGGCCGCCTCTACACGACACACGCAGCAGATCTGAATACGGCCAGGCGCTAGCCGGTCCGGCGAAGCTACAACATCCAATGTGCAATATGTAATACTGTCACTAGTGGAAACAGGGCCACTGGTCCCGGGTCGTAAGGGCCTCTAGTACCGGGTATCCACCCGTGACTAGCAAGGCGACACTAGAGGCTTCCCCTCTAGTACCGGGTCCGTTACGACCCGGAACAACAGGCTCCCACGTGGCCGTCGAGGCGCGGGCGTGGTGGAGGACCTCTAGTCCCGATTGGTCATACGACCCGGGACCAAGGACCTCACACGTGGCAGCCTGTAATTTTTTGTTTTTCCTCCCAATTTAATATTGAAATGGTGCAAAAAAATATGCGTTTAATTAATTAAAAACAGAAACTACATATAACATATCAAAATGTTCATAAATAAAAATATGTTCACGTCTATCCGGTTACATGGAGGTGCTCATAACCGGGACTAGAGCCCGTCTATTCGATTACACGTGTGTGGAGATCATAACCGGGACTAGAGCCCGTCTATTCGGTTACACGGGAGATCATAACCGGGACTTCACCGCTATTCTCCATTGTATTTTCCTTTTGTAGGTATGACTTCGCTGAGCAGAAACCCCGCAAGTTCCTCTGCTAGTGCTTGAAAGCGCTTCTTTAGTGGCATACTCTCGCGCAATGGCTCTGCCTATAAAAGAAGGAGATCAATACGAATATTAATCATGACTATCAAAAATTATGAATGACACTGGAGATCAATTGATGAATATGATTGTTCACGTACGTCTAAAAATTTCTTTGGGTCCCGCTCAGTGACCGAACGACGAATCCACTCGCAAACGAAATATCCACAGAAATTGGTCCCCTGTGGTTGCCTCTCGATCCACTTTACGAGAATAGAATTCAATCAAATCATAGTCAACATATAGTGGTATTGAAAAAATAAATAAAGAGATGCGCGAACCTAGCTAGACCGTACTACCTACCTGTGGGTGAACAAAAGTCAGCTGTTCTTCAAATGAACCTGAACCCTTTGTCCTCGCTTTGAATTGTTTCCAAACCCTGCCGGGCAAAAAAAAGAATAAATGAGTTATTAGTTGCTTGATATCTCTGAAATCAATAAGAGAGACTGATATAGTGCGATAATGTTTGAAATTACCTTTGGAGCGTATCTAGAATGCTTTGGTACCTCTCCTTAGGCCAGTCCAATGAGTCGTAGACTTGAACTCTTGATCTATCAACTTCAATGACTAGCAGAATGTAATGATCGCTGCGCATGATTATATACACGTCAGTAACTCATCAGTTACACTTAATTTGTACAAGCGAGTAACACTCTCTTACCTGAAGAAGTAAGGAAACATTATCTCCGTGTTGAAATGTTGCTTCATTAGGGCATTTAGCAAGTTCTTCTCCGTGTCCTTCACGTGGTTTTTTAGTGTCCTTGCATTAACTCGTACTGGGTTAACGAACCCAAAGCCATAGATGCCCTTTCTACCACATTCATCACTCTTCATTCTGCATAATACCGTAGTGAGCATAATTAGCGATGGCAATGAACGAGCTGAGAGCTAAAGACTTTATCTTTTTTGGAAATAAATGAATTGAATCACTTACAGACAGTAGGCACCGACGAGAGCCAAGTCGAGGGAGTCAAGGTTGTATAAGTACCAGAGTTCTTCGAGCTGAATTGTGAACATGTCTTCACCCGCGAAATGATTTTTTGTAACTTTCACACAGATCAAAAAGTCATCAAATTCCTTTGTGGTTTTCATGTACCAACTATGGAGTTGTCGCATACATGTCGGTAGACACTTTATCTGATCACCTCGCAGCAGGGACCTCCCCCATTTCCATTTCCATGAATCATCTACATCAGACGGAAAGAGATTTTCGTTGTCCAGTTGAGCAAGAGTAATACCAGCATCTGCAGCAAAGTCCTTCTTCAAGGATAAAGTAGGAATTAGGTCCGTCACGGAGCCATGACCACTGGGTATAACTACGAGCGGGGCTATCGACTGGTTTGCCTGTTGTCCGAGCTGGGCAACGTCTCTTTTCCCTCTGGCACTACTACTTCTCGTCTTGGGAGAGCTACTACTTTTACTCAGAGCTCGTAAATAGTTATCTGGCTTATTTTTCTCATATTGCGATGGTTCCGTGATGAATCCAATAGCCCACTTGTTTTCCTTTGCAGTAAATGTTTGCTTTTCCTCGGGCTTTTTCCGTGCAAGCTGTCTTTTTGTGTCTGCATCCACCCACGCATCCAATTGCTCTTTAGTCATGTCGCAAGCTCTGAGGTCGTCAAGGCTTTTGGGTACTTTTGGGAGGGGCGAACGTCGGGGGTCTCGCCCGAATCCCATGGACGACGAAGTGGCGCCCTTCCTATGTCGGGGCTCAGGAGTCGGCTCATGCGGCGGCGGAGTCGGCTCATGCGGCGGCGAGTGGGCTGACGCAGAGTGGAGTCGGCTCACGCGGCGGTGGAGTCGGTGCACGCGGCGGTGGAGTCGGCGCACGCGGCGGCGGAGACGACTGATGCGGAGGCGACTGATGGTTGTCGTCCCCTTCATCGTCATCAGGTGGTGAATCGTGAATTGGCGGAGACGATGGTGGCCTTGGCGCCCAGCCTTCAAACTTGATGTATTTCTTCCGCCATAGAATTAGACCACCCACGACGTCCCCTAGCACCGACTCATCATCAGCTCTTGGGAACTCAAGGTTCAGTGATTCATATCCTTGTACAACTTGATCCACGCCGACACGAGCATATCCATCTGGAATGGCATTGCCAAGCCACGATGCTGTAGAGTCAATGGAGAATGCATAGCCGTCCGCCACCTTCGTGGATAAGTTAAATACTGGGACATGCAGCTCACAAGTTGTTTTCTCCGTGATATAATCCACGGGGTAACTTGTCTCATCATCACCGACCATAACCGAGGAAGCCACGCTGCTTCTGCGATGCGATGGGCCGCCTTGACTCGCTTGTTCCAGCTGAAGAGTTGGCGCCCCTTGCTCGCGCATTTGATCTATTTGCTTCTGCTGCTCCTTATAGAGAGCAACCATCTGGTCATGATTTCTTTCTAAGATCATCAACCGGTCTGATTCCTGCTGCTCCTTCCTCCTCTTTGCTCTCAATCGGCTTCTATAAGAGGCACGGTCCTCGGGAAACCCTTCAATCCACGGCACTTCTCCTAAGCCTCGTGTTGATCCTCCTTTTTCTTTGGTCCCGAGGGCCTCTGACAGCTCGTCCTTCTCTCTGTCGGAAATAAACTTTCCCTCTTTAGACTTGGCAATTAAGTCAATAATTTTTTTTTGGGCTCCGTTGACTACTTTGCTTTCATCAATTATTAACTCCCCTGTTTCCATGTCATACTCCCCTCCATGCGCAAGTAGCCAATTCCTTATCCTTCTGTCCCATTCCTCTGTGACCGGGGTGAGCCCTTTTGCACGCAACTCGGACTCAATTTTTTCCCACTTAGGCTCGGCAACTCGGTAGCCACCTGGCCCCATCTTATGGTGATACTTCTTTTTCGCTGCATTATTCTTATTCGTTTGCGACCTTTTCTTAGCTCGTTCTGATTTCTTGTACTCCAGAAATGCAGGCCAGTGAGGCCGCTGCCTCTCTCGTGTGCCGGTGAAATCCGGAAGTTTCCCATCTTCTTCCCACTCACGGAATAATTTGTTCTTGTAGTTATTGAATTGTTGAGCCATCTTCTTAAGAGCGAAATGCTTGACTTTGTCCGTCATTTTTTTTGTCTTCACCTCATCTTCCAAGACCGGTAGGGTGAAATGTGCAATGAGCTTGTTCCAAAGCACATCTTTGGTTCTCTTGTCGACGTAACTAACTCCCTCTAACTTTGGCTTAATCCATTCCTGAGTGCTGATATAAACGTTGTCCCTGACAGTGACTCCGCATTGATGCACAAACTTAACTGCGTTCGGCACGGGTGCCAGTGGTTGGCCAGTAGTTGCATTCACCTCGTCAATTGTGAGATGCTCATCTTTGCCCATCCCTTGGGCATGGCCTCGTTTAGTGGTTTTTCGATGCGGAGGTCTAAAAATATGAAACATGTGTGAATACATATATATGCACAAATCAGTTATTGCATCTGCTCAACATAGGCTTAATATACCTCGCCAGACGGCGTGGGTCCACCAATTTCCGAGTCCTCATCTTCAGCTCCTTCCGCGGGATGCCGAAATTCATCTTCAGCTCCTTCTGCGGGATGCCGAAATTCACCGGGTTCACAAATGTAGGAAAGTAGCTCTTCTTCCCCTTCTCTCGTTGCGAAGGGAGCATCGATATCCATTGTTTAACTAATACAAAAAAAAGATAAAACAATAATAGCATTAGTACAATAATTCAAAGGAGGGAACTATACAAATATGCAACAAAAACAATTTAATATTGCATCTAAAGAAAAAAAAATTCAAAAAAAACTTAGGCTGCTGTCCCAATCCCAGCCCAGCCCAAATTTGGGCCAGAACCTGGTCAAAGGTGGCCACCGTGGTCATCGCTGGCCCACCTGCCAGCGCCTACCCGCCCCACCGCCACGTGTGACCGCCCACTGGCCACGCGTGGTCAATGCTGGCCCACCCGCCAGCGACCCAGTTCTGACCCCGCCGCCCTGCCTCGTGTTCCCGCCCCGCCTCGTCTTCACCTCCCCGCCTCGTGTTCCCACCCGGCCGCCTCGCCTTCACCCCCGTGGTCAATGCGGAGCACGAACAGCCCCGCCCACCCGGAGTCAATGCTCCTGGCCCACTTGCCAGCGACTCGGGCGCTGGCCCACCCGACGGTTCCCCTCCCGACGGTCCTGGTCTTTAAAAAGGGACGCGCCCGTGCGGATGTGGACACTCCACTCCGCTCCGCTCCCACGGTTCCCCTCCGCCCGACGGTTCCCCTCCGCCCGTCCAGTGCCCTCGCCGCCATGTCGCGCTGGTTCGGGAAGTCCCCGAAGAACGAGACCGGCGAGTCCTCCAACCGTCGCCGCGCTTCTCCACCGCCTCCACCGCCGGCGGCCTTGGGCGTCGTTCCCGAGGGCGTGCGGAGGACCGCGCCACCGGTGCGGGTCGCCCACGCACCCGACGCGCCGCCACGAACCTCCACCACCACCGCTGGAGGGAGGAGGATCCGGCGCCGGCGCTACGTGCCGGAGCCGGAGTGCCAGTGGCACTGGGACAACGCCGCCACACTGGAGTGGCACGACGTCCACCTCCCCGAGGGCTGGCACCTGAACCCGCAGAGGATTCCGGTGCCGGCGGTCCCGCTCCCTGGGAGGCAACTGGACAGGGAGATCGCGCGCCGGCGCCGCCTCCTCCCTCCGGCGCTCCGCAACGACCCCGCCTACGCGGCGGACTCCCCTCACTGGGAGCAGTGGCTCAAGGACGAGCACGAGGACCGCCGCCACTCCTACTTCGCCCCGGCGCCCCGCGCCGTCCAATCCGCCTACCCAGCGCTGCCCGACCCGCTGTGGTTCGAGGAGGAGGTCCCCGAGGACGACGACGACCCGGAGATGCAGGCCGCCTACGAGGCCTCCAACCGCACCCTCGTCGAGGACGAGATCAAGAGGTGGGAGAAGGTGAGGACCGCGGCCGCCGCGGCCGCGGCCCTGATGCCGCCGCCGCCGCAGCAGGAGTACGACCCGGACGAGGTCGAGCCGTGGCACTACGCCATGGAACGCGAGCAGGAGCAGGACCTTCCGCCGCCGCCTCCTCTGCCCACCGGCCTCGTTGGCCAGTCCTGGGTCTTTACCGGCGGGAGCTGGGAGGCGCCACGGGAGCAGGAGCAGGAGGCGCCACCGGAGCAGCAGGAGGCGCCACCGCAGCAGCAGGCGCCACCGGAGCATCTCTGGACCCCGCCGCCCTTCTACATCCTCGACGACTAGGCGGCACCGGCACCGGCGACCCTCCCCCCTCCAATGTAATGGCCTTATCAATGGCCTCCCCCCCCCAATGTAATCGGCCGGTTGTGGCCTAACTATAATGAAATCGGCCCCTTTAGGCCCTAAAAATCTGTTCTTGTTTGCCAACTCCGGCGCCGGCCCCGTGGTTAGGGTCCGCCGCCGCCGCGCGCTAGATCTGAGAGAGGGAGAGAGTAGTTGGTCGGGGGGACGAGCTCACCGCGTGGGTCGGGGCGAGCTTTGCTTGCTCGGGGACGACGATCTTGCTCGGGGGAAGAGCGGGGACGGCCGCGCCCGGAGCAGGAGCTGGACGGCGACCCACGGTGAGGGCGGCAGCGGCGCGGGGACGAAATCCGGCAGCCTGGCGGCGCAGGGGGCGGCGTCGTCTGGAGCCCGGAGGCGGAGCGTCGATTTGCTGGACTTGGGCAAATTTTCGGCCCGAGCCACTAGAAGTAGCGCCAAAAAGGCCTCTAGTACCGGGCCGTGGCTCCACCCGGTACTAGAGACCCTCTAGTACCGGGCCGTGTTACCACCCGGTACTAGAGGTCCCTCAGGGCCGCGAAAATTTGCGCGCCAAGCCCAGTGGACCTGTAGTACCGGGTGGTCGCACGGCCCGGTACTAGAGGTTAATTTTTTTTAATTTTCTGGTTTCTTACTTTTTTTATATCTTTTGATTTACTTGTCTAAATTAAGTAAAAATTGCTTTCATTTTCCTGTTTTCTGTTTTGGTTTAAAATGAAGTATCACATGCGCTTGGTTTTAAATTAAGTACTACATACGCTTAATTTAAAATCAATTCAAAAATTTATAAATCAAGTACTACATGCGCAGTGGATCATTTCACATCACAAAGTTTGATGCTACATCAAAAATTTATAAATTAAGTACTACATTCCGCCACCGCCATACGCTTGATTTCATTGACATGTCTGTCTTGTCCTCCAGACTATAAATTATATAAAAGTTTAATAAATTATTACACATCATGAACAACATCCCTATTTAGTCTTCGCTTTTTCTTTTTGTGAGACCCTTTCTTCTGATCGCTCCGTAACCATGGACAAGGGTCTGCATATAACTTGAGACTTGGGTCAGTGGTCACTTTGAAGGGCGGAATTTCATGAAATGAGAGTTTCCACCTAGAAGAAATGGGTTAATACACGAAATGAGAGTTTCCACCTAGAAGAAATGGGTTATAGCTAGGGAACCCGAATGTTTTGTGTTTGAGCGCCACTTCGATCCAAGCAGCGGTAAGACGTCTCTGATGATCTACAACCGGCCGGCAAGACATCTCTGATGATCTGCAACCGTTTGGAACGGTCGCAGGTCATCAGAGACGTCTTGCCGCTGGTTGCCCAAAGATGCCTTTCCGAGTGACGCTGGAATGTTTTGTGTTTGAGCGCCACTTCGATCCAAGCAGCGGCAAGACGTCTCTGATGATCTACAACCGTCCGGCAACACATCTCTGATGATCTGCAACCGTTTGGAACGGTCGCAGGTCATCAGAGACGTCTTGCCGCTGGTTGCCCAAAGATGCCTCTCCGAGTGACGCTGGAATGTTTTGTGTGTGAGTAACCTGTCTGAGGAGGGGGGCTATATATAGGGTACGTGTGCTTCTTTAGTCCCGGTTGGTAACACCAACCGGGTCATGTGGCTCACGAAGTGGTCGTGATACTGCTGATCCAACAGCTCACAATCCCTCAAAAGAAACACACCCCTGATCCAACGTCTCACAAGCGCTTGAAAGAAACACACGATCCGTGTGCTTCTTTAGTCCCGGTTGGTAACACCAACCGGGACTAAAGGCGGGCTTTGCGGTCACGACACGTGTCCTCCCCCAGCGTTGCCCTGGGCACGTGTCCTCCCCCAGCGCTGCCCTGTAGGTCTTTATATATTGTCGCCGACGGGGTAAACCCTAATCCAACATTCCTAGCCACGAACGCATCGTCTCCACGAGATGGATCCGCCACACCGCCGCAGCGCCTTCTGGACGAGGTCGAGCGTGCTCGGCAGAGCGCGCTTGGGCGCAACCGCGGGAGCCTATCCCGCCGTATGCCCACGAGCCCGGCGTGGAGAGGAATGCCCAGCTACCGGCCTCCTGCTCCACCAGGTGCCGCCGCACCTCCACCTGGCGCCGCTGCACCTCCACCAGGCGCCGCCGCTCCTCCCGCGGAGGAGGAGGACGACGACTTCGACTGGAGCGACGACGGGGAAGAGGGTTGTGGGTTGCAGATACAGGAGGCCATGGAAGCCTCCTTCCAGTCTGTCCGCGACTACCCTGTCCAGCGAGCAAAGACTTCCTACCAGCTCAAGGCGAAGGAGGCTTCCGAGCTGGATTGGGCGCTGAAAGACTCATCCTCCATGGATCTTGCCCTCCGCCGCAAACGTGCGCGCGAGAACCGGGCGGCCGCCCACGGGGCTGGCTCCTCCCGCCGTTCCCCCTAATCCTACGGCCTTCGAGCCAGCAAGTCCGTTTATGTAGAATAATGTTGGTGATGTTGGATCAGGGGTGTGTTTCTTTCAAGCGCTTGTGAGACGTTGGATCATGTGTAATAATGTACTAGAGGTTAATTTTTTTTAATTTTCTGGTTTCTTACTTTTTTATATCTTTTGATCATTTCACATCACAAAGTTTGATGCTACATCAAAAATTTATAAATTAAGTACTACATTCCGCCACCGCCATACGCTTGATTTCATTGACATGTCTGTCTTGTCCTCCAGACTATAAATTATATAAAAGTTTAATAAATTATTACACATCATGAACAACATCCCTATTTAGTCTTCGCTTTTTCTTTTTGTGAGACCCTTTCTTCTGATCGCTCCGTAACCATGGACAAGGGTCTGCGTATAACTTGAGACTTGGGTCAGTGGTCACTTTGAAGGGCGGAATTTCATGAAACTTGTCGTAATCTTCTGACATGTCTGTCTTGTCCTCCACTCCCACGATGGTTCTTTTCCCTGAAAGAACTATGTGGCGCTTTGGCTCATCGGCTGATGTATTCACTTCCTTATCTTTTCTTTTTTTTGGCTTGGTAGACATGTCCTTCACATAGAAAACCTGAGCCACATCCTTGGCTAGAACGAATGGTTCGTTGTCGTACGCAACATTCGTGAGATCCACTGTAGTCATTCCGTACAATGGGTCTTCCTTTACCCCGCCGCCTCTCAGGTTGAACCATTTGCACCAGAACAAAGGGACCTTCAAAGAAGGTCCATAGTCAAGTTCCCATATCTGCTCTATGCAACCATAATATGTGACCGTGGCCTCATTCGTGCTCTTATCATCAAAGCGGACACCACTATTTTGGTTGGTGCTCTTTTTATCTTGGGCGTTCGTGTAAAATGTATTCCCGTTTATCTCATACCCTTGGAAAGTCCAAATAGTCGAAGATGGCCCCTTAGACAACAAGAACAGCTCATCTGAGACTGTGTTGTTGTTCAGATGCGTTTCCAACCAACCGCCAAAATTCTCCATGTGTTCCTTTGCAATGGCGGAGTCATCCATCCCCGGGTTGTTAGAGCGTACAATATCCTTGTGCATCTGGATATACGGAGCCACCAAAGTGGAATTATGCAGAACTGTGTAGTGTGCTTTTGTGAAAGAATACCCGTCCCTGCATATGTATGATTTCTTTCCTAGAGTGCCTTCTCCACTTAGTCTCCCCTCATGTCGCGATTCAGGAAGACCAATCGACTTAATGCCGGGAATAAAGTCAACACAAAACTCAATGACCTCCTCTGTTCCATACCCTTTGGAGATGCTTCCTTCTGGCCTAGCACGGTTATGAACATACTTCTTCAACACTCCCATGAACCTCTCAAAGGGGAACATATTGTGTAGAAATACAGGACCCAGAATGTGAATCTCGTCGACCAGGTGTACTAGGAGATGTGTCATAATAGTGAAGAAGGATGGTGGGAACACCAACTCAAAACTAACGAGACATTGAGCCACATCCTTCTGTAACCTTAATAGAGTGGTTGGGCTGATTGACTTCTGCGAAATTGCATTGAGGAACGCACATAGCTGAACAATGGATACTCGAACATTTTCCGGTAGAAGCCCCCGCAATGCAACCGGAAGCAGTTGAGTCATCAGCACGTGGCAGTCATGAGACTTTAGGTTCTGGAACTTTTTCTCTGCCATATTTATTATTCCCTTTATATTCGACGAGAAGCCAGACGGGACCTTCATACTGCTCAGGACTTCAAAAAATATCTCCTTCTCTTCTTTGGTAAGAACGTAGCTAGCAGGACGTAGACGTCCTTTATCCGTCCTCATTGGATGCAGGTTCTTTGGGTCTTTCAAAAGTTGCTGGTCCTCTCGTGCTTCCGGAGTATCTTTTGCCTTCCCATACACGCCCAAGAAGCCTAGCAGGTTCACGCAAACATTCTTCGTCACGTGCATCACGTCGATTGCAGAGCGGACCTTTAGGATTTTCCAATAGGGTAGTTCCCAAAATATAGACTTCTTCTTCCACAGGGGAACGTGGTTGTTAGCGTCATTCGGAACAGACTGTCCGCCAGGACCCTTTCCAAAGATTACATCTAAATCCTTGACCGCATCATATATATCTTCACCACTTTGGAGGGGTGGCTTCGGCCGGCGATCTTCCTCACCTTTGAAATGCTGCTGCTTGCTTTTCTTTCTTAGGGGATGCTGAGTTGTAAGAAATCGACGATGACCCGGGTACACATTCTTGTTACCTACATATATACTTTCAGTGCTATCTAAACAGTGTGTGCATGCATTGTATCCCTTGTTCGACTGTCCTGAAATGTTACTAAGAGCAGGCCAATCATTGATGGTTACAAACAACAACCCTCGTAGGTTAAATTCCGCTTGTTTGTACTCATCCCACACAGGTACCCCTTCATCACGCCACAACTGTAAAAGTTCATCAACTAATGGCCTCAGGTAGACATCAATGTTGTTACCGGGTTGCTTCGGGCCTTGGATGAGCACTGGCATCATAATGAACTTCCGCTTCATGCACAACCAAGGAGGAAGGTTATAGATACATAGAGTCACAGGCCAGGTGCTATGACTGCTACTCTGCTCCCCAAAAGGATTAAAGCCATCCGTGCTAAGACCAAACCTTAAGTTCCTTGGGTCACGTGCAAATTCCTTGTACTCTGTATCGATTTTTCTCCACTGCGACCCATCAGCCGGGTGTCTCAACATCTCGTCGCTCTTGCGGTCTTCTTTGTGCCATCGCAACAACTTGGCATGCTCTTTGTTTCTGAACAAACGTTTCAACCGTGGTATTATAGGAGCGTACCACATAACCTTGGCAGGAACCTTCTTCCTGGCGGGCATGCCCTCAACATCGCCAGGGTCATCTGCTCTGATCTTATACCGCAATGCACCGCATACCGGGCATTCATTCAAATTCTCATACTTCTCACCGCGGTAGAGGATGCAGTCATTAATGCATGCATGTATCTTCTGCACATCTAATCCTAGAGGGCAGATAATCTTCTTTGCTTCATACGCACTCTCGGGCAATTCGTTACCAGCCGGCAGCTTGTCCTTCACTATTTTCAGTAAACTCCCAAATCCCTTGTCAGATAAACCATTCGCTGCCTTCCATTGCAATAATTCCAGTGTGGTACCGAGCTTTGTGTTGCCATCTTCGCAAGTTGGGTACAACTTTGTTTTGTGATCCTCTAACATGCGCTCCAACTTCAACTTCTCAAGTGTAGTTTCTGCTAGGGTATGTGCATCAACGATGACCCCACGTAAATCATCATGTATGATGGGATCATCTGGTACCTCTTCATCATCAGCTTCCCCTGTTGGGTTACCAACATATTCAGGGTACATGTAGTTGTCATCGTTCTCTTCTTCTTCGTTATCTTCCATCATAACCCCTTTTTCTCCGTGCTTGGTCCAACAATTATAGCCGGGCATGAAACCAGAAGTTATCAGGTGGAGGTGAATTCTGTCTGTGTTAGGGTAATCCTTCTCATTCCGACATTCTTGCATGGACAACACATAAAACCATTGGGCCCCTTGTTATCCTTAGCCACATTGAGAAAAGATTGCACGCCATCCATGTACTCTTTAGAGCGTCGGTCAGCGCACATCCACGGATGACTCATCTGCAAATCACCGCTAAAACCCATTACGATAAACCAACATAATAGGAAACATATCATATTCATTAATACAAGTTCATCACATTAAAACCAAAGTATAGTAGTGACCAAATGTAATACATAGTTCTCATAAAACATAAATTAATTGAAACTAGAATACAACTATCTAAAGAATTTAAATCCAACAACAAATGCGATCAGAATCGCAACTAAGGTAACTATTGAACCAACAGCATAATGATACCAAGCCTCTTGACTAATGACATATTTTCTAATCTTTCTAAGCTTCAAGCGCATTGCATCCATCTTCATCTCGTGAACAGCGACGACGTCGGTAAGCTCGACCCCGTGAGCATCAACGATGTCGGCAATCTTCAAGTCCAATACCATCTTCTCTTCTAGGCATTGGAGACGAAGATCTTCACTTATCTTCAATTTTGCTTTCAAATCGTTGTTTTCTTTTATAAAAAACTCTACAATAGGGTCGGCTGGAATTTCCGGTTCAACTACCTCCTAAATAAAAATATATCTATGTCAATTTGGTCGGCATGATTGTTATAAACACGAAACAAAATAAATAGTGATAAAAATATACCACATCCGAATCATAGACCGGACGAGGGACGACGGGGACGGATATCAAAACCATGACACTATACATAAAAAACATAAGAAAATTATACAAGAAAAATAATTATGCAATCAAATCATACAAGTAATTTTGTAAAATAACAGATAAAAGAAGAGGCTCACCGAGGTGGTGCCGGTCACGGGATGGCGGGGGCTATCGACGGCGGTGAGGACCGAGACGACACTAAAATCCACAAATAATAAATTAATTTGAGCTCAAAATACATAAAAAAATGAACTACCTAGCTTAGGCATTTCATCAAACACCTAGGTAGCACTATAAAAATGAAATGAGCTAAACTTGTATGGAAATGGCTAAAATTCGGCCGCCGGGTGAAAGGATCAAGTGTTGCTAACCCTTGGAGAGATGGGTGCCGTCTATCTTGACAAATCTTGGAAAAAATGGGGCTACACTTGAGCTTGAGAGAGGAAACAATGGAGATGATCTTGAGAGTTCAAAATGGTGGCTGGCCCGGGGTGGGAGATGATATAGCGGGACCTCTAGTCCCGGGCTGTACCACGGCCCGGGACGAAAGGTCCACCCTCCTGTCTCCACCCTGCCGCTGACTGCCTCGGTCCCGGGTGGTATCACGGCCCGGAACTAGAGGTGCCCTACAACCCGGGACCCGACCTGCGCAGCGTCGGAGCAGCCGGCCCGGTACTAGTTCCCTCCTCTAGTCCGGGATCGAACCACGCCCGGGACTAGAGCCCAACACCCCTCTCCACCAAAGCCCCTGTTCCACTAGTGTGTACTGTATGTCTATACCTAAGGTATGTTGTGTATTAATATTAGAATTCAATTCATACATGCTAGTAGTTCTTTTTGTTAGATTGGGTAGAAATTATATGTACCACCTTGTATACTACCATAGAGTTGAAAGAAAAATACAAGAGAGAAATTGAAAATAAATTTTAATTTTTGAAAATTTATATTAAAAAAATAAGGAAGACACCCTTGAACAAAAGGACACCAACAACTCGTCGCTTTGTCATTTTGTATATTGATGTTATATGCAATATATCATACGGAGTATATCACTCATGTAGAAAAAAATTCATCTATGTCGTTCCGTGGTTGTCATCTTCATCGCCCTCCCTATGGTCAAATCCTGGCTCCGCCCCTGCCTCCTGCAGCACCATAACTTACGAAGGAAGTCCTTTTGATTACCAGTTACCACTCTCATAAATCTCATAAACCAGACATCAGCATCAAGCATCTCAAGAAAATATGTTACGGGATGAATAAATGTAGGTGCTTTGAACTATACCCTTGAGGTCATAGTCTATATTGTTGCATTACAAAAATAGTGCTAGTATAGTTTTGAATTCCTGTTCTTTATCCCTCGAATGAGACCTTGTTCCCCCTGTATAAAGGAAAGTGGACTAGATGATATTTTGTAGTGTAGACTGTAGAGAACAAATATATATCAAGAGCTAAGTATGGTAATATATGACGGCGACAGTTCTCTCTCTTTGAATTTCCTTGTCTATGTGGATTGGAGACGAATTATTCTTTGTGATTTGTAAGATCCACGATGTGCAGCACCGTTGTATAATCCGAGCTGTAAGATGGCGGGGCATGTAATTAAGATGTTGTATTGTTGGGAGAGCTGGTCATATTGTAGAATCTGAAATGTAAAGAGTGAAGACACGGTAAAATTCAAAAGCGGTATCAGGTTGTGATGGACTGATGGAGCCAGCAGAGAAGGGGAAGAAAAGCATGTAGAACCGATTTCATTCTCTGTTTCTCGTAGACGAACGTAAATTCTAGTGGGCTACTCTGACGGACCATTGTGACCATAAATGAGTCAGTACTAGATTTGACCGGCGCGGCGGGCCTCGCTGCGCGGCACTTACAGGTTCTTTTAATTTTTTTCGCGTGGTTCTCACAGTTTGCAACATGTCTAGATACACCCACATTTGATGAATAGCAAGTTAATTAAATTTTTTTTTGCCCTCAGCTGTGAATACAAGCGGTAGTATCTGGTCAGACCCACAAGCACTCAACACCACACGCACGCACACCACAACTCACACACCTGCTGTGAGCCTAAACTAGACCTACGACATATATCCAGCACGTCTGGTATGGGATCTTTTTCCTCATGTGGCTTACAGACGTGAAACTGAGTCTTTATAAGCGAATACTGTTCCCCATGAACAGTACACCCTGCTACTATTCCTAATGAACAGTAACCCCCGGGTGAGCAGCACGAGTCGATCCTAGGGATCGAACCCGCGTGGGCTGCCTGGCCACTGCCAGTGCAAACCACCGAGCCACGCTCGGTCCTCAGCAAGTTAATTAAATTGGAACGGAGGGAGTAGCAAGATCTGGTATTCCCCTGTTGTAGTTTACTAGATGACCCGTTCGCAACTACGCAACCGCCTTAAGGTTCAACATCGAATGTTGTATAAGGTTTGTAACTTTACTCCAACAATTTTGATTGAACGTATTTTGGCTTTCGAGCTCTTGATCGCAAGGTAGAAAATACCTTTTTTTTTTGTTCCTCAAGCTGGTCGTTCTTCTCCTTGAGCTGCTGAAGAAGAGTCTCGTTTGTTTTTTAGCAGTTTCTAACTCAAAGCAGTGAAAATCTTTAATCACCTTGTTTTCATTTGTCTCCATGAAACTGATTGCTTTAAGCGCAGCATCGTCTACTGCTAGTTCAGTAGTGGTGGATGGAGATCCATAGACTGATAGAGGTGGTAGTGCACCTAAGAAACGTCCTGTAGACAGGTAAAACACAGCCCTTGCAACAATCTGACAGGGGAGGGAGCTTTATCTGTCTCATCATGGCTTCCAACGAGAGATGAGTTGGGATCTGAACGTTCTCCATATTTGCATATCTGAGTGCAAAAGGCACGAGTTACATATATTTAACGCAGAAACATCTAATATAACCCAACGGATTATCTCTTAGTGCCAATAATCATGCACTCTCTTTTTCCTGAGGAAGTAGGTGGTGTATAAACGGGATTGTAGACCGTTCCCCACATGACCAACTCTTTGACTCATTGATGGAAACATCTTTCTCGTGGCTCAACCCCTTTGATTTAGGACACCTACGGAGGCATCCCCTGACCTCCGATGTGGACGTACGCCGTGGAGATAGAAGCTGGTTTCTTGCGGATCCTAGGACTATTCGCTGAACCCTTGCTAAACCTATGTAGTTTTGCCATGTGCATGATTTCTTCTTTGAATTCGACCCTATACCAATGGCAGTGAATCTATCGCGCAAACAAAAAACGCGGTTGAAGGTACATGAAAAAGTGGAGCATGGAAACTACGTCTAATGTAACACCTAAACGACAAGATGGCGGAAGTCTGTAAGTAAAACAGAAGAGCACCTTTACCTGTCCTGACAGATAAGCTCGAATTCCTCTGAACGAACAGCAGGAACGTATCCAAGAAAATGTCTGCAAGCATAGACACTTGTTTCCATCACCAGAGATATACGAAAGATTTTGTGCTAAACAAATTGCTTCATCAACTTGGAAGCTGAATGTACTGACCTGGGGTTTCCTTGTTCTTCCAGAGCAAACGATTGCGCCGACCTTGCTGTACCTGAAAAACTAAGAAATTTTCAAGGCCAGATAAAGTCGATGGACAAATCTCTAGCACCAAAGTTGATGGTCTACTTAAGTAGATGTGTTCTTACGCTGGAGCAATGAGAGAGACTGCGTCTGAGAAAGGGGATTGAACAAGAACGTCGGCTCTCCAAGTAGATCTGGTCGTGCTCTACAGTGAGTGGAGAGTGAGGGAGAGTGTGCGTCTGAGGAAGTGGAGTAAAGGGGGGCTTATGATGTCATCTCCTCCCTTTTACCTGTTTGTAGCTTATGAAAGAAGTCATCGCGGATGGTGAAGAACTGATGCCACACAGAACCCAAAGCAGTCCCGGCACTGAAGATAATGAAGAGCCGGATCCAGCTGAAGATAACGAAGATTTGGAGGGGCCATGCATGCAACGGACACCGATAAGGAAACTTTGCCGTAACCGAGGTTTGGTTCTGCAAGAGCAGATGGTTGTTGCAGAGACACCTGAGGGGGACAAAACCTCCAAACGCAGGCGTCTTTTTAGGGGTGATGAGTGACCTTGATTGGCATATGCAGCCGCCTACCCTTTGTTTGTATGTAGAGATATCACCCTATTAGCTTATCCATCGTAGAACAATAGGGGCGTGTTTGGTTGCCCGCATTGATTTTGGGCCTCCCGTCTTCGTGGCTCAGTTGGGCCTGGCTCTGCAGACTGAGCCATGTTCTGCAGCCCATTTGGTTGTCAACAATGTTCTGCAGCCCATTTGGTTGCCAACAATGTGCTGGCCAGACCCGTTCGACTGGGTGCAATTTTTTTACCACGCACTTTTTGGTCGCCTGTGTAGTGTTTCAGCGGCTAAAACATGGTGTTTGGTTTCATGCAACTACCTGATGTGGTTACCTTGTTGCCGGAGTGGTGATCAGACCAACATAACCAACAATGTTCAGGTAAATAGCCTTCCACTCTTGATAGTCAGTAAAATAGATGGTCCATCACAAATTCAGCATAACAAGTGCTGGTGATGCACCTCATCATCTGAGGAGGGGTTAGTATACCGCCTCGCATCACAAGTTCTTCATCTGAGGGGTTTATTAAACCGCCTCGCATAAGTTCTAAGATATTCTACATAGCAGGGGAGGTAATAGAGGGCATAATAGTAAGTATTACATCGTCAACAGCTACAACATCAACACCCCATCGCCCAAAAGAGGCTACGATAGTAGGTGTAGTACCACTTCTTCCTCTCTTCCTCTGACCCGGCGAGATAGGCGGCACGCTCCTCTTCATGATCCATGAGGTAGCTGAGAGCAAGGTGCAGCGTGTTTACCTCAAGAGGATTATGCACACGCGGTCTGCCGAAGATGATCTTCATCAGGTCATAGTTCTCGATCGGCGTGTTGATGAAGCAGGCGTCCTTGGGGTAAGCCTGCAATGGTGGAACTGTAATCAGAGGGCAAGTCAAGCACAGAGCTAGGACGAACTGCAGCATCACTACTACCTGCAAAACAGAGAGCTCGAAGGGGGGAAATGGTGGCGGGAGTACCGGCGGTGAGGCGGAGGGGGTGAAATAGGCGAGCCAAATTTTTGGGCGGTGAGCGAAATTTGTCCCGCCGCTTTTTCCCCTGCGCGCGGCCTCGCGCGAGCTCGCGCCATCTCCGAGGTTGCACGAGCTCGGCTCCGCGTTCCCCTTCCCTGCACGAGTGCGAACGGCCGGAGGGTGGCTCAGTGGGAACGGCCGAATCGAGCGTTCCTCTAGGGCCAGGCTGAGCACTGCTTTAAGATTCGTGCGCGTGTGGGCCAAACGAAATTGTGGGCAACCAAACGGGCCAAAAACATGGCCCCAGATCCTAGTTGGGGTCTCCATGGGCTACCAAACACGCCCTACGTGTGTGCTGTAGCACAGCTTGTGCTAGGTCTTACTTTGAGCAGTAGAGATCGAGCGGTACGAATGTAAGTAGATCTCTTTAAATCTTGCGGCTTAAATAACGTTTTGGATCGAAATTTGGTACTGTAGTATGATTTTTCAGTAAAGGTAACTGTTTCCACGGGATACCTCCCTTGACTGAAAAGTTATTGGACAGTAGCCAGAAGTCATGACGGTATCAGTTTACCGAGAGGTTTGGGCCTTTGGGGCCATTTCTAAACAACTGACCCGAGATGTTCAGAAGCTTCATTAGATCTTACTCAGACTCTGTGTCCGGGCTGCGCAGCTCATCTTTGCCATGGGCGAAGTGGCATCTACGGCCGAAGGCGCATGCCCCACTGGTGACGAAGCTCACACACAGCCTGGTCTTGAAGCTGCTCCCAGGGCCCATCGGCTTCCCAAGCTCGACATCGCCGTGAGCGAAGTGGCACTTGTCCCCCCACTTGCACCCCTCCGGCGTGTCGTGGTTCTTGCAGAGGCGGGTCTTGACGGTAGTAGTAGGCGAAGTAGACCTACGTGGTGCCTGTGCTGGAGCCGGGCCCCCTAGACCCAGCTTGAGGTTCTTCATCTTCTTCCCAACAGCCGCCTGCTCGTGGTGGAGGTAACGGCAGTTGTCGCCGAAGCGGCAATCGGCATTGCTACGGAGAACAACATCAATTACATCCACCGAGAATGAAATGGGAGCATAATTCAAGTTCTGGAACTGAGTGAGTGCAGACAGTTGTAAATACTCCACAAAAGGTTAATATGTTCAGTGATACATCGGCAACAGGACATACTCTTTCAGACAAAAGTTCAGTTTCGGTGGCAGAATATCAAATTCACCTGAAAAACCTGGTGCACATCTTCGATTTGGTTCTTCCTGCACTGGTCTGAGGCGGCTCCGACGCTGTGACATCGAAGAAATGCCTGAATCCTTGTGATCCGAAAAACGAAAAGGCGAGTAGTGTACACGATGAAATACCTGGCGGATCCCAGTCGCACCAGAGTGCTGCCTCTACCTCGTTCTTGCACGCGACGATGCCAGCGGATAGCTTGTCCTCCGAGGCGGCGCCACGAACCGAGAGCAGCCACTCCCTCGAGTACGTGACCCCCCTGCTGCCCTTGTCCCCTTCGTCCTGCCTACGTCAACTAGAACGCGTCAGGAACCATGGATCGAACACGGGTGCACACGCCTACAGGCTACAGAGTTGGGTACCTTGGAGCAACATGGTCAGCGCCCGAGCTCATCTCGCCGGCGTCAAGCCGCGGCAGCCTTGTGTAAGAAGGCTCTAATGGTTTTATGACGGCAGGCTCAAATTAATAACCTGTTCGTCCTATATATGCATGGTCCCTGCACCTTCTTAAAAAATGGGAGAGGAGAAAATAGAGCAAAAATCAACCCCAATTAAATGCAGCTCGTGAGAGACCAGGAGTCATCGACCGCATCACATGCATTTTCGGGGAGTCCAGCAGACGGCGGCCGGCGCCCTGCTAGGGAGCGTTACGTGCGTTCAGTGATGGCTTGATGGGAGGTGGCCGGGTGCTCTGCTTCTGCTCAGTGCTCACCAAATCTAGCCTCGGCAGCATGGTGCAGTGGAGTCTCAGCGTGGATGGGTGCGAATGGACGAGGGCAGGGCAGTGGTGTTGTTCGGCGTCATCGTGACGTCGCCGGCTGGCCTTAAAAGGCCATGGCGTTGATCTTTGCGTGAAGATGGGTTTGAGGAAGACGGCGGTAGCGACTTCTGTAGCGCGCGCATGCGGTGCGCGTTGAGGGTCTGTTGGACCGGTACTCCGGTTGTAGATGATACGTATAGGTGTGAGGTCAAGGCATGCGGCTCTGATAATGGTCACCCCCATCATAGTGGTAGCGGCTTTTTACCGAGCGGCTGACTTCGGTTTGATCAATGTTGTAACTTGTAAGATTTGATGAATAATTGCGGTGGCTGCGTACATCATTTTAATGCAGAATCCAGGGATCCGCACCCTCTTATTAAAAATGCGTGGCGCTTCTGCATGCTGCCCAGAGTGCTATGCGTGGTCAAGTTATTTAAGGTCAGCATCAGTCACACGAACCAGTATGATCGAAGAACACGATTACAGAAACATTGACGCTGCTGTTGGCAGAGCAGACATGCAGGATGATTTCCAGGGTGCTGTCTGCGGGGCAGGTTCTCCAACGGTCTAACCCAAGCAGAAAGTCTGTCTGGGTATTCTTTCATCGTTCTTCTATGATATGGGGTATTATGGAGAGAGAAAAGAAAAAAAAGTCCTGTTAAATAGGACAATCTGTTCTGATCTTCTGATGCCTCGTGATGACTGAAGAATCAACTGGCCCTGAGCTGATAGCCTATTGACAAACGATGTTTATGTGAGAAGCAACGGTACTCATAGAACATGTAGGGTAAATGAGAGTATCGTAATTTTAGTACATTCTCACGGTATTACTAAGCATCTCGGGTATGTAGGGCACCGCTACATGAGTTAATTGCACCAGCGGTCACACATCTCATCGCGTATGTGCACTTAAGTCACACATCTGCAAAATTGGATTTTTTTGTCACGCAACTGAACATTCGCGTGCATTTTGGTCATAAACCGGAAATGGTATCCGGTTTTGACAGGAACTTTTCAGAAAACCCCCTGCTGCGATATTACGAGGACTCTATTGCAAAAGTCCTATCATGCGCACGCCATGAAGGAGTTCGATGAAATGCCGAGCGTCGGCTGGGCGCTGCCGCCGCCAAGCTCACTGAGCCCGGGCCGCCGACGAGATCGCCGCGCCAAGGACGGCCCCGCCGCGCCCTGGCTAGCCCCACCGTGCCCAGGCCGGCCCCTGCTCGCCGCGCCGCGGCCGGCCCGCCGCCGCCAAGCTCGCTGCGCTCGGGCCGCCGACGAGCTCGCCGCACCAAGGCCAGGTCCCTGCTCGCCGCGCCCTGGCCGGACCCGCCGCGCCCAGGACGCGCCCCTGCTCGTCGCGCCCTGGCCGGGCCCCTGCTCGCTACGCCCTGGCCGGCCCAGCCCCTGCCCGTCGCGCCCCTGGCCGGGTCCTTGCTCGCCGCCGGCCGGCCCCGTCTCGCATACGCATACGCGAATGTTCAGTTGTGTGACTAAAAATGCACACGAATGTTCAGTTGTGTGACTAAAAAACCCAGTTTTACAGATGTGTGACTTAAGTGCACATACGCGACGAGATGTATAACCGCTGGTGCAATTAACTCCCGCTACATTGTTAGCATAGAACAAGCGGGTTACAAGAAAGACAACCGTCAAAACTGAAAATAACTGAGCTGCAACTTGCAGCACACAGCAGACAGCAAATATGAAATGTTGTCAACGGAAAATGCGGCACTCTTGTTTAGGCGTTTCCGGAGCAGCCAACATGAGATCGCCAGAAAATAGAAAGTCATAATACACACGGCGAGGCTAACCATTCACATGACTACATGAGTGCAAGCATATTCAGAAAACTCATCGTCGGTTCGTTAGCCCTCAAGTTCAGACTCGTCCCATCCACACCGATCGCTACCAACCACCCGGTTCTCGAGAAGCTGGAACCGGCTTGCGCAGCTCCTGCTCGCCGTGGGCGTAGCGGCAGCCGTCGCCAAAATAGCAGGTCCCTCTGGCTCTGGCGAATTTTCCACACAGCTTGGTCTTGAAGAAGTCCGATTGGCCCCCGCCGGGGAGAGATCCTCCAGCAGCCGAGTTCTTGGAACCTGCCGGCGGATGGGCATCACCACCGAGGCCGAAACGGCTCAACTGCTCAATGACCATCTCGCTAGCGTTCTTTATCTGGTCGAACGTGCCCTCCAGCTCGACGTTCTTCAAGGCGTCATCTGTCTCGTGCTCCCGGATGCACAGCTTGGCGCCGCTGACCCGGGATATCTGCTTGATTGTGACTCCGCACCTCCCAATGATGACGCCGGCTAGGGACGCGTCGATGCTGTACTTGGCAGTCGCAGATGCGCCGAAACTCGCCGGAGCAACCATGGCCATGCTCGGGTTGGGCTTTGGTGCTTGACCAGGTGCGTGGTGACCGGTGGACCTATGCTCCATGGGAAGCTCCTTCTCGTCCTGTGCAGAAGCTGGACCACCCAGGATGCCCGCGTTTGCCACGGCCTTGTAGCCGCCCGGGAAGCCGTGGATAAAGTGGCAATTCTCACCGAAACGGCAACCTTCAGTGCTGCACGAAGAGATTATCCCATGAATCAGTAAGACAACTGTACAAGAATGTTAACAGGTTTCTGAAGGGACTGATGATCTCGAAAAAAGTTCGAAAGAAAACTACAGCACTACCTTAGGTATACTACAATCACAAATCAAATTTCAGTTCTAGCAAGTATTGCAAAGGTTATTCTTCTGTGATCATCAAGAATCATGCATCTTTTTGCGAAAACAATTGATACACACTAGCAAGATTCTTACAGGCGAACTTGATAAGCATCATGCATTAACCATATGAAAAGACTGAAGAAAAATGCCGTTGTAGCTTTTCTGAAGATCTATATGCTGAAATAGAGTGAGGAAAGACGTCACTTAAGACGTTAACCATTACGATAACGTGTTCCTAAGAATCATAGGAAGGAACTACGGGAAACATCTCCGTGTCTCCAATTTGCGGTTATTTATATCCTTTACTTGTTGCTTCCGCTACGTTGTTTACCTTGCTTGTATCACATAGGTTGCTATCACCTAGTGCACATCTAGTCAACCTTGTTTACTTTGCTCAAGCCCTAATTAATCGAAAAAGAATTAAAATTTGGTAGTCGCCTAATCACCCCCCCCCCCTCTAGTCGACATATCGATCTTTCAATTGGTATCAGAGCCTCGGCTCTTATCTAAGGCTTCACCGCCTAAGAGAATATGTCGGACAACTTGGACCCAACCGCGTCGGTAACTAATGAACGCCTTGGTGAGGTTGTTAGTGATCTCAAGAGTGAGATGTCTAATCTCAATACCGAGATCACTACCAACCTCAACCTAAGCATGAAGGAATCGATGCGGGAGATGTTCAAGGAGTTTCTAGGGAAACCGGAACCTAAGATTGATTTACCCCCCGAGGAAAAGGAGTCGGAGAAGGGAGATGCTCTTCCTTCTTCGGTCCTAGCCAATGTGGACGGAAAGGCAAAAGCCAATCCCGAAACAACGATGCCGGAGGGTAACTCAATCCCAAGGAAGCCGGGGGTGTATGCAAGTGTCCCACCGGACAAGTGTATAACTCAATCCACCAACACGTCTCTCCGCCACACATCGCCAATATGGGCGCACCTCCTAAGCTTGATCCAAAAGACTTTCCTAATTGGCAATATGCTATGCGATCACACATGTCTAGTTGTTGTGTTTTCTTGATTGACATTTAGAGCAAGGCTTCTATCCTCAAGACCCACTCAACATGACTTCAACGGAGAAGGCCAATCATCAACTCAACGCCACCGCCATGCACATGATCAAACGGCCGCCGGCCCAACTTATACCACTCATATCCGGATGTGCAAGACGGCAAAGCAATGTTGGGATAAACTCCATAACTTGTTCTTGGGGAATGAAAGCATTCAACTTTCCAAGTATGAAGCGGTTCAAGACGAAGCCGATGAGTTCGTGATGAATGAGGATGAGACACCCGAAGATCTCTATCGAAGGCTCACCGCTCTTTCCATCACCTTGAATGATTTTGGCTTCGAGAAGTTTGAAGATAATTGGATCAAGCGCAAGTTTCTCAAGGCAATCACTCCCTCAAATCAAGGCTTGGCTCAAACCATTCGATCAAGACCGGACTTCTCAACACTTGATTCCAACACCGTGCTCAACGAGTTTGTATCCATTGGAATGGTGGTCAAGAGCTCCATTCATGCTCATGCTCGGCAAAGAGGACTTGCGGGACACTCTCCAAATGTTGCTTTGAAGTCCACGGCCATCACTAGTGAAGAAGAGTATGAACATGGAGTTGAAGAGGAGGATTCGGAGGACGTCAAGCAAGAATATTATGAGCACATGGCCCTTGCTTCAAGAGCCTTTTGGGGCAACCGTTCCAAGAGATCTTCTCAAGACCTTTTGCTAAGAAGAACTTCGTTGCAAGACCAAGAGGAGACCGTCCAAAGACTTGCTATAATTGTAGTAATCTCAATCACTACATTGCCGATTGTCCTTGGGAGAATCGAGAGGACCACAATGGCAAGCTTGTGAGAAAAGACAAGTCCAAGGGCAACGGCAACAAGAACTACGTGAAGAAGAGGGTTCAATGCCTTGTGTGTTCAAGATAGAAAAGTTTTGGAAGAATACATGTCCGGTGATGAAGATGAAGATGAAGTTGTAGCTACCGCTCGCATTGCCATAGCTACACCTTCCTCTACACCGTCATCCCTATTTGAATCCCCCAATGAAATGAGTCCATTCCCTACACATGTCTCATGGCAAAAGCCACCTCGGTAACTCCTTCTACCAAACCTATTACCTCTACACCTCCTTCCTTATTGGATTGTGTAGAGAATGTTGTGAAGGAGCCCCAAAGTCCAAATGAGGTGGACTTGTGGCTAGCTAATCTTAAGGGAGAAGATAAAGTGAATGTTGATGCTCTTTTGGAGCAACTTGAGGAAACTAACTCTCTTGTAGATCAAAAGGAGGAGATCATTTCGGGCATGGCAAACCGTGAGGTTGACTATGCTAATGAGATAGCGGATTTCTCTATCGCTCTTGAAAAGAGCAAACTCGTAGAAGGTCTCTTGAGGAGGCCCTATCTAATTCCGAGGAATCCTATGCTATTGACATGTCTAGAGTTAAAAAGGATCATGAACATGCTCTTGCTACTTCTAAAGTCTATAAGAATGAGAAGCTTGAGCTAGGCATTGAACATGCTAGACTTGAGAAGGAAAACAAGAGACTTGATGAGGAACTCAAAACCCTCAAAGAGTCTTTTGCCAAACTTGAGAAGTCTCATGATCAATTCCTAGGTCAACAAGTGAAAGAAGTTATTGCATCCACATCAAATGAAATTGTTGCTAAATCTATTATTTGTTGTGAGCATGCTAATCTTGTTGAAGAGAATGCTAGTTGAAATCTCAACTTGAGAAGGGCATTTGGCTTGTGCCCAAGGAGAAAAGAATCTCAATGACCTTTTGAGCAATCAAAAGGATCAAATTGGAAAGAAGGACTTGGTTTCTCTACCAAGTCAAAGAAGAAGAACAACAAGAAGAAGAAGCTTCTCCCTCTTCAAAAGCTATTATCTTTGTGAAGGAGGGGGAGTTGGCTAAAGAGAAGGAGACCAACACCGTTGTGGGTGGTGAGGTCACAAGGGACCTTCCTACCCATAATGACTTTGCCGGCAAATATAACCCATCTTATGTTCTTATGAAATCTAAGATGGTCATGTTTATGCTAAATATGTTGGCACTTCTTATGGTGATGATTATCATTGGACTATTTGGGTTCCAAAGACCCTTGTGACTAACAAGAAAGGACCCATCGAAAAATGGGTACCTAAATCGAAGTCTTGATTCCTTGTAGGGTGTGGCGTCCGGTGCGGGTCGATGGACGGTGGATAGTGGCGCATCCCAACACATGACCGGACGCATTGACTTGGTGGATGATATTGAACCTCCTCTACCTCAATATTCACGAGTCAAAATTGGTGACAACCGCGAGCTTAAGGTATTGGGACGAGGCAAGGTCGTTGTTGCTAGAGAGTCTCTATCAAGAATGTACTTGTCGTTGAGTCCCTTGGCTACAACTTACTCTCCGTCTATCAACTTACTAAAAGTGGTTATGGGTGTTACTTTGATGACGAGAGTGTGATCATCACCGTGAAGGGATCTCTTAAAGTAGTCTTTGTTGGACATGTCGAGTACGGCATGTATGTGCTTGATTTCTCGAAAGAGAGCATGTCGGCCGCGACTTGTCTAATGGCTAAAGTTGATGTGGGTTGGCTTTGGCATCGCCGACTAGCCCACACCAATATGAGAACACTCCATGATCTTCAAAGTGGTGATCACATTCTTGGACTAACCGATATTAAGTTTTCCAAAGATCGTGTGTGTAGATCATGCGTTCTAGGAAAGCAACATGGAGAAGCCCATCCATCAAAGACGAAGATTACCACCGACAAGATTCTTGAGCTCATTCATTTGGACCTATTTGGTCCATTATCTTATGATAGTCTTGGTGGGAAGAAGTATTGCTTGGTGATTGTTGATGACTATTCAAGATACACATGGGTCTATTTCTTCAAGAAAAGAGTGAGACTCAACAAAGAGTCATTGACTTCATCAACATGGCTCAACGCCAATATCAAGAGAAGATCATGACAATTCGAAGTGACAATGGGTCCGAATTCAAGAACTACACCGTGGAGGGGTTTCTTAGTGAAGAGGGTATTGCTCATCAATATTCCACTCCATACACCCCTCAACAAAATGGTGTTGCGGAGAGGAAGAACCGGACTCTTATGGATGCGGCTAGGACCATGATTGCGGAGTATGCTTCTCCGTTCAACTTTTGGGCCGAAGCCATCTCCACCGCTTGTCATGCAACAAATCGGTTATATCTCCGCAAGCTATTGAACAAGACCCCATATGAGATTCTTCTTGGGAAGAAACCGGATCTTTCTTATTTTCGTGTCTTTGGATGCAAGTGCTTCATTCGCAAGAAAGGTAACCGGTTATCTAAGTTTGAGACTAGATCTATAGAGGGCATCTTTGTTGGTTACTCCACAAACTCTCACGGCTATAGAGTCTACAACAAGACCACCGGTCAAGTTGAAGAATCTAGTGACGTGAAGTTTGATGAGGATAATGGCTCCCAAGTGGGGCAAGTTGATCCTAATGTTGTAGGTGATGTACCTATGGAGCTCGCTCTAAGAAGGATGGCAATTGGGGACATTCGTCCCATTGAAGAGGATCCTCCTCAAGTTCAAGATCCTCCTCGAGCTCCTCCTCAAGTCATACCATCACCAACTCAAGATCCTCCCCGTAACCAAGAACAAACTCCGAGCCCTCAAACAAGTGAGCAAGGTCAAGAACAAGATCAACCTAGTGGTTCCTCTCCACAACTTGATGTTCAAGACCAAGCTCTAGATGGTGCACACGACAATGATCAAGAACAAGATCAAGGTGGTCCACATCAAGATCAAGCTCAAGATCAAAACAATGCACATGACTCCGATGATGAAGGAAATGATCAAGTCATCTCTCAAGAAACTTCGGAGGAGACCAAGAAGAGAAGAGAATTGCGAAGAGAGCAAAAATTAACTCGCTTAGAGCATACATTGGACAAAGTTCTTGGAGGTGTCCAAAGCAAGGTCGTCACAAGAAAACAATTGGCAAGCTTTAGCACCAACCATGCTTTTGTGTCCTTCATCGAGCCCAAGAAGGTGTATGAAGCTCTTGAAGATCATGATTGGATTGATGCCATGCATGAAGAACTCAATAACTTCAAGCGCAACAAGGTGTGGAAGTTGGTGCCAAGGCCAAATGGGTGCAAGAACGTCATCGGCACCAAATGGGTCTTCAAGAACAAGCAAGATTCGAACGGCATTGTCATTCGAAACAAGGCAAGATTGGTGGCACAAGGCTACTCTCAAGTCGAAGGTGTTGACTTCGGTGAAACCTATGCCCCCGTTGCTCGTCTTGAATCTATTCGCATCTTGCTTGCATATGCATCTCATCATAACTTTAAATTGCAACAAATGGATGTTAAAAGTGCTTTCCTTAATGGTCCTATTAATGAGTTGGTATATGTTAAGCAACCTCCCGGGTTTGAGGATCCCAACCATCCGGACCATGTTTACAAGCTCGACAAGGCACTCTATGGCCTTAAACAAGCCCCACGTGCGTGGTATGAGCACCTTCGAGAGTTTCTTGTAGACCGTGGATTCCAAGTTGGTGTTATTGACCCCACCCTCTTTACCAAGAAGGTGGGTGGCAATCTTTTCATATGCCAACTCTATGTAGATGACATCATTTTTGGTTCTACTAACAATGCTTTCAATGATGAGTTTGCAAAGCTAATGACAAGCAAATTTGAGATGTCCATGATGGGGGAGTTGAAGTACTTCCTAGGATTTGAAGTGAAGCAATATAGGGAAGGTACCTTCATCAATCAAGCCAAATATACCCAAGACATGCTCAAGAGGTTCACGATGATGGAGCTCAAACCTTACAAGACACCCATGTCCACCTCCGTCGACCTCCACACCGACACCGAGGGTAACGATGTCGATCAAAAACTCTATCGCTCTATGATTGGTTCTTTGCTTTATCTTTGTGCATCTAGACCGGATATTATGTTTAGTGTGGGTAAGTGTGCAAGGTATCAAGCGGCTCCCAAAGAGAGCCACTTAGTGGCGGTTAAGCGCATCTTTCGATATTTGCTTCATACCCCAAACTTTGGTCTTTGGTATCCCAAGGGTTCAAGCTTTCATCTATGGGTACTCGGATGCGGATTATGCCGGAGAGAAGAAGGATAGGAAGTCTACATCCGGGAGTTGTCAATTTCTTGGCCGCTCCTTGGTGTGTTGGTCTTCCAAGAAGCAAAATTGTGTTGCTCTCTCCACCACCGAAGCCGAGTACATCTCCGCCGCAAGTTGTTGTGCTCAACTCTTATGGATGGTTCAAACTATGAAGGATTATGGTATTAACTTCACCAAGGTGCCTCTCCTTTGCGACAATGAGAGTGCTATCAAGATCGCCCACAACCCCGTGCAACATGCCAAGACGAAGCATATTGAAGTTCGTCATCATTTCATCCGGGAGCACGTGGAAAGGGGCAACATTGACCTTTCTTTTGTAGGAACCAAGGATCAACTTGCGGATATATTCACCAAGGCCCTTGATGAACCAAGATTTCGAGAGTTGAGGAATGAACTAAATGTCATTGATGCGAGCAACTTTGCTTGACCGCCTTGCACAAGTACCCATAGTAGACATCGTAACTAGTTTAGATGCATGCATGGACATAGGGGGAGTGTAGCTCAACTCATGAGTCAACACTACTTCTATTATGCGCACATAGACAATTCGTGCTTCTTGGTCACTCCGGTGACAAATTGTGCTTAAACGATGAGTATTGGCCTTGAACCCAAGATATATCTTCGCGGTTTTGGGTTGATAATTGCTCATACATGGTGGCCTAGGCCACCGCCCTCCTCCTTATGAGGAGTTGATCTTCATTTGATCTTATTTGGGGTTTCTAGACCTTTGTTTTCTCTTGTGGAGAACATTCAACCTTTGGCCTTTTCTTCCGTGATCAAGGCGAAAATGTGCTTTCGGGTTCGGAGAAGAACATCACCACCTTGAGCAATTGGCGAGCAAAGGATGAGGATGGCAACGTCATCACTTGGTCAGATTATGAAGGTGAAGAAGAAGTCTCCTCTCGCCGCCGTCCTCGCCCCGGGAGCAACGACAACCTCTCCGACTAACCGTTGGGTCGTTAGCGTCGAATTCTCTCTTTTTGGTGTCTTGATGCCAAAGGGGGAGAGATATCTATTAGGACTCTCGGGGATTTGCATGGGTTAAGTTACAAGCTTTGGTGTTCTCTTTGTTTCTTATAAGCTTGTGAACTTTGTTTTTTTTGCTTCAAGTACCTCGTTATGCATGGTGTAAGACATGTTTAAACTTAAACTTCGTTTGTTGGTATTGAACTATCTATGTTAGTTGCAAGATTTGTACTTTTATGCTATATACTCTATCTTGCATGGTTTGAAAAATCTAGGGGGAGTGTTGATCCTAGTTGATGTGCATTTTTGGATGTTCAAAGACTACTCTTGAGTAGTGCACATATCTAGGGGGAGCTCCGTCTAAATTTTTCGAACCATTTGTAGCAAATCATTGTATTGTCATCAATCATCAAAAAGGGGGAGATTGAAAGAGCATTGTCGCTCTTAATCATGTTTTGATGTTGATGATAATACAAAGTTTGCATCTAACAGGTTTATACAAGTTTGAACAGGTCTTATGAATGTTGTCATTGCATTCGCGCAACGATTCTCTACAAATTGATGGAACATTGCCAGGGGGCGGTACTACCGCTGGGATAGGCGGTAGTACCGCCAGCTCCCAGGCGATAGCACTGCAGAAGCAGCACCGCTGCTGGTACCGCCAGCAGTACCGCTGAAAATTGGGTTCTGGGCGCTTGAGCGGTACCTCCAGCGGTACCGCTAGCTGTACCAGCCGGTACCGCTGAGGTGGAAAAGCTGGATCTGGTACCGCTGCTGGTGCCGCTATTTCCAGCGTTCGGAGGCCGTGTCCGGTACCTCGAGCGGTACCTGGAGCGGTACCAACTGGTACCGGGCGCGTGGGATTCGTGAAGAAGAGAGAAGACCGTTGACTGCTCGAGTTGCTGCACTGAAGACCCCAGCGGTACCACCGCCTGTTCCAGCGGTAGTACCGCTGGGATGGTTTTCTGCCACCCAACGGCCAGATTGAAATGAAGGGGTATTTAAACCCCTCCACCTACCTTGGGATATTTTGAGCTACTAGAACTGAATCCCCATTGTTGCAAAAGCTTCAAAGTACTAGATCTCCCACTCCAACCACCCAATCGACTTGATTCTTTGTGGAGTGTCATAGGAGGTCTAGATCTACGTCTCCACCGAAGGAATTTCAAATCCCCCCACACTATCCGTGTGGAACTTGCATCTTGGGTTGCTTGTAACTCGAGGTGCCTTTGTGAGTCTCGGAGGAAGTCCGAGGCATTGTTGGGAGGCTCCAACTCATTGTGGAGTTCCCCGACCTTTGTGTACCGGCTTGTTCAACGCCATCAAGGTGACCTCATAGTGAATGAGCCGAACCCCCACGGGTAAAGCTCACGGAGAATAGAGTGAGCACATCCGTGCTATTGGAGCGCCTAGGTGGCTCCACACTCCTCCAACGTAGACGTACTTCCCTTGGGAAGGAACTACGGGAAACATCTCCGTGTCTCCACTTTGCGGTTATTTCTATCCTTTACTTGTTACTTCCGCTACATTGTTTACCTTGCTTGTTTCACATAGGTTGCTATCACCTAGTGCACATCTAGTCAACCTTGTTTCACTTTGCTTAAGCCCTAATTAATCAAAAAAGAATTAAAATTTGGTAGTCGCCTAATCACCCCCCCTCTAGTCGACATATCGATCTTTCATCCGCCCCTTAATCGATCCCTTGAATTTGAGAACATGCTCCTCCTCCTTCTCCAATTCCCTCTTGAATGCTCATCATCGGCATGGCGGCCTCCTCATCTCCGTCGTCAAACATGTCTTCATCAGTACACCCGTCGATGAACTCCTTGTAAGCCAACTCATCCATGGCCGAGTCATCGTACTCCTCGTCAGACGAAGAATTCATGGCTACATACATGAACACATAATCAAAATCCGGCTCAAACATTTACACAAACACTTTGAGAGCGAGGTGGATGTCGGGCGATGCAAAACCAACCGGGAGCGCAGCGTCCAGATGAGGTTCCTCCAGCGACGGGCTCTGACGACCGCAGAAGACTTGGCAGTACCTTCATGGCGGAGCAGAGTGGTGCGGCCAAACTGCACAGAGCGAAGGAGGAAGAGGAAGAAATTCCCTCTGATTTAGAGGAAAATTAGGTAGGCCCGCGTTGCTAAGTCCGACGTGGCGGAGGCATCCGGTCCCGTCCGGTCAGCCCCAAACCCGCCCCACATGGTTTGGGGGGAGCCGGACCACCCGGTCGTTTGGAATGGTTTTGGGGCCTCAAAGCCGAAAAGTTGTCCACCCGGACCTCCTAAACGTTTGGGTTTGCTATGGGGTCCTCGCTTGGAGATTCTCTTATAGCAGCGGGTTGGGGCATACTAGGTAGGAACACCACTTTGAAACATTCGTCATCCAGTACCACTGTAGGACGAAAACTATTACAACCACAACAAAAGCATCACCTAAACAATATATAGTGTTTATTACAACCCAACAAGATGGTTAAAACTAAAAAGGTTTCAAGACGAACAAACATCAGCACTGCACCCAGAAAATAAAATTTGGACATAAGCACCCACAGAAACATCAAGCACGATAAATCATCACAAAGCTCTCACATTTATTCCTCTTACAGTATTATGAGTATATCTTAGTCGTACATCCAGCAATATAAAAAAACTGAGGTTATTTGTCATAGCAAATCGTGCACCAGCAAGTACCATCCCAGGACCCATCACACCGGGAGTTCCAGCTTTTGGCATGATCTTCATCTACGATTTTCTTGCAAGGATTTTCACATGTTGACTTCATGCATAAGTATAGCCATTCGTTCCTTGTTTCGCAGCGCTCTGTGCCCATAAAACATGTGTATATGGGATCAGACGAAGAACATTGGGATATCATGGTACTTCAAATTTGGAAACATATGTTTTACTGCCAAATAACTCGTATATTATCAAAATACAATATGTGTTGTCCATCACATAGTCAAAGATCATAAAAATCCATACAGAGAGTAATCCAAGAAGAATATGAGAAGTCATTCTCCAATCAAAATCTTTACAAATCTCTTATACTGGTTTTGTAAAGGAAGTCTTCGAAATCGACTTGAGACTTCGTTAGCAATGGCGTAGAGAGGGAGAAAAAGAGCTAGCATACCTGCATAAGAAGGACTTCCCAGCAATAATAGTGCCAAGAGGAAACAAACACCATCGGACCTTCCTTCCATTTCTGAATGCCAGGTTCCAATGGTACTATCTTATTTCACTACTTTCCCCCTTTGCGACGCAGAAATAATTATTCCAATGTGAAAAGGGATACAACATACATTCTCATTTATAGACCTTCGAATAGGCGAAAATGGAAGATGTCATATCAGGATGATAAATGAGGACAAGCCAGGACCATATCAAAGGAGTTGCGCTTTGAGATGTACATTTAATATGGTGATTTAAAGATACGTGATATTGTATTATCAGGGAGGAATACACGAGTAAATACGCTGTACAAATAGGTAACAAATGCAAACCGGAATCTTGTTGATATTTCGGTTGATCTTGTACTCCTACATAATATTGACCAGGTACTGCCATTAATCTTATACATATAGCAAATTCTATCCATATGTCTGTTTGCTTGGCCAAGTATGTCGTATTTTATATTTTGTGGTCCTAAAAATATTACTATTTCAGTGGTCCCTGATACAACAATAATCTTGAAACACATTTTTGAAATATGTGGAGAGATATATTGGCAGCTGTCACATTTAATCAACAGTGCCTATATCAAGCAGAGCAATCTGAAACATAAATTTTATCTTGTAGAATATAAAATGTAAAATACGTTATTTTATAAAATGTAAGTTTCCCCACTAGTCCTAAAAATTCCAAATTTTATATTAATGTTTCCTCGATATAGTAAGAATTTTGTAACACAACATTTTTTAGTATGTGGAAATATATGCTATCACAATTAATCAATGGCGCCAATAATCCTTGAAATAAACTAGGGGGGGTTAAAGTGCTTAGCAGTTAGCACATGGAAACTCCTACGGTGCTCGAAATAAACCTATTTGGGATAAGCTACTACATCCTCATTTTATTAATTCCCAATAATGTTCTACAACTTTGATATAACAAGCAAATAAATTTTTGTTTCAAACTAAACTATTTTCTAAAGCAGTATTGCTAGATTTTATTCTTCAATATTGTATAGTTTATAAGTTGGGGCATTGTTTTTCAAACATTATGGTACAACACCCGACCACCTGACCCATTCTCTTTCAAAATTCATGTGAGTGCACTTCAAATACACAATGGACCATAACGATAACTGCATTGTCGACACCAATACACCATATACACATGTGGCGCTTTATGCTTGAATGTGCACGTAGACCCATGTCATATCATTGCATTTTTTGCTATAGGTTTGGTTCAAGGGTAGCAAACCCTGCTATGAGAAAATGGAGAAATGGTACTTGAATGTCATTGTTACAAAACTTGCATCGAGAAACTTTAGTAAAAGTGGGTAAAGAGGAAAGCGTGCAATCCTTTCTTGGCCGTGAATTTTCTCCCACTGAGTTACGCACTTGTCTAAGTCTTGTCATCCCACTTCAATGAATACATCATCAGAGACGCATCTTGTAGGTGACATAGTCTGCCCGATTTTCACATGACTATGATATATCCTTCATCTAATCATCTTGCACACTACAGGTGCACAAGAGTACATGGGGGCGATACATGCTTCATGCATCGTCCTTCACATCGACTAATTTGTATTTGTGCAACACATGCTATTGGGAATCCAGACCACATGTTTTCAAAATAGTATGATGTTCTAAATTTGATCATGGTATTTTTTTCTATAGTATTTCTCTAAGCCTAGGTAAAACTTCTAGAACCCCTGCTATGAGAAAAATGGAGAAAATATGCTTGAATATCAAGCTTGCGTTGCATGATTTGCCTCATTAAAAAACCTTGCGTCCAGAAACTTAGTTAAAACTAGGTAAATAGGAGTACAATCATTTCTCGAGTAGTTGATTTTTTTTCCCAATGCGTTATGCACTCTAAGTCTTGTCGTCCCACTTAAATGAATACGTACTTCAGGGTCGTATCTTGAAGTCATGCATGTTGTTCCTCAATCTAAGGTAATGCGAAAATGGCTGGAGGCGTGGCAGACTAGCGGTATGGGACGTCATGGACTTCTAGATTATCCTCAAGCGGCATCTAGTCAGTGATGTGTCATTGGTTGGACATGTGATGCTTGTAGTTGCTTCAAGTTTGAATTTGCGCACTTCCGTTGAAACATCTTATGACAGTGTTGACGCACGCTTGCGTCGTGCTCTTGCCGAAGGTCGTTGCCCAAATTTTGTCTCCATGGATGAAAATCTTGGGTCGACCTTAGGCGGACTCGTCACTAGTGGCTCATGTGGGCAATTTTTTTGTCCTGAAAGATTTGTATAAAAGTTGTGTTTTATTGTTGTCTTATACCATAGGGCTAGTGATAACCCGGTGGAATTTTTGTAGCGAGGCATACGGCTTCAGATTTGCATCTTTTTCAACTATGCAATAAAAAAGGTATGCGCATCGTTTCGATGCAGGTTGGGGCTCTTTTAGCCATGGTGATATAACGGAGGATGAGGTTGGGGCTCACTTCGGTTGCATACTCACGGTCAAAACCAAGCCACCGATCCGTGCCCATGATTCCATTCCAACGTCCAGAAATCCAGCCACGTCACCGATCCGCGGCGCCTCCCACCCCATCCCAGCCCTACGATCAGCCTCCCACGGATCGGGCAGCACAAACCTCCCGCCCCAAGCTCCAAAAATTTCGCCACTTCCCTCCCAAATCCTCCCGATATAAACCCACCACCGCCGCCAGATCCCCAATCCATCACAAGCTCTCCCGCAGCACCACCTCATCCTCCTCTCCCTACAGATCCCACACCTGCACCGGCGGCGATGTCTGGGCGCGGCAAGGGCGGCAAGGGGCTGGGCAAGGGCGGCGCCAAGCGCCACCGCAAGGTCCTGCGCGACAACATCCAGGGCATCACCAAGCCGGCCATCCGCCGTCTGGCGCGCCGTGGCGGCGTCAAGCGCATCTCGGGGCTCATCTACGAGGAGACCCGCGGCGTCCTCAAGATCTTCCTCGAGAACGTCATCCGCGACGCCGTCACCTACACCGAGCACGCCCGCCGCAAGACCGTCACCGCCATGGACGTCGTCTACGCGCTCAAGCGACAGGGACGCACCCTCTACGGATTCGGAGGCTAGGTTCCCGTCAGTTCCTCGACGGTGGCATGTCACGTGTGAGGAGTGTGCGGTGCTGTGGATTGGATCTACTCCGTTGGCGTGCGTTGCTGTGTTTCCCTGTTACATGTTCAGTAGTGCCTGTAATACCTTGTCGTGCTCAATGAAACTGCTCGGATCCTGAATCTTGACTCAGTACCTGCGTGTTCTCAGACTGAATTACTGATTTGGTCTCTTAGCATTTTGTTTATGCTTCGTCAGTTGTGTTTTCAGTCCTGATGACCTTTACATCTTTACTTTGTTGATTGGTTTCATAATATGTGCAATCACCAGTTTGAAGCTAGCGTATACTGCTATGATGCTAAATGCTAAATCTGTCCAATCATCAAGCCTCATCAGTGTTAAAACTATCTGCACTTAACAGACCCAGTTCAGTTATACCACTGGCGTTGTGCTATCTCAATGAACATTTTAACATTATCTTGCGGTGTTCTATGAAACTAATCGGATCCTGAATCTTTACTCAATCCCTGTGTGTTCTAAGACTGGCTGATTTTGTCTTTTCAAAGTTTTCCTTTGAGACTGTACTCGGTATTGCTGTTCGTGATAAGATATCCTAAGACTGGCTTATGGTTCCTTATTCGAGCTATGTCCGTGCGCTTCAAACTGTGTCCGTAGTAGAGATGCATCATAAATTTTGCTTTCTGCTTACTGAAGAGTGAAGAACTGCTGCCGTATGTGAGATTGGTTTCACAACGGGAATTGATTAAGAAGCACTGTGCATTCTTATCCAAAATGAATCTGTCTTCTGTATGTTAAAGGCTTTGTTGTCTCCAGTCTGCAGTCTGTTGAAGGAACCTAACACATTGTTGCCATCGGCTCAGTAAGGACCGTAGTCACATTTGTGTTTAGTTTCACATAAGAATGAATCATGCACTTTTGCAATTTTCTGTCCTTATGGCCGAATTGCATACCGTTGTTTGAGTTACACAAGTCCTAATGGAGATCTTGCTAAGTGCTAACAATCAAGGATTCAAGGAGCGATGTAACATGTAATACAGATGACGTCTTTCATAGTTTAGTCACAGAGCACATTAGGCTGCATATTTCGCTGCCAAATACCTTCATATATCTGCTGTCGAACGATACGGACTGCCAGCCTAGATAGATTACTGCTCTGTAGCAGGGTTTTCCTTAGCTTTCTTATCTGTTCTGACGCATGGAAGGGTGAAATAGTGACTCCTTTCCCTGGAAATTTCCTTGCTGCAGCATCCATTGCAATATCCAAAGAAAATGGTTACCTTGTTTCATTGCAGGTACTAATCAAAGCCAGCCTTTAGTTTCACCTTGTTGTATGAGAACTGAAAGTTTATGGTACTATGCATGTTATGCTGTTAGTTGGATGTTGACCTATCAACTGTTGATTAGAAGTCATGGTTACATCAGAGGAATAAAATGCCTGCTATGAGTTAGTTTCTAGTATGTCCTTTCCAGGTATACAAGCCAATACTACTCAGTCGAACCCAAAAACACACAGAAGGTGCTGGGATTTATGTTTATATATAGGCAATTCAATTCAAACAAACCGATGAAAGACGGTCAAAAACTTGAGACAGAGAAGCAAGCAGCAACAACCATAGTGGTATAACAACATCTCAGGCAAGCAGAACAGGCTGAGAAACATTTTACTTGAGTTATAAGTTAAAAGGCTGAGGAATAGCATAAATAAAATACAGTATGAAAAGCATAAAGTCGGTGGCATAAGCCCATGGCCAGTCAGAAAATTCATCATCAGCCCTCACAGAGTAACATTGGCTAATCCCTATTCTGACAAAGCAGTTAGACGGATCTCATATGCAACAGCGGAATTGCGTAGCTCGTTTTCACCGTGGGCAAAGTGGCATCTATCGCCAAAAGTGCAGGATCCTTTGGTGAAGAGCCCGCACAGCTTGGTCTTGAAGTTGCTTCCTGGCCCTCTGCCGTGGTGAGATCCTCCCAGTAGGAGCTTGCCCGGTGGAGGGCCGTTGCTGTTGCCACTGATGCTCACAATCAGCTCCCTGACCATAGCACTAGCATCCTTGATCTGATCAAATGTGCCCTCAAGCTCAATGTTTTTCAAGCTGGCGTCCGATTCGTGATCCAAGATGGCCAGCTTAACCCCGGTGACTCGGGATATATACTTTGTGTTGATTCCACCCCTCCCGATGATGGCACCTGCAAGGGATGCCTCGACACTGATCTTGGCTGTGGCAGAAGCCCCAAAGCTTCCTGGAGTGGTCATGCCATGGTTGAGCATTGCCGGAGGTGCAAAGTAACTGGTGGGGCGTGGTCCCACATGAGGCGGAATCGAGTTGGTCATGAACATATGCTTGCCGACTTCACCCTCGCCATGCGCAAAGTGGCACTTGTCACCCCATTTGCATCCCTCTGGAGTGTCATACTTGTTGCATAAGCGAGTCTTAAAAGTTAGTGTAAGGGGGCCATCACGAACAGCAGGTCCCAGTGGCATTCTTCCTGGGGGATGTGCTGGGCCACCCAGGTTCCTCATCTTCGCAACAACCTGGTGACCGCCGGGGAAGCCATGGAGGAAGTGGCAATCCTCACCAAAAGGGCAGCCACCGGTACTGTACAATGAGAATTTAATGTGGGTAAGTAACTTAATTAGCAAAAAAGATTTCCTAATTGCACTACTCCGTAATAAAAATTCACTGTAAGTACAACTGATATTGACTAGCAAGATTCAGACATGTAAATTCTAAAGACAAAGCCTTGTGAATATGGTTACAAGTGTTAATAGCAACTTAAGGAAAACTAATATGCTAGGGTAAACTTTGCTGAATACCATATGCAAAGTGGACTACCATCGGAGTGGACCAGAAACAGTTCTAGAATGACTACCCCATTCTGGAATAACGTGGAGCTAATCTACATTTTGAATGTCTGTTGCTAATAATGGTACTAGATCATAGGTCTCGAATTTGGTTATTGCCTCATGGTTAGATATCACAAGCCTATGATGTTTCATAGTGACTCAACAAGCAATTGTTTACGGGCATATAATTTAAACCATAGTAAAACTTGTTCCTGCATGTACCAAGTGTAAGAAGTAACAGTATACATAATGAAGGATATATATCTTGGGACAGAATTACAAGTAAACATGTCATATTCAGTCTTCTTTTCCCAGTTTGATGAGATGAGGATGTATCATGATATTACTGACTGGTTGTTCATCTCAAAGGTGGTTACATATCCTTAAACTGTTCTTGCACTTTCACAGGTTCAAAGTGGATCTGGCACAACCGTGCAGATTCTAATATTTACTCCACCAGAAACTATTAAGCTTGCATTAGGGAGAACCTGTAGCACAGTCTTGCTTACACGATTTGTTAGCAACAAGACATTATTCCTTTAACAGAAGTGAAGTTTTAACCAAATTATTGCTATTGTGCAGAATAAATGTTACCAGGTGGTGGAGTTCTTTTTTAAGTTGGACTATAACCTGAAAAAATGGGTGCATGGCTTCCGTTTGCATCCTACACCGGTTTGAAATGACTCCCATTCTGTTAAATCAAAATCAATTACACGCGCCAAGTTAAGACGCTGTCGATTTTATTAATCTTGGTGCATAAAAGAACATTAACACGCTGTTGATTAAATTGTACTCCCTCCGTCCACAAAAGGATGTCTCAATTTTGTCCTACACCTTAGGCCAAAGTTGAGACATCCTTTTGTGGACGGAGGGAGTACAATATATTGCATCAGTCGACGTACAGAGCACAGTAACTTCAGCTTGAAGTATCCAGTGCCTCAGCTCCAAACTCTTGACAGAGTAGGGAGCCCAGAAATAAGAAGCAGACTTAGCGTAAAACTGCCGATCCCCAATAATAAGCAGTGTAAAATCGGTAAACTCTAACCTAACACAATAGAGCAATTCCGCGACATCCCAGGACGATTAATTCAAAGCTTCCGTTGGACGAAAACAAGCAGGGCGACAAAGCAAGCCCCCACCCCCAGGGAAGATGATACAGGACTGGACAGGAGCAGAGATGGGCGGGTTACCTCGCGTGCCCCTCTTGCGGCCGCCACCTTCCATCGCGGTGCCGCCTTCGAGAGTTCGGTGGGTCGCGGCGGCGACGAGGGCCAGGCGGCGTTGAGTGGGTCGCTTCAGAGCGGCACGGGAGGGTCGTGACAGAGATGGGCATGTTTGGTTTGTATATAACCATGCCACAATTTGTCACACTAGAAGTTAGGTAAAGTTTGATCAAATTAGTCACCCGTTTGGTTCACTCGTGACAAGATTTTTACTGTCTATACTGGCCTACATATGTCACTCACTCAAAAAATGTGACAAAAATCTCTTAGGTACTGTAATTTCCTTAAAAAACATGGTGAAAAATAATGACAACCTTAGATATATCAACCAAACATGGTGACCGACCTGTCCTCTGGCTAGGCTTGAGCGGGCGGTGCTGGTAGTTCGCACTCCTCCGCTTGGCACCAGCTAGGCTTGAGCGGGCGGTGCTGGTCGTTCCCACTCCTCCGCATGCGCAGGCCATTTCTACAAGTGCACAAATCACGACATTTCTCTACCAATTTGTGATTTTTTTTTCCTGTTCTCTCCAAAATTTTGTTACTGATTTTGTCTTGTCATTTGCTTCAGCCGAATAAGGTTGGGTGTGACATGTGTAAAATGTGAGGATGCATATATAAAAGCATGGGCAGTAGGGACCTCAATGTGAAGGACATTATTAAGCGTGCAAGCTCGCGACCTTTTGGTCTTTAGGGGTAGGCCCAGCCTGTCAGGGCCAAATATCGGCTGAAAAATTGTCAAAACAAAAGTAAGGCAAAGTAAAAGACGGCTAATTGTATAGTATCCAAACAAAATTAATTACAAAGTAAAAGCAAATAAAATGACGGGGGAAGACTTTTGGCTCCTGAACTCTGGTGCTCCCTCCAACTTAAAAAATTCAAAAATCATATTTATGAGTTTCAAAAAATTCTGAAAATAAATCTTGTTGCAGCCACTAGTATCCCACAAACGTCTAAAATGTCAACCTCAAATACTTTGCAGTTTGGGGTACACAAAAAAGACAATAGTGTAGATAGATCTAAGTATGTATATGTTTAAATCTCCAAGTTTTATCAGATTGTATGTATTACTATTGTGTAGCCCATCACCACTAATAAAAAAAATCAGAGAGGTGGCAGATCCAACAAATCTTGGACGTTTAATCCTAATCCAATGATTCACATTGCAACCGTGATTTGCGGGCGGAACAGAGCGCAGCAACACCCGTGATTAAAAATCCCCCAAACGCCTCTGCCCACAACGCCGCCACTGCTAGGGACACACGAACACCGCGCCGCCGCACTGTCGTCGGAGGACGCCGCAGGCTCACCACTCCCTGGCTTCACCGCGCAGCCCTGCCCCCACGTCGCCTGTTCCCGGACGCCGCCGCCCTGCCCGTCATGAGGAGGCTGTCGCGCTGCCCCTTGCCGTGTTCCAGGACTTCGCCGCCCGTAGCGGCCGACCTGCCCGTCGTCAGGACGCCGCCACCCGTCGCGGCCGCCCTGCCCTTCCCCTTCGTGAGGGCGCTGTCTCCAGTCACCTGCACCCAGCTAGACGGCGGACTGCTCCAAGGAGGCGGGCTCCTCGACAGCAAGTTCGCCGCAGAAATTTGACAACAGGTGCCTCAATTGCTTAATCCGAACCTATTTTATATTGATACATATTTATTACCATTCTGCACATTTTGAATCACAATGCAGACAAGCGATTGCTTCAGATTAGACATTCAGAAGTACTATAGAGTGGGTAATAATACCTGCTGAATTCACATTATTCACATCTGAACTTTTTTAGTTCTTACCATTTACAGGGATGACAAGGACACACTTTCTCGATCAAGGTTTGTGGCTGGTTGCTTCTATACTCAAGAGGTGTTCATGTGCTTATAAATTTCCAAAACATTTGGCTGAGGCTGCTGCTTAGTTCGTATTATTGCAGTTTGGTCATGACTGAATTCCTTTAGTAGCCACCATAGTAAATTGCTTGCGTATGCATGTTGTGTAGCTTTTGTAAAATGCTGCTATGAAGGGCACCAACTTTTCGGCTTCTTATATCTCAGGGGCCTTCTGGACATGTTCAAGGACAGCCTGCAAATTAAGGAGCGTAATAGCCGAGTGATTTTTCATTTCTGGAGCGACATAGGTCAGATAGAAATGCATAGGTGCTTTCATTTTTATTTTGAATAGGTAGGTGTTTAGTACCGGTCCTTCGATGGCTTCCTTTTTTCCAAAAAGGGATACATACGATTCAAGGTAAAAAATATTTGAGAGCCTCTCGGTTCTTCTATCTATGCTAAGCTTGCATTGTTGCTAATCTAGATCAAAGAAGTACGGAAAATTTTAGACACATTCAGTTTAACGATAGGGTCATTTTGTTTTCTGAACTGATTTTATCATGTTATACAGTTTACACACTTCTTGTGAATAGGAGCTGCAAAATGTAAATTCGGTCAGCATGCCAAATAAAAAATAAACTGCTTACTTTGAAGTTAAATGACTAAACCTTTCCGTTAGTAAAATGCAGAAAATAGAGTTATGCATCATATAATCCCATAAGAGCTCCCTGTTTGCATGTTAAAAAGTTGCATCTTAACCCTGTTTGCCGGTGCTAAAGAATTGAAAGAAGGTTGTCGCTATGCATGTGTGTGTGTTTGCTGCTCGGTGATTTGCAAATTGGCCAGCCGCTCAATTCCTGAGGTCTCACCACGGATAGCGCCGTTGTGGTTTTTGGTAGAAAGATGAAGCAAACAGAGCTCTCTAAAGCCGAGTCTGAGGAAGTGATGATGCATACATAGTAAATACCTAGAAACATGAAAAGGATCTGTATGTTTCATGTACATTTTATGATTGGTATTCAGTAAAAATATAACTGTATACATTGAGATTAGCTTGAAAGTTCAAGTAAAAAATGTTTTTTATTAAATTTGTAAGATCTAATTATGTTTGAGTCCAAATGAGTGCAAATTAATGATTTAAGTTGCATTAGTGAACACGTGCATTGCACGTGCACAATTACTAGTAATATAAAGTATTTCAAATTAAAAAAAATTCTACATCATTGGCTCCATCCGGATATTTCTGATTTTCTTGAAACTGACAAATATGATTTTCGATTTTTTAATGGGAGCTTCCATGACTTCGAGCCCGTCGCAGCGGCGTCGCTTCACTCTGTCTCCCATGGGTATGCGGAACAGCCGCGCGGCCTCCCTGATCTCCGGTGCGAATCCATGAGCAGCAGCGACGGCGGCGGTTCCGGGCCGGACTCGGCGGCGGGACCATCAGTTGAGTGCGGGAGCGCCGAGTGGAGGCGTATCTACGACAGGGTCGAGGCGTTGCTGCCGCAGGTCCAGGAGCTCGCCGCGGACCGCGCGCGCCTGGAGGCGCTCAACAGAGTACGCCACGAGCTGTCCGAAGCCCGCGAGAACGCCCTCCATGCCCGCCTCCTCCAGGTGATTCACTAAACCACGACTTCCTGGCTTCCTTCTAGGGTTTCGATTTATTGGGCTTGTTCGCGCGTGATGCTTGTTATTGTGTTCGCGGCTTCGGGCTGGGCGGTTAGGCGGAGGCGAGCAGGAGGAGGTGGATGGCGGCCTACTCGGAGCTCCCTCCCGGTGGTAATCCCAAGCTCACAGGTAAGACAGACACCACCCTCGTTTCTTTATGGTAACTAGTTGGCATGTACGTGCAACGCACGTTTTTATATTCACCGGTCGTAGATTTTATACTGCAAAGAGATGTAAGCATCATGGAGCACACAAATCTCAGATAAAAACCAACGAAACAGGTGTGCGCCGAAGAAGACATGCTCCTTGGACAGCTTCTCGGTGCAAATCATGTCATATCCTCATTGTCACACACGTATCCTTCAACATGACATTCAGTGGCGGCACCGCCTCGGGCATCATCACATGCATGTAGAGGGGAAGAGGAAGAGCACACGAAGTAAGTCGTGGACATGAAAGGTTGTCGCCATCCTCGTCCTTGTTGTCGCAGAATATGCCCTTGGCCCTACGGGATTTAAGTGGCCCTCGCCGAAACTACACCGCCGGCAAGGAAGGTGGAGCTTTAGTGACCTTCCCATCGGCTGGCAACACCACTCTGACGATTGCAGCTCGCCAATCGGAGAGATGGTCGGGGAAGTGGTGGAGGGATGGTTGTGACGCTACGGCGAAGGCAGGGTGACGGACCAGACGAACTGTAGTCCTTAGGGCGCAAATTAGCGGTAGAAAGTTTATAACAAATTGAAACTTTTTACTTACTTTCTTCACCTTGGCACCATGATCCGTAAAAAACCTGCGACCAAGATATCCATGTAGTGATGCATATGTTGAAACGATCTGGACTTAGAGAGCTTTCCAGTGCACTGGATCTTGTATAGGTTTTGAAAACTGTTTTCAGTTGAGCTGAAAACTGTTTGATGTAATTTTATATGTGGTGGAGATTTAATGTATTAATTGCTGAAGATTTGTAAAGTGAAGCACTGGGAATCCTCATTCTTAACAAGCTTCGTGGAGGCTTCAAGGTCATTGTTAACTCTGCTTGCTTTGTGTCTGATCCTGTATAGAATATTTTGATCTTACCGGACATGAAATGTAGGCCTGTGCGGTCAAAACTCCTAGATTTGGAGAGAACAGGAAATCAAACATGCAGGACACCCCTAAGTCATCTTATATCATACATATATACTATTTCCTCAACGTGATACTTATGGATAGAGGTACTTGCTAATCCTAACAACGTAGTGATGTGTAGACTATAGCTCCGAACTGCGAAAGACCAAGTCTAAATGATGTGTTACCTCATCTGATTCTACAGTTCATTGTCCTTGCAAAGACACTGTCCGGGGACGCTTTTCCAACAACACCTCGCTGAAACAATTCAGCCAAGTCCTCATAGGTGCGTATGTTGGAGCCCAAAGAAAAAATTAATCCATGGACGACAGAACTCACCGTACAATTGAGGACCTGACCTTGGCCCCCGACGCTTCCGGAATCCGGAAGCGGCGTCGTTCGCAGACTTCATGGATGGATCATGCTGGACCTTTGTTGATGTATGTGGCTGTTCAAGCTCTGCCTTTGTCGGTAGCTTCTCCCTAGCGGTGGAGATGGCCCTTACTCGTCCATGACTTGTCATATGATGGGGGCGCGTATAATAAACATCAGTAAGAAGCATATGTAGGGGGAAAAAAGACTACCTGCTGGAAGGTACTGAGAGAGGCGAGGATGGGCCACCAATGCAGGCACTGTACTTCCTCTCCGGCGGAGCGACCACCTTGATCTTCATGCTGCTGGTGCTGGGCGCGAGCGCAGTGATCTCCCTGTTCATATAGTCCGCGATCCCAGGGAACATGGTAGACCCACCACTAAGCACAACATTACCGTACAGATCGTTCCTGATATCCACGTCGCACTTCATGATCGAGTTGTATGTGGCGTCATGGATGCCAGCAATTTCCATCCCCGATCATGGAAGGCTGGAAGAGCACCTCGGGGCACCTGAACCTCTCCGCCCCGATGGTAATCACCTGCCCGTCGGGAAGCTCGTAGTTCTTCTCGACGGAGGAGCTGGTCCTGGTCGTCTCGAGCTCCTGCGCGTAGTCGAGGGCCATGTAGGAGAGCTTCTCCTAGAAGTCCCTGACGATTTCCCGCTCGGCGGTGGTCGTGAAAGAGTACCCTCTCTCCGTCATGATCTTCATGAGGCTGTTGTTAAGGTCGTGCTCGGCGAGGTCGAGCCGGATGATGGCGTGAGGGGGTGTGGCTCACGCCATCGCCGGAAGCCCGGAGTCCATGGCGATGTGCCGGTCGTCCGGCCGCTGGCGTGATGGGAGAGCACGGCTAGATGGCGACGTAGATGGCGGGGCAGTTGAAGGTCTAGAACGTGATCTGCGTCATACAAAAATAACGATTCGGAGATGAGTGGCAATTTAGTAGTATTATGTGATTTGGTGGGAGGGTAAAACGGGAAAAATCGGACATTGTTGAGTTGTCAAACATTGGGACGATCTGGTCTGTTTGATCGGATATTGAACGGTCCAGATTTAAAGTATCCCAACAAGTTTGCTCTTTTAATAGTAGTATAGAAATATGTAATCTTTCTGTTCAGGTGGCTTATTTGGTAATTTTAGTTGCTTGAGGCGGAAATGTCGGTGGTCGATCTCTCTGGGAGGGGTTTATGTAGGTTTATGCCCGGCCAAAGTGACAATTTTGTTTGGCATATTCACTTCCAAGATGAAGCACCTAATCGCTTATCATCAATGTAGAACTCCAAGAGGATGACTTGAAAGATTCAAGAACGTGTGGAGCTCTTTTTAACGACTGTAACTCTGAACCCGAGGTACTCACCGAAATATCAGTTCCATAGTACAAAAGCATTCAGTCCAGCTTGTGTGTGCCATTGTTTTTCTTAATCGTTGTTTTGCGCTTGCTCGGTTGTAAATGCTAGATACAACTGAATTACTGAAGGAAGCCAGCAATTGCTTAGAGCCTAGCCAAAACAACATGGATGATGTGGATATTGCAAGAGACTTAAGAGAAGAGCTAACAAAACTGAAGCAAGCTTACGAGAGCATGGGCTCAAAAAAGGACATGGAAGTTTCTGTATTACTTGCAGAGAAGGATTTTCTGTTTAACCTATTGACGACAATGGACAAGGAGAATGCGGTAATCCTTCGGGTAAAGGAAGTGGAGGCGGCACAAGCTGATGAAGCAGCACAGAAGCTTCAACAGAATGTTGAGGAACTGCAAGTGGCAGCCCAAAATAAGGATGTTGAGATTGGCAGATTGCGAGCAGAAACTGTTAATGCAAAAAATAGGGAACTGATTCTTGAGGGTAGGCTATTGGAGATGCACTCCTTGGCTAAGGAGAAAAATGGTGATATCCGAAAACTTAAAGATGGGAAACCTGAGAGCTTGAAGCGCAGATGTGCCTCTTCTATATTAAATGTAAGCATTTCATTCAAAGTATATGACCAGCTCATGCTAAGCCCTGTTTATTTCCCTTAGTATTTGTTTAGTGACCCTCTCTTGCCATACATACATATATAGTAGATGGACAATATGGTGTTTATAAGTAAACCTCCTTGATCAATTGTAACAGTCATTAAATGCTCTTACTACTCAAAATTAAATTGATCACCTCATGATGTGTGAGCATGGGCTTTTACCGATGTGCGTAAGTGAATTATCTAGTTTTTCTCTCTTGATCAAGAATCAGTATCTCCTTGTGTGCGGCTGTATACTTTTTTGCTCAAGTGGTATAAGCATCCTGATCAACGATAGGCTGCACACACACGAGCAGGGACGGAGCCAGGGGTGGGCAGGTTGGGGTCATGGCTCCCCCATGGTAATTTTTTTTCTTCTGAAACCTCCCATTAAAATATGTGGATTTGGTCCCTAAATTGTTCAAAATTAGCTATATGCCTCCCTCTAATCTTTACAGTGTGGAATTGGCCCCCCTTGTCTATCATTCCTGGCTCCGTCCCTGCACATGAGTCCTGTGTTACTCAAAATACGAACCTAAAGTTAGGAATTGTGTTTGCTTTCTATGATATCTGATATCTATATAGGACAATCGGCTTATGGGGCGTGCTAATAGAACAGACTTTGCTTCGTAACAGGAGACTATTCAAGAGCGCAGGACGGATACCAGTGTGATGCATAAACAACCTTACCAGCGCTGCAAGTCCACAGTGAGTCTCCTTTTACTCACCTTTTTTGACTCCCGGCTCCATCTTTGCTCTGTTCATACTAGATCTACCATTCTCTTTACTGATTTTGTCAAGATCTAGTCATTTTTGCTGGTTAATTTGCTGTTAAACAATTTTGTAGTGTCATATTTTCTTGAAATCGAGTAAGTCTAAGTGTTCATGTTTCCTATATGATACTCTAGGTTTTTTATTTCATCCAACTGATCCAACATGGTTTAATCACACATTGATGAATGATCCTGTCCACGGAAATTGTGGTTTTGATCAGCCTTAATTATTATAGCATCTGAAAATCTTCCTGCTCTTGTGGTCTTTTAAAGGACTTAACATGCCCTGTACTCATTTCTTGTCAGCAACTCATATAATTTACAAGTTGTCGATACTTTTCTGGCCAAGATAAATTTATGGGACAATATTATAATAACAATGTAGCTGTTGGTTCCCAGTCTCTTGTACAAGTCCACCGCAAATATCAACGGAGATCTAAAATGTATTTATGAGTCCCGGTATATGGCTAACTCATGGAAAACCGTATTTTCTTTATGTAGTGTATGTTGGTTACCGTGTCTTGTCATACATACATATATACTCAAATGACTATGTTGTTCTTATAAGTAAACTCTTTGATCAATTGTAACAATCATTAAGTGCTTTCACTGCTAAAAATTTCATTGATCATCTCATGATGTGTGATAATAGGATTTTGCTAGCATGCATGGGTAAATAGTCTAGTTTTCTTTTATCGATCAAGAATTATATTTCCCTGTTTGCTGCTGTATTATTTATTTATTTATTTTCTCAGAAGGTCTAAGCAACCTGATTCTTGATAGGATGTGCAAATGAGTCATGTGTTAATGAAAACAAGGATCAATGATAATATTAGGAACTAGGTGTGCTTTCTCTGCTATCAATATAGGACAATTTGCTTCTGGGGAGTGCTAATGTACCAGAGTTTTTTTTTTTTTTGTAACAGGAGGCCAGTAAAAAACGCAAGAAGGATTCCACTGAGATACATAAACAGTTTAACAAGCGACTCAAGTCTGTAGTGAGTCTTCATATGCTCACCTTCTTACTCCCCACTCCATCTTTGCTGGGCCATCCCAAATCCACTATTCTTGTTACTAATCTCCTCAACCTCTAGTTGATTTTGCTGGTTAATTTTCTGTTAAACGAATTTGTAGTGCCATCTTTATAAGATTTTGACTAGATGTAGGTAGAGATGATCCTTATACGCGATTCTAGGGTTTCTTTTGTACAATCTGGTTTATCTTTTTCGTCCAAATGGACCCAACTTTGTTCACGCACTCACCCGCGTGCTAACCTTTTTCATGAAAATTATACTTATCACCGAATCAATATTCTACTATTATATGACCTGAAAAACTCCCTGCCACGTTTTCTGTATTTAACACTGCCCCATAATTGTTTTGCCCAGCGACTTATTTTATTTACAAAATTATTGAAACTTTACTGGCCAATGAATTTATAGGACGGTATTTGAAATGATAATATATTGCTGTTGGTTCTTGTTTGTTCCAAGATGTTCTACGTTAGAATACAATTGTCGATCTCCAATCTTTATTAGAGTGTACCATACGTATACATACAACAACAACAACAACAACAAAGCCTTTTATTCCCAAACAAGTTGGGGTAGGCTAGAGTTGAAACCCATAAGATCTCGAAACCAAGTCACCATACGTATACATAACCGCAGATTAATTAAAGGGTGGAGTATAATATATGTGCCTGATCTCATAGGATTTATGAGATCTTAGGTTTGATCGCATTGAAAATATATTCAAAATATACTATCAAGTTTCATTCCTATCTAAATTGAAATACTGGATCTTTAGGATTCTTTAGTAGTACTACTAATATGTCTTCCTCCAGTGTATCCATCAAAATCGTGTTAGATAGTTGATTTTTGCAAAATTATTGTCAAAATCTATGAAGGACTCAGAGCATGCCACAAAGATAGTCCTAATGTTTATATTTCATTCTTCCGCCATGGGTAGTAGTCTATACTTCATATTCGTTCTGATCTGAGGAAGATATCTTATCCCATACTCATAGAACATGTTGATTTGTTCTGGGCTTGTAGCTAACATGTAAATTTCTGTTCTTCATTCTACTACAGTTGCAACTGTTAATTTTCTCTACATTTACTGTTTAGTAGCTATATCAAAAGCCCGTTGTCTAAAATGCAGATGTTTGATGTCCTCGTTTAACTGATGCAGACCTTTGCCAAGTGGAGCCGCATCTTCGACCGGGTCGAAGCGCAGGTGGAGGTGCTCGCCACCAGCCGCGCACGACTGGAGGCGCTCAATGAAATCATGCATGAGTTCTGGGACGCCCGCGACAAGATCAACCAGGCCCGCCTTCACCAGGTGATTCATCTCTGCTCTAGTTTCTGCTTTTTTAGTGTTTCTCATGGGCGTCTTGCGCCTGATGGTTGCTTATGTTTTCCCCCTGAAAGGCGGAGTTAAGCAGGAGCAGGTGGGAGGCAGCCTGCAAGGAACTGCTTCCTGGGGATAATATGAAGCTTACCGGTCAGAAGACACTGCCCTTCATTCACTTCTATCTGAGGATATTTCTTCCAAAATTTAGCGTTTTGTTGTGCCTTCTTTTGAATGATTTAGGCTGCTTGAGGAGTTGATATGTGCAAGTTGTCATATTGTTACCTTCTCTGTGCCTGATAAGTATCAGTTTTGTTGGGCATACGGCGCTGCCGTGGTGGCCACATGAACAAGTGACTAGAGTTATTAAGATAAACTGAATAACAGTTCCATTCTGTATCTTTCAAATGAAGGCAACTTTTAGAACATAGCACCTAATTTTGCTACTGATGGCATTGCCTTCTGTCTTCAATGTAGAACTCCTAGAGTGTGACTTGGAGGATTCAAGATTGTGTGAATCTCTTTTTGACATTGAAAACTCAGAACTGAAGGTACTTGCCTCTCAAGCACTCAGTCCAGCTTGTATATGACATTGATTTTCTTAATTATTGTTTTGCATTTGTGCTTGTCTTTTTGTAATTCTTAGATACAATTGAAGGAAGTTGGAAATTATGTAGAGCTTAACAAAAATACTGCAGGAGATTTGAGAGCCGAGCTAAGAAAATTAAAGCAATTTTATGAGGCCCTGTGCTCAAACAAGGATAGGAAAGTTTTTACATTACTTACTGAAAATGAATCTTTGTCAAGCTGCCAACTGGCAAAGCCATCACCCTGTTCTGCTGTTGTTTGCTGCACTCCTCAACAGATGCAAATCTTTGTCAAGCCGCCAACTGGTAAAGCCATGACACTCGAGGTCCAGAGTGAAGATATGGTCGATACTGTGAAGGCTAAGATTCAAGACATAGACGGTGTCCCTCGAAATGAGCAGAAGCTTATCTTTGACAACAAGCATCTTGAGGATGGCCGCACCCTCAGAGAATACAATATCCAGAAGAACTCAACTGTTCACCTTGTTCTTGGGATGCATATCTTTGTCAAAACCATCGCTGGCAACATCATAATTTTTGAAGTGGAGAGCTCAGAAACCATCTACAGTGTCCAGGTGAAGATTTTCGACGAGACATGTATTCTCCCAGACGAGCAGCGCCTGGTTTTCGCTGGCAATAAGCTGGAGGCAGGCCACACCTTGGCTGATTACGACGTGCAAAATGGTTCCATCCTTCATCTCGTGATGTGCCCCAGGAATCGGAGTGATACGGTGTGTATCAGTGTCAGGACGACGACCGGCCGAATCATAATCAAACGTGAGGTCATGTGTTCACAGACCGTCGACTATATCAAGGCGTTGATACACATCGAGTTTGGCATGCCCCTAGACCAGCAATTACTCTCCTTCCGTGGGATGCTGCTGGTGGAGAATGGTCGCACCCTGGCGGACTATGGTATCTTGAAATCTTCCCGCCTTCGTCTGCATCTCCTCTCTCCTGGTGGTCAAGAACTCAAGATGCATAGGATGGATCCTGCTGCAGCCTTGTTTCCAGTGTAGCTGGAATCTTTCCCATCCGTGACATTCCTCCAGCTTGTGCGGTATGTTACGAGGTTGACTCTGTGTTTGTGTAGCAGTGAAGTGCTGGATTATGCTGATATTAGTTAGAGGCTTAGAGCAGGTAGATGTTGAACTTGAATCACTGGTTTAGCATGCGCCGATGTTATTTTGCGCTGTTGAGATTCAGTTTATAGTTGTCCCCGCAAGAAAATGTGGCGGAGTGAAATTTCAAAACAAGATCTTCCCTGCCACCGTCGCTGCCTCGCGTTATCGATTCGAGCTGTCTGATCCCTAGTGCCACAGCGGCATTTCCGCCTCTTTTGGAGCTCGTGAGTCATGACGCCCCCGTTGCCGATTCGAGCTGTCCCCTGTGCCGCCGCGCCATTTTCACCTCTTTTGGAGCTCGCGACGCCTCTTTTCTTTCCCTGCAAGTCTTTGCCTTGAACTGAGCGTCATTCGGCCGTTCTTGAGCCAAGCAGTTGTCTGCCATCGTCGTGCCATTCTGGCTCGCAGCATGTGACCTGAATCGAGGGCCAGATTGAACAAAGGTCCGCTATGCCGATTCGGTAGCTCCGTCGGCAGAGGCGGTGCTCCTCGGCTGACTCGAGGCCACCAACTTGATTTGACGACCGGTTTCGAACTTTCGTCTGGCAACCCTGTCCACGCCCGATTTGGCTGGCGACCCCTTCCACGTCTGTAGAGTATTTGAAAAATATGTGAATGTATTTTTTGTTTGATTTTTCAATTTCACTCGAATGCAAATTATATATTTCGAGGAATTGTAAACATTGTAGATGAGTGCGTCCATGAGTAGTTTGACGTTCATTTATTAGCACTCATCACCATCGGGCAATACCGGCGACGATTTGTTTCATGAAGATGAGATTGAGGATGTCATGTTGATGTTCGTTCGCGATACTTTTTTAGGAGAATAGAAGAGAAAGCGGGCGGGATTCCAAGTTGGTTGCCTTTGCATTCCTTGGACAATTAAATGCTTATCAAGGATTAGTTCACGGATGTTTGCACATATCCAGTTCATCTTTTTTGTAGGCATTACCGAATGCAAAGCGATTTTTTTTTTTTGCACATTGTCGAATCTTGCAAGGTTAGCAGTCAATATTTTACCCATCGGAGATGTTGTCGGCCTCATTGGGATTTATTGCATGACGCCAATACGAGTGATCATATGCGGTATTCTAAGTGATTGCATCGACGACTATCTTGGTATTATAGAAGACACTACCCTCAAGGAGTCAAGGGTGTGAAGTAGTTTGAAGCGATAGTGATCATGCTCTCCCGTGTTGAGTATCGCAGAGCTTCCAACAAAGAGGACAGACCGAGGCTAATGGCGATGAATGAAGCAAAAGGATGATAAAAGAGATGTTTTTTTTTGAAACCTTCAAAGAGATGTTTTGCCTCCCAGTGCATATGCACCCATCATTTAAAATATATTTTAAACACATTTTCAAATGTGAAAAAAATGAAGAAAAAACACGCATAAATATAACATCCCATGTGTTCACAATTTTCCTTTCATAAAAATCCAATTTTTGAGGCTTGTGTAAAAAACAAAATTTGATGCTAAAATAAGCATTTCAATCTTTTTTACAGATGTCACAATAACAATCCGTTCTCCGTGAAACAAATTTGAAAACACATAGAATGCAAAAAAGATCGCCATTTTAAAATAAGTTTTTAAAATATCGGGTGCATATACACCAGGGAGGCAAAGTGGATTTCACAAGGATGATCGGGCATGCTTGGGAGTAGGTGAAAAAATTCTCAACATCAACAACTATTTCCCGCCTGGTTTTAGGGCTCCTCAGAATATCAATATGCTGCCTTCAGACTGTGGGCTTCTTTTGCGCCTTGTAGGGATGGATGCATATGAATTCTGAATATATAGACGACGGGGTCTGCACAAGGAACGACATCGAACAGAATAAACTGAAGAAGCGTATCTCTGTGCTGCTTGCTTCTTCTTCCTTCCAATCCCCGTTTCCTTCCTTTTGTTCGGGTGTTCTCCACAAGCAACCCACGTATCCGGTTCAGATCGAAACTCACGTCCTGGTATTTTATGTCCCGTGTCATCTCAGGTGTGCGAGTTTCAACTTTAAATCTCTGCTCCTGTTATGGCTCTATTCCACCGATATTATGGCTATATTTCTGGTTGCAGTCAGCCAAACATGCCACGACACCTGTTGTGTCTGTAAATCGCAAGATCAGCAGAACAACTGCAATCCAGAAAATAACCCAGAAACCTTCACTGTTCCCGAGTTTCCCAATCACACAATGGAGAGCGGATCTGAGGGGGGAGGAGGATTTGATAAATAACGACGTGTAAGCTTGCGAAAATAATCTTTTCAGTGAAGTGTGCAAATAAGAGAAGAAAAAAGAGCGACACGCTACTAGATCACCAACTCATCAACACACAGCCTTTGTGCACTTAAGTAGAGCATAGCAACTGGAACAGATACTACCCCAGGCCCATGTTACAAGAAAACTCATCTGCTGGAAGATGCGGTCACAAGAAATCGGAGGAACATAATATAATACCTCAACCCACAGAGCACAAGGTGACCAGATACAACCATTAAAAAGCAATGACCTACGTTGCGGTGCTGCATCTCACCATCCTTCCAAATGGATTATGTGGCACAAGGAAACCATGATAGAAAGTAATAAACACGGAAAGAAAAGAAAGCAAGAATAAAATGAACGTGGACAGCGGCTACACACATCCCTGCACCAATGGTGGATCTGGATGAGCCAAAAGGCCCTAACCTGTGATTGGACTCCAATCCAAAGATCCAGCTGCAGAAGACACACACAAAGATACTAACGAGATCCCATCGCATTAGCCTCCCACAATTAAATTACATAGTGCCAACATTGTTGAGTACGCTATCAGGAATCGAAGGGCGAGAGTTGTAGAAACACTAATATAAGGAAATGCTAAGTTCCTAACTGACTAGAGAAAGCTGCTACAAAAGATTGATCAGCTCGCAAACTGTCGATGATGGATAGTCATCTTGCGAGAAGATCCCGCTTGCCTGACAAATTTCACCTCTTGATAGATGTACTGGGAACAGCAGAAACCAAAATGTTCCAGATGTGGACTGCCCAACTTGGATGGAACCTTTGTTCTTCCAACTTCATCACATGAAGCCTCCTATGAGGTTCACGGCAAGCTATCTTGCGTTCAATTAGATGAAGAGAAACGCCTCCGGAGCTGAATAAGGATCGAGCTCGAAACAGCCTCGAAGCTTGCCACCCTTCTCATTTGTCAGAAGGAAGCGAGGGACCTGGTGAGAGAACTTTGGGTACTCATCCTTACTTATTGTTTTCACAGCTTCAACTCTCCTAAACACTGCCCTGTAACCATCCATCTTGCTTAACAGCTGAACTTCTATGGACTTGTCAGTATGGCCAAGTATCTCCACCAACTCGTACTCACAATTTTTGAAGTCTTGTGCAGTCCATCCAGCCCTCCAGTTCTTGTAAACAGCCCAGATTTCACGGACGCGAGGGATTATTTCAAATTCGTTTTTTCTACCAGTTGGTGTAGCAAGTACACGATGAGAAAAGGCATCTGTGCCAGTGTAAGTGATGTTACCGTCTCGCTCGTTGGAAACCTTAAACGTGCCACACCCAACAGTAAGATTTTCTTTTACCAATCGTTTCTCCTCCTCTCCCAGAGGACAGACATCAAGCCATCTCGCTTGTACTTTATTATTCTTGATATCAACCTTCTTTATGAAGGCATAATAATTGGGGAATCTATCTACATCACTGTAGAGAGCCCAAATCTGGCCAGCTTCAAACTTGTGAAGCAATCTGATTTCTGCAAATTCATAGAATTCTGAATCAGGGCATTCAAATTCTCCATGGACAGCAGCATCAGCTTCCTCATCATCTGTAACTTCTACAACAGGTGGAGTGCTATGCTCTATGTTCTTTTCCTTTGTTGTCTCCCCAACCCCAATGGAACCCTTAGCAGAAATATTTCCGAGGGATGAACCCACACATTTGGTGTCAAACTCCTGGCCTTTTACTGAACTGCTTTCCGGAACAACCGAAGCAAAAGCTTCTTCCAAGTTAAGGGGAAGCGCCGCAGGATCGAGTTCAAGAGCTCCTTCTGGAATGCCTTCTTTTTCAGTCCCACGCATCATATGAGAAGGGACAAGATGTGAAAACCTTAGTGTGTTATCCTGGGGTATCACATACGGAGCTGCCTCTTTAGACTGCATAAATAAGCTAACAAAGCCTTTTATTTTGACAAGTGGCGTGACAATAATGCTAGTGCCTGCCGATAAATCAGAGACAACTTGAACAACCTCATACTCAAAATCTGTGTGGTTGCTAGCATCCGAACTCCAACCAATGTCCCATCCCTTGAAAAGGGCCCAAACTTCACCTTTCCTAGGATACATCTCAAACGTATCTCTTGTCTTGCTTTTCACACAGTTCATAGTATGGGAGAACATATTAGCTTCTTTAGCTGTATCAGGTTCTCCAAGCTTAAAATGTCCACAAGCAACAGGCAGTTCTTCACTAGACCATAACTTCTCTGCTGTATTTGTGGGATCCAATTCCAGCCAAATGAAATGCACTATAAACTTCGGGGCCATTTTTACCTTTTTAATTCGAGCATAATATCTTGGCATACAGCCTTGAGTATCATAGACAGCCCAGATCTGGTTGGCTCTGAACTGACTTACATCTCGACGTTGGTCAAAGTTAAAAAACTCAGGGTCCACACAGTTAAACTTGTCCTCATCTGAAGCATCAATGTTTGCGTCTAGACCATTGCTGCAGACAGAATTGTGTATTTTCTCATGATTAAGACCATTTATTGAACCATTCTGTCCAGTATTATCTTCATTCAACTTTGTTTCATTGATTTGATTATCACTATGAAACATACCACCTTTCCTTGACCTTCTGAAATTGGAAGATTTGACAGTATTATCGCCATTGTCATTACCATCATCATCAACATCTTCATCATCACTCTCTTCTACATATTTAACTTCTTGCTTCTGCCTGCTTGACCTGCGGCTGTGCTCACTAGCCTTTGCATTATTTGCAGCAGTGCCATCTACAGTGATCTCTTCTTCACTATCAGTGGTGCTCTCTGAATCACTAGATTCAACCATGGATCTCCTGCTCCTTTTCAATCCTGAAGTTGACGCACCTTTCGAAGTCCGGGCGAATTTTGCATTCTCTTTTGGCCCACCTGCAGCACTAGCTCCATTGCCATCTTCGCCCCTCTTTGAATTTACAGTTGAATTATGAGATCGATTATTAGCACGAACTCCTTGAGTGGCATAATTCCGAGCGTGCTGACCTGGCACATTTATCTGTGGACCTGGGAAATTCTTTGGTGCTCCTGCACTTCTGTTCACCCCAGCAGACTGTTGATTTGCCCCAGAAGGTGCTCCTGCACTTCTGTTCACCCCAGATGACTGTTGATTTGTCCCAGGAGGAACAACTTGAGTTAAATCATGTGCAATAAAAGGCTTCATGCAATTCTGACAGCGGATAGCTTTCTTCAACAGTGCAGTGTAGTACTGATATCTCATGCCACAATTTGAACAGATGGTCCAAAATGTTTCCTGCCCGGCTGAATTTGAGGGCTGCTGAAGATTCACAGGTCTAACAGGAGCAGCCCTCCTTGCCTGCTGATAAGGAGATGGCCTTGCTGCAGCAACTCTGACTGGGCCTCTCCTTTTCGTGTCATAGGCAGAACGTTTTGAGCTGTCTGTAAGCGTCATGTTTGCTTCTCCCACTAGTTTGAATGCTGCCTCTGCACCTGCGAACTTGTTCTTGTCGGGATGTAGCAAAAGGGCAAGCCTACGGTACTGTTTCTTTATTAGTGTGTCATCATTTGTGAAGACTGGTACCTGAAGTATACCATACCAGTCATTCTCTCCATTAACCTTTGTTCCAGCGGCGCAGTGAACATCACAGACAGTTAACATTTGTGAGATATTGTCAACCTCGGAGTAAAGTTGCTGTGCCTTGTTAATCATTTTTTTGCAGCAACAAAATCCTTCTCCAGCATTTTTCTTTCTGCCAGAGCTTTTGCTCTAAGAGCTTCATCTTTGTTGCATTCCATGATAACAAGAATAGCAAAAGTATATCCAAACTCGTGATCACATTCATGTAAGGAATCCCAGTAACATGACTATTCTTTTTCCCCGTAAACAATATGGAGGATGTTGCACCTTATTGTGATACTGTCTTCAGTTAATTGTATCCTCAGAAACCAACCTCAAGGTACTACTTAAGGAGCATTACACCAAACAAATTAACTGGTCAACCTGCATGAAATACACAACTATTGTTAAGAAATACGATATGCATATTCAAGAACGAAATGCGGAAGGGTATTTTGGTCATAAAAAGCAACAGAAGAACAAAAAATATGTAAGCATTTCCTGCCTTCCTAAGAGACAAAATCATCTCAGGTGAAAAAATTGCTTTAGCATAAGTTTGGAAATGAAAGGTTGTTAGCACCCAAAATGGAATGCACTCATAGCATACCAGCGGTTTACGAAAATTAAGCATTGGAAAACAATTTCCATTTATTACCGAAAAGATGACGCACATACATGCCATCCATTTTTGCATTGGATACAACCATGAGCATTCAAGATCCAAAAATTAGTGTGCATGTTGTAAAGAACATTTAGGAAATGAGAGTGGAAAAATACAAGACAGTATATTTTCCAACAAGAATGAAATATAAAAATTAGTACATGAGAGAAACAAGATAGTTATTGATCTTATCAATTAGGATGATGATGATCACAAGCCCTGCTTCTGCTCCTTATCATCCAAGGCGACAGAGAAACAAAATATCAAACTGAAAGGAAACAGGAAATGCTTCTAATCTTCATGCAAAAAAGGTATTCATACCCCCTACGACCCCTTTATGCCACTATATAAGGCTCTACATCTGCAGTTCTGCACAACACACATCTTTGCCCAATTTTACGAACTCACTTAGTTATACCAGCCCAAGTCGGCCGCCCCAAGACGCTACGGCAGGGTTCCATTAAACGAAGAGCTCCCCGCCTCATCATCATACACGCGCAGCAGTACCATGCCGCCACTAACCCAATGCCAACCCCGCACATGAACCACCCACCAGTCCGCGTTGATTCCGGTTTTTTGGCATTCTCAATAAAAAAAGGGTTCTGTAGCCACAACTGTAGGGGGAGGAGGCAGCGCATACCGTATCAACGGCGGGGAACAAGGTGAGGATGTAAGCCTTCGGCGAATGACAGCGGGCGACGGTGACGAGGAGGAGAGGGGGGAAGGGTTTGCGCTTGCAATCTCACGAGGAGGGGCAGGCAGCACTAGATAAGAAGAGTAGCCATGCTTGTAAAGTCAACGTGGGGCCTCAAAAGGGTTGGAACCTACATGAAATAGACAAGGAACTATTGTTAAGAAATATGTTAACTGTATTCAAGAACAAATGACGGAAGGTCGCTTTTGGTATATAAAAAGCAACAAAAGAACAAAAAAGACGTAAATACTTCCTGCCTTGCTAAGGTACGAAATCAGCTCAGGTGATTTTTTTCTTCTTTAGCATAAGTTCGGACATGAAAGGTTGTTAGCACCCAAAATGGGATGCATACATAGCATACCAGCAGCTATTTACCACCCGAAAGACGACGCACACACGTGCCATCCATTTTTGCACTGGACTGGATACAACCATGAGCATTCCAGATCCACAAATCAGTGTGCGTGTTTAATTTAGGAAAAGAGACTGGAGGAAAGCAAGACAGATATACTTTCCAACAAGTTAGGGCGAGATACCAGGTAGACCAACAAGAATGACATATTCAAAGTTAGTGCCTTATCAATTTGGATAGCCACAGGCCCTGCTTCTGCTCCTTCCCATCCACATCGACAGGGAAACAAAATATCAAACTGAAAAAAGGAAACCCTTCTAATCTTCAGGCAAAAAATGTACTTATTTCCCCTAGGACCCCCTTTTGCCTGTATAGGAGGAAAAAAAAGGCTCTACATCTGCACAGCACAACACGCATCTTTGCAATTTTATGAACTCAGTTCTACCCTGCAGCCCAGGTTCGCCGCCCCAAGACGCCACAGCATGGTCCCATCAAACGAAGAGCTCCCCGGCTCATCACCATACACTCGCACCAGTACCCCAATGGCGACCCCGCGCACGAACTGCCCACCGGCGACCGGTCGGCGTCGATTAGGGTTTTCCGGCGTCCTCGACAGACAAAATTAGGGTTCTGTGGCCGCAAAGGCAGGGGGGAGGAGGCGGCGCGTACCTAATCGACGGCGGGGACGCGGGCCGGGACGGCGAATGGCAGCGGGCGACGGCGACGATGGGGGAGGGTTTGCGCTCGCAATCTCGCGGGAGGGGAGGCGCCTCCGTCCGTTCGCAGCAGGAAGGAGGGCAGGCGGCAGGCACTGGGCGAGGAGGAGGAGGAGTAGCCGGCCGCGAGCGCTTGTGAACGTGGGGCCTCCAAAGGGTTGGAGCCCGACTTGGGGTGCGACCGACCGTGCGGGGTCCGGTCCATCACAGGTCGTGGGCTTGTGACGTGGGGCCCACACGCCAGTCGGAGACGGAGAGCCAACCGGCGTCCACTTCAAAGAGATCGATTTGTTTGGTGAGACACTTGTTCGGTGCTTCCGGCGATTGGCGATCTCCGGCGACGGGCTTTCGATTCCCAGGTTTCTTCCGCTCCATCCCCTCCTCCCCAGCGACGAACTCGTTCGGGCTGATCAAGGGGTCAACTAGTTTGACTGCCCGGCCTTGGCGGTTCTACCTAGGGTTAGGGTTGTGGAGCGGACATGGCGGCTGATCGCGAGGAAGGTGAATCAAGTGGCTCGGCGACGCGGATGGGTACTGAACCGTCGTTGGAGGAGCTGCTGCATAGTCTGAATCTCAAGGGAGAGGATATAGGAGGTGTCTTTGTGGCGAAGGATGATGTGGAATCCTTGAAGGAGGACACGAAGTGGATGGCGGTGATGCGTCTGTTAACCTCGAGGCCGTTCAGCGCGACGTCCTTGAAGAAGACAATGATGTTTGCCTGGGCACCTGCCCAGGAGGTGACCTTCCGTGAGCTAGATGATGGAAGGTTCATGGTACAGGCTAATTGCCTGGGAGACTGGCAGCGGATTACTGAACATGGTCCGTGGATTTTCCGGGATCAAGGTTTGCTGATAGAAAAGTATGATGGCAGCTGCAAAGCCTCTACTGTGGAGCTAAACAGGATTCACGCTTGGGTGCAAATCCATGATGTTCCCGAGCTTTTCCGCAAGAAACCTATTATCTCTGAGTTGGCTGCTAACATTGGTGAGGTGATCACCGTGGATATGTGCAGCTCCGAAACTGAGGGAGGAAACTATGTCCGAGCAAGGATTTGGTTGGATGTGCGCAAAGTACTGACGCGTTTTGTGACAATCAGACCTGAAGGGGAAGCCCCAGTGATTATGCGTGTGAAATTTGAAAAGGTGCCTCGTTTCTGTGCGGTATGTGGTCTCCTTGGCCATGTACAGGAGGAGTGCGGCAGTGGTGTCCACCCCCAGGTATGGAGAATTTCGGCAAATGGATGCTTGCGGATACGGCATGGAATCGCGCTCAAATCCAAAGTGAGGCTGACCAGCGGAATCAGAACGCTAGGCCACAGCGTCGAGAGACGCAGAATGATGCTAGACATGGTGCTACTCGTGGAGGCCGTGGAGGACCAGGCAGAAGGGGCGGGCGTGATGGTGGCCGGGGCCGTGGTGCTACCCTCACCATAGTGGAGAACCGCAAACGAAGCTCTGCTGACGCCAAGCTGACCGAGGTCAGTCGGCAAAGGAGGTTCAGAACCAGCCCCAACCGCCAATGCTGGAGTGGAAGGAGCCTGGTGTGATCGGGCCTGTAGAAGAGAAAGAGGTGAAACAGAAGCTGGTTTTTGAGGAAGGGGAAGGAGAAGGGGGCACAAAATCCTATGAGCCTCGGTCGGGAACCCCTCCTCCCCCTCCCTCGGCGAGGGAACTGAAACGTTCCAAGAAGCATTTAACTCCGAAGAAAGACAAGACCACTGGATCGGCGGGCTCCGACGCGGAGCGCCGCCGGGATCAATGAGTATGTACCTATGGAACTGTCGCGGACTTGGCAACGACGCGACAGTTCGTGAACTTCGCGATTTCGCGAGGGAGTTTGCCCCATCCATTCTTTGTGTGGTGGAGACACAAATTCACAAGGATAGGGTGGAGAGCTTAGCGAGAACTTTAGGCTATGATCATGCCTTTGCTGTGAGTAGTTCTGGCCGGAGTGGCGGCTTAGGGATCTTCTGGAACAGTGATATAAAAATTGATCTTTTACCTTACTCTCAGTACCATATCGATGCTGTCGTGACACCTTCTGATGCAGAACCGTGGCGGCTAACATGTGTGTATGGAGAGGCGCGAGTCAGCGAGCGCCACAAGACGTGGGACATGCTAAAATTCATCAAGGCATCGTCCGCGCTCCCGTGGTTGTGCATTGGTGACTTCAATGAAGTACTCCTTCGGGAGGAGCATATGGGTGTTAATGATCGCAGTAACACTCAGATACAGGCCTTCAGAGACGCTGTCGACGTCTGCGAGCTGATGGACCTGGGTTTCTCTGGGCTACCGTGGACTTTCGAGAAAAAGGTAGCGGGCGGGAGCTTCTGTAGAGTTTGGTTGGACAGGGCGCTTGCCACAGCGAGCTGGAGCATGCGCTATCCCCTAGCGACTCTTCAACACCTCACTGCGGCTGCCTCGGATCACTCGCCGATTTTCCTCCGTCACGAGCCGATAGAGGAAAGAGCCCGACCTGTTCGAGTTTTCCGCTATGAAGCAATGTGGGAAACTCATCAGGAGTTAAAACCGCTGGTTGAGCGGGAGTGGCAAGGATCTGTGTGCAACTCTATGCATGAACTTGAAAGGAAGCTCGAGTGTCTCTCTGGTTCCCTGTCGTCATGGGGGAAGACTACCTTTGGTCATGTCCGCAAGGAAATTAAATCACTACGCACTGCTCTAGCTGAGAAGAGAGCAGTGGTTGATAGAGTTGGGCCGAGCTATGAGGAATTAAAAACTGTGGAACAACTCATGGAACTGCAACACCGGGAAGAAGTTATGTGGAAACAACGCTCCCGGATTCAGTGGCTTGCAGAGGGCGACCGCAATACGCGTTTCTTTCACCTGCGAGCGAGTAGGAGGAAGAAGAAAAATCGTATCGAGAGATTGACGCGGCTAGATGGTACGGTCACTGATGATCAACACGAGTTGAGTCAGCTGGCAACGGATTTCTATAGCAATCTGTATACTACAGAGGGGACAACCGGGATGGAAGAGGTACTACAGACGGTCCCTCAATCGGTCACACAGGAGATGAATGATCGGCTTGTAGCACCTTTTGAAGAGGGAGAAGTAAAGAAGGCTCTATTTCAAATGTATCCCTTGAAATCACCCGGCCCTGATGGTTATCCATCACAGTTCTTTCAGAAACACTGGGATGTGTGTGGAGCTGAAGTAACGCATGCTGTTCTTCGCATTCTGCGTGGGGAGGAAAGCCCAGAAGGTATTAATAAGACCTTTATTGTTCTAATCCCAAAGGTAGCTAGCCCAAGGGAGCTAGGACAATTTCGCCCTATCAGTTTGTGCAACGTTATCTACAAGATCGCCTCTAAGGTCTTGGCAAACAGATTGAAAGAGATATTGCCAGAGATTATATCTGAAGAACAATCAGCCTTTGTTCCAGGACGGTTGATTACGGATAATATAATCACAGCATATGAATGTCTTCATTTCATGAAGCGAAACGGGGCACAGAAACACCGACATTGTGCTCTCAAGTTGGATATGCGGAAGGCATACGATCGGGTTGAATGGTCCTATCTCCGAGCAATCATGGTTCGAATGGGCTTTCATCTCCGTTGGGTTGATTTGATTATGAGCTTGGTTTCTACGGTCTCCTTCTCAGTTCTATTTAATGGAGCTCCCCTTGATGTGTTTCGGCCGTCCAGGGGTTTGCGCCAAGGTGATCCGATATCCCCATACCTCTTTCTTCTTGCAGCAGAGGGCCTTTCTGGCCTTTTGAAACAAAGTCGCCAATCATCACACCTCCAGGGCTTGAAGGTAGCTCCCACCGCGCCAGCGGTGAACCACCTCTTGTTCGCTGATGATAGCCTGCTGTTTGTGAAAGCTAGTGTTGAGGGAGCAATGGCAGTCAATGATTTGTTGGACAAATACTGCAATGCCTCAGGTCAGCGGATTAATTTGGATAAGTCCTCGGTCTTCTTTAGTAAGGGCTGTCCGGTGGCCAGGAGGCAAGAAGTGAAGGACATACTAAATGTACCTAATGAAACTTTGAATGAAAAATACCTCGGCATGCCTTCGGACGTAGGGCGTTCCAAGAATGGTGCTTTTAAATATCTGAAAGATCGGGTGTGGAAGAAGGTGCAGGGATGGTTGGAACAACTTCTAGCTTCGGGAGGGAAGGAAGTTTTGATCAAAGCGGTGGCACAGGCAATCCCTACCTTCTCCATGTCTTGTTTTAAGTTACCTCGCGGGTTGTGTTTGGCTATCAACTCTATGCTGCGTAGTTTCTGGTGGGGCAGCAAAAATGGTAGCAGGAAAACGTGTTGGGTATCCTGGGAGACTATGTGTTCACCCAAGTTTTCAGGAGGTATGGGCTTCCGCGAGATCGAGCTCTTCAATCTAGCGATGTTGGCTCGGCAGTGTTGGCGGATTCTGCAAAATCCGGAGGCTCTGAGTGCTCGTATCCTAAAGGCACTGTACTTTCCCAATGGTGATTTATTGGAGGCGTCTCTTGGTTCTGCCCCTTCTCAAGTATGGCGGGCTCTCGTCGAAGGCCGCGATGCGATGAAGCAAGGACTGATCCGCCGCATTGGCACCGGCGAAGATACAAATATGTGGAACCAAAATTGGTTGCCCCGGGATTGCATGCTGCGGCCTGTGGCATGCCCTAAGGCGGACCCTCCAATGATGGTGGCCTCGCTTATTGATGCTACGACGGCAACATGGAAGAATGATATGTTGGACAATTTCTTTCTCCCGATGGATGCTGCGGTCATCCGCTCGATCCCTTTGAGCACGCGGAGGACGAGCGATAGCTGGGCTTGGCACTATGAGAAGAACGGCATTCTCACCGTTCGTTCAGTTTACAGACTCCTTGTTCAGACAAAGAAGAGGAGGGAAGACTGGCTTGAGGGACGTGCATCAGTCTCCAATTCAGCGGGCGAGAGCAAAGCATGGCAGCGGCTGTGGAAGGTACAAGTTCCCTCCAAACTACGCGTGTTCTTGTGGAGGCTTGCTCATCAGTCCCTGCCTACCGGCGATGTCCGCTATCATCGTCGCATGGCAGAGACAAGCATATGTTCTATCTGTGGAGCGGAGGACTCCTGGCGCCATTCCTTGTTTGATTGCGCTGTAGCAAGGAGTGTGTGGGCACTAGCAGATGAAGAGATTACCGAGCACATAATCATGAATGAGGATCCGTCTGCAAAACAGTGGCTGTCTGCAATGATGGAGTCTCTGTCTCGAGATGATTTTGCGAGGGTTGCAGTAACTATGTGGGCGATCTGGTATGTCCGAAGGAAGATCATTCACGAAGACGAGTTCCAGAGTCCACTTTCAACAAATCTGTTTATACAACGGTACCTTGAAGACCTCTCCATCTCCGTCAGGGAGAGGCCCAGAGTACAGGTCGGGACGCGGCGTACACACCCCAAATGGATCCCTCCACGCGTGGGCTGTGTGAAAATCAATGTTGACGCAGCGGTGTCGAAGACGGGCCATGGCGGCGCAGTGGGTGCTATTTGCAGGAGCGAGACAGGAGCATACATCGGAGCTTCTGCTCTCACGGTTCCTGGCATCTCTGATCCGGCCACCCTGGAGGCAATCGCGTGTCGGGAAGCCCTGGCTTTGGCTAAGGATCTTCTTCTCACACGAGTCACGGTTGCGACGGACTGCTTGGCAGTGGTAAATAATATGAACCAGCCGTACGCAGGAAGCTACAGCATGGTCCTTGATGAAATCAAGGCAGCAAAAGAGACTTCGCCAGTTTAGTTTTTGTTCATGAAAATAGGCTATCCAACTCGGAAGCTCATAGAATAGCTAGATCTTTTGTTTCTGCAAGTTTTGGACGTCAGGTTTGGTTCCTCGGACCACCTGATGGTCTTTGTATCCATGACAATGTTTTAGTTCAATAAAGTGCTTTGTTACCCCTCAAAAAAAAAACTTGTTCGGTGCTTTTTTTTTTTTTGAATTTTTCCACGTATATTAAACCAGCAAAGAGTACACGATTACATCGATTACAAAAACAAAACTAAAAGAGACTAGCAAATCTATGAGATCTTGAAGCTCTTTCTTTATCCATGACACAATCTTATACTTTTCTGAAGGCAGCCGTAGAACAACGCCAACACCACCAAACCACAGACATGTGAATACCACCGAAGGTTCTCCCTTTTTAATTTTGAGCCGCAATGCCAAGGCTTTGTGCACGCACACAGCCATTAAATTAATCAAGCAACATCGGCAAGAGCACCACCACTGATATTTCAGGGACAAATAACCAAACCACTTTGTCGACGTCGTTGGGAGCCGAGAGAACGAATCACCATTGCCGAAGACGTAGTAGCCGGGATAGATATTGCGAGGACAAACCTCCTCGCGACAACCATGAGAAACAATCCAAAATTGATCTGACGAAGCAAGATCTGAAGAACCATACCTAGACAGATTTAATCTTCCAAAGCCACCATTGACGTCGGGAAGGATATCTCGCCGTTGAACGAAGCGTGGAAGATCACTTATTGCAGACGATACCATCTCCATTAACGAAGAAGATGACGACCAAAACCAAACTCTACCATTAAGGACCTTCGAAAAGCGCCGTGCGCAGGTCCGAGGTCCCCACCCCTTCTAGTGCCAGAACGGCACCTAGAGGAGGCGAGGACCCGTCGAATCCTTGCCGGCGGCGACGAAGAAGCTGCAGATATCACCGGCGGCGGCGGCTAGGGTTGAAACCCTAGGCCGCCGCCACGATCGCCCAAATCGCCTCGCGCTCCCTTCTCGTAACGTACCGGTTCGCAAACTGCTCGTTCGTACACGACACTTGTTCGGTGCTTTGCTTTGCTCCTGGTTGGAAATGAGGCAGTGTTTTTTTTTGAGAACACCACGCTTTATTGATCACATAATAGGTAATTGCCTCTTAGCGCAGCTGCGCTATTTGGACAGATCGAGCGCTCACGCTACGACAGCGACAGCTACGCATCTGTCATCCCAGCGAACACATCCTCCATCTCCGGTCGTGTCTCCGCCCCGCCTCTACCTTCAGCCGCCGGCGCGCTGCGCGCGTGCATCTTTGGCTGCCAGTGTGCTCTGTCTCGCCCCAATCTCCTGCCGCCGGCGCGCATCCATCTTCGGCCCCCAACGTGCTCCGCCCTGCCCCACATCTCCGGCCGCCACGCGCTCCGCCCAGCCATCACAGCGCGCCGTCCCCGCCCCTTGCTCGGGCCTCCTACATGGTCTGCTCTGGCCGCCGCCGAGCGCCTGTAACACGCCGACTCAAATCCATGGCTTGGTCGTCGCCTCCTCCGGCCATCGTTCCAATCCCATCCCACGAGTTCGCGCGCCGCCGACTAGAGGGTCGCGGTCCCACGCCGCCCAGAAGGTCGCCATCCACACACCGTCCCGTACCACCACGGTTTGGAGCTCTTGGGGCGGCGCGGTGCGGCCGGCTGACCAGTTTACAGGGGGTACACCTCTTCGGGCGGCGATAGCCATGCGCAGGGGTAGGAGCTGGCGCGGGGACCTGGGCCAGACGGCAGCGCACAGGGTGGGGCCAGGCGGCCAGCTCAGGCTGCACGCAGTGTACGACCGTGGTGGAGGACTGGAGTGGATGGCCGGTGGCCTGTTGTACTCGTTGGGGAAGAAAGGGATGGAAGGAAAGAAGGGAAAGAGGGAAGAGGAAAAAAAAGGTGGGGATAGAGGAAAAAACTGAAACCAATATGGAGTAGTTGCTCAATTCTATCTATTTTGTTGTCTAAACAGCATATATTAGTTGCTCCATTCTACCAATTTGTTGCTCTTATATATTATTTGTTCAAATCTATCAGTTTGTTGCCTAACTACATATATTAGTTGCTCGATTCTACAAATCTGTTGCCTAACTTTATCGTGTAACCAAATTGTTTCATCACCCAACAATATTGTTTCGCCAAGTACCAAAGTTGCTTACTGATGTTGTTAAGTTGCTTGCCACCGTAGTTAACTTGACAACTGATGTTCTAAAGTTGCGCATCGCTGCAATGAATTTGTCCAGTTGTTGCACATTAGAGTTACGTCGCTGCACACTGTTGTGAAGTTGTCTACCCGGGTTTAATTGTTTTTCTCAATGGTGTGAAGTTGTCATCCCATTTTTGTTAAGTTGTCTAATGTTGTTATGAATCTAGTTTCTTTATCTCACCAAAGTTGCGTCCTTGCAAGTCGGAGTTGCTTCATTTCACATCAGAGTTGCATCGCTGCACATCTGAGTTGCGTCGTTGCACATCTGAGTTGCCTTCCAGTGTTGTGACTTGTGAAGTTGCCTACCGGTGTTGTCAAGGTGCGTCATTGCACACTAGAGTTATGTCGTTGCACATCCAAGTTGCATGCTAGTGTTGTGAAGTTGTCTACCCGAGTATTATATATTTTTGTCAATGCTATGAAGTTGTCTTCCCGTTTTGTGAAGTTGTCTAATGCTATTATGAATCTAAATTCTTCGTCTCACCAAAGTTGCGTCCTTGCACGTCCGAGTTGCTTCATTTTACATCGTAGTTGCATCGTTGCACATCAGAGTTGCGTCATTGCACATCCGAGTTTCCTTCCAGTGTTGTGAAGTTGCCTACCTCAGTTTTGAAGTTTTTATGATATTGTAGTGGAGTTTTCTTACCACTATTGTGAAGTTGTCTCAACGCACACCAAAGTTGCTTCACTTGGATGAAAGTTGCTTTTAGTTGTTGTGTAGTTGTTTACCGATGTTTTAAGTTGACTCGTTGCACTCCAAAGTTCCTTACCATAGTTATAAAGTTGTCTCAACACACACAAAAGTTGCATCACCTCGTAGGAAAGTTGCTTTTAGTTATTGTGTAGTTACTTACCGATGTTCAGAAGTTGACTCATCGCACTCACTAGTTGCTTACTACGGTTTTAATGTTGCCACAACACACACAAAAGTTGATTTGCCTCGTACGAAAGTTGCTCTTAGTTGTTGTGTAGTTGCTTATCGATGTTCAGAATTTAGTCCAAAGTTGCTTACTACAGTTTTAAATTGCCACAACACACACGCAAGTTCCTTAGGCTCGTACCAAAGCTGTATTAAGTTGTTGTGGAGTTTCTTACCGCTATTCTAAAGTTGACTCGTCGCACTCCAAAGTTGCTTACCGCAGTGGTGAAGCTGCTTTTAGATGTCATGGAGTTGCTTACTGTTGTTCTGAATTTGACTCGTCACACTCCAAAGTTGCCTACCGCAATGGTGAAGTTGGCTCAACGCACACGCAAGTTGCTTTGTCAAAAGTTGCAAGGGATTCGGAGGTGGATTCCATGTCTACTCACCGCCACCATACTGCGTGAGCGATCAGGAGGTGGATGTCATGCCGATGTCGTCCGCGAGGAATTCAGAGGCAATGTCAGAACTTCGACAAACAACTTCACCATACCTATAGACAAATATAGAATAGCAAAGCACAAAGGAGGTAAGAAACTTCACATTTCATAATCAGCTTTGCGGTAATTATGCTATTATCGGGGGCAATTTACAACTATCGTAAGGCAAACTAACGTATTTGAGCAACTAATATTATCCCATCCATTTGCGCAAGTTCTATGAGATGTCACGCAAAGAATTAGAGGAATGGAGCAACTATTATGCGTTTGTCAGGCAACAATCTCACAAAAGAACAACACAACGTCTCTTACATGTTGGACCCACCGATTAGTATCTCCCATCTCTCTCATCGTTATCTGGTTCCTCTGTATCTTCGTCCTCCAGTCAACGCTACCATCTCGCACCGGCGATTTCAGCCGCAGTCGGCATGCTCTTATGCCGTCGTTCACAAGTGCAGGCCCGCAGGCCTCCTCTCCCCCCACGGCGAGTCGCCGTTCCGGCCCCGTGCTGCTTCTCCGCCTGTTGTCGCCGGGCTACTACTCCAACTGCTGCTCTCGGTCGTGGCGCGGCCGTCGCGGACGACGAAGAAGGACTTCCCGGGAGCGGAGGACGAAGAAGGACTTCCCGGAATCCCGGCAGGCGAGGAGGCCTCGTGGAGGAGCACGAGGGCGAAATCCAGGATGGCACCTGGACGAGGCCGGGAGATCCCGTGCGGCGGCGGGATAGAGAAGAAGCTCCTCCCGTCGTCAGGAGGCCGGGACGACGTAGATCTGATGGGGAGGTGTGCCGCTCGTGCGGGACACGGCGGAGAGGCACTGGTGGTGGGCTTCCTCGCGCCAGAACCCGCCGCACGCGCAAGGATGTGCTATCTCGCAGTCTCGAGCGCTCACGCCTCTCGCACATGTCGCTTTCGTGTTCGATGTGGCGAGCATTAAATGTGAGCGACGGGCGCCCGGGCGCCCGCTAGACGCGTCCCACATAATAATGTCAATACAAAGTTCAGCCTGGATAAAATCAGGAATAACACCAACAGAAATATTACAAACAAAGCGTTCCGAAGAACGAGCTAAACGATGTGCTATGATGTCGAAAGATCTCGAGACATGTTTGAAAGAACAGGAGCTGAAGCCTCCAGCTAGAGCTTTGATGTCATTCACCACGGATGCGGCAGTGTTATGGCTGACTTGCGAATACTAGGAATAATAGTGGGGGAAAAAGATTGGAAAAAAAAGGAATAATGAGCTTTGATGTCCTTCACCACGGATGCGCCAGTGTTATGGCTCCGAGCGCCGCATGTTTCAAGGTTTTTTCTAATAAAAATAGATTTAAGATGCATTTTTTTCTGAGGGAGAAAATGAGTGAGGAAGAGAGCCACCCCCACGCGCTCCGGCCGCTCCAGGCCGGGGCGGCCACCCCGTCCCCTACCTGCCCCCTTCTTGCGGCTGCCGCGCCGCCGTCCCCTGCCGCAGCTGGGCCCGAGCTGGTCTTCGGCTCCTTCACGGCGGAGCTGCTGGCGAGCTCGTGGACGAAGACCGGTGCCAGCTCAAGCAAGCTGCAGATCTGCGGGCCGGCGTTGCTGCCGCCGCCCCCTCCCCTCGGGCCGGGCGTCGTCCCGAGGACTCTCGCTGATCTGGACAAGGAAAAACAAATCCTTGCCTCTGCGGTGCCAATCCAGGTCGCCGCTCCCCGGTTGCGGTCAGTTATTGTTCCTCCTCAATCTCCGCTGGCGTTTAATGGAAAGATCATGGAAGACCGCGCTCAGAAGTGGCAAGTGGTGAGACCCAAATTCTGGTGGAGGAAGGTTAATCCTTCCCCTTCCGGAGCCTCGTCCTCTGCCCGTCGTCAGGCGAATTCAAGCAGCTCTGCAGCCATGGAGGCCGTACGATTCAAAGGCGTGTGCTTCCGTTGCTTATCTCCAGAGCACTTCGTACGCCATTGCCACGGCTCTGTTCATTGCCTCGAGTGCCGGCTGCCTGGGCATCTCGCTCGCAACTGTCCATCCAAGAAACACTTCCAGAAAGACACCGCGCCCCGTCCTCCTCCGCCTGCCCGTGCTGCGCCGCAGCCTGCTAGGCGGCCACGCATGGACGTCCCGCCGGGACACCCGTCCAGACGCCCGCTTGAGGAGCACAGCTACTCCATCATCACGCCGGCAATGGAGGCGGCGACCTATGAGATGCGCCGCACTCACCTCGCCATCCTCATCTCGGATCCACGCCTCAACATCAGCACTCGTTCCATCGCCAAGGCACTGCAGGAAGCACTGCAGTTTCCGTGGGCGGACATCCACGTCTCGGCGTTCTACCCCGACGACTTCCTTGTCCGGTTCACGCACCCTTGGCAGCGTGACCTGGCCTACCAGCGGGGGACGGTGCCGCTCCGGCGAGGGAGCATGGCGCTGCGCTCCTGGTCCCCCATCGAGCGTGGGAACCCACAAACGTGGCGCTTCTACTGCCGGGTCGCGATCGAAGACATGCCGCTCTGTGCCTGGGATGATGAGAGCACGGTCAAGGCCGTGCTGGGCGGCAAATGCGAGCTCGACCGCATTGAGCGCCGTTCTCTGCTCCGCGACAACACGGCAGCTTTGTTCGCCTGGGTCTGGTCGCCGGATCCTGACCTCATCCCTCGAGTCAAGCCGCACACAATCCTAAACAGGCCGGAGGGCGACCGTGCGGCGGTGGCGGAAGGCACACCTGCAGAAGAAGGCCGTGTTGGTCCTCTGTTCAGAATCCTGATCCACCTGGACAAGGTCAAGGACTACTCCCCGATAGATGACAGCTCGGCTAGGCGACGGCGCGATCGGGAGTGGCCGCGCGTCTATCGCCATGATTGGGAGTTCGGGGTCAAGGATGGTACGCCTCCGCCGCGTCGCAGGTCGGCGCGCGACCGCCTTGGTCCATCCAATCACCACAATGATGATGAGGATCGGGATGAACATGATGAGCGCCGTGATGAGCGCCGCAGGGACCGTGGCAGTCGGCGTGATGATCACAGGCGCAGTGGCAGGGGGATGATGATAGCAGTGGAGATGGCGACGCCTACCATCGAGAACCGGAGCGTCGGGTGCCGCGCAATGTTCGGCACGACCGGCGGCCTAGCAGGTCGCCGGAGAGGAGGAGGTACGCTGCTGCGGAGACAGTGCTCTCCTCTGACAGGAGGCCGCGTAGCCCGTCCAACAAACCTTCTCATGATCGCCGCATTCAGGAGATGGTCCAGCCTCAGCTGCAGGCTCCGATGATTCTTCCTGCAGTTAACCAGCAGCCGCCTCGTCGCCATGGTCGTGATGGACGAAGCAGATCCTGCACTCCAACCGGCAGCCTCGCCATGGGCGGCACCCCGTCGCCGCCAATCGGCTCCCCACGCCACCTGTACCTCGGAAGCCCGATGCAGGTCTCGCCGCCTCGACTGCCGCAGCTTGCGGATGAGGGAGGGGTTCACTACACCCTCTGCTCCACTGAGATGGACATGCCGGCTTCGGTTTTCGACGGCAAATCGCCGCCGGCCTCGCCTCTCATCGCCTGGGACCAGCTATCCCCCAAGAGAACAGATGCTATCGCCAGCGCCGACGCATGGTCGGCCAACATCCTGCCTGTAGACGGCCTCCAGCTGCCCCAGGCCTGCTACCTCAGCTCCCCCTCGCCAGCTCAAACGCTGGCAAACATGGACGCAGAGCAGCTAGCGGATGAGCATGTCTGGGCCGGGCTATTCGGAGAACGCTCGGGCAGCCATGACCCAAACTTGGCGGCGATCCAGGCCTGGAACGGCGCCTGGCTCGATGGGCCAACTGCTGGGCCCTATGTTGAGCTGCAGCCCATGACGCAGCCGCAGTTGGCACAGCTTGCATCGGAGGAGCGTCTTTTTGGGCCTGGATACCAGCAGTACGAACAGGGATCAGGCGACCAGCTGCCGTCGGAGAAAACAGTGCTCGAAGTTCCAGTTTGCAGCCCGGCAAGCCCAGGATGGCAGCTGCATCATGTTATTTGCCCACCCCAGGCGGTTGCAGCAGAAGACTCCTCCTCTGATGATGTTGATGACGAGACTCTTTACCATGTCACTTTGCAGTCCAATGCTTTGGATGTGCTTCGAGAGGCAAACCTCTGCGGCCAGGGCGCACTTGATGAGGTTACCAGCATGGTGAGCTCCCTTGAGGTCGACCACAAGACGACCATGATGAGCAAGGTCATGGGCATGGTCTCCCAATCCTTGCTTGGGTTTCCTACCAATGCTAGTCAGAAGAAGATCAAGGAAGGGGCCAAGAAGCTGCTATCCCTAGCCACGCCAGCAAGACGCAGCGAGAGGCCAGCGACGAAGACATCCTCCATGCGGGCATCGCGGCGAGCTCAGGCCAGCGCATGCATGGCGCTGGGTCTGATCAAGAGAGAGGACGAGTTCACCGAGGAGATCCTTGCCACATACCTCAAGCGTTTCGATTTCAACGTCAGCAACCATGAAGTTCAGAAATTGGCTGTTGTTACCGGCGCCACGGGGAGGCCGGAGTTTGTCTTGCCGGACAGCGAGTTACAGGAGCTGCTGCGCGACACGCGCGCCTAGGCAGCATGTCCGCTAAGCGTCGTCAAGTTTCCATGATTAGTGCAACTCCAATTATGCCTGCCATGGGTGGTACTCTGGCCTGCTCGTGCTTCTCTCGGCTTGACAAGCTGGGAGATTTGTATCAGTTAGCTATTCTTCTTTGCTTCGCCTTAGCTCTGCCGTCGATCTGTTCAGCCATTACCTGTAGCCGGCTAAACAGCCCGCGGCCGCCTCTCTGCCTTATGCAAGGGATGCATCGTCCTCTAGACTGTCTGTCGGCTCAAGAAATTGCAAGCACATTCGGCTGCTCTGCGACACCTTCGTGTGTCTGTCGAAATCTTCGTCATGTTAGCAAGCCTTAAGCTTCTAAACTGGAACGTCAGAGGGCTTAACGACCGCGCCCGACGGGCGGTCGTGCGGGATCTGGCTATCTCCACGGGCTGCTCAATCATGTGTCTCCAGGAGTCCAAGATCGGACCTCTGACTCTCGCTGATCGCTTAGAAATTGCTGGACCTAGCTTCAACGGCTTCGCCGAACTTCCAGCTGATGGCACTAGGGGCGGAGTTCTGATGTTTTGGCAAGACTGTTTTGACGTTGTCGACATTGTAGTCAGAAACTTCTCCGTCACAGCGGTTTTCCGCGAGCACAACACTACTAGCACATGGACTCTCACCACTGTCTACGGACCGTCAGACGACGATCGCAAGCAAGCCTTCCTAGATGAAATCATCTCCATCCACGATGCCACGACGGGGTCATGGATTATTTGTGGCGACTTCAACCTAATTCTTCACGATCAGGACAAGAACAAACCAAGAGTAAATAGGCGATGGATGACAAGATTCAAAGCGGCGCTTGATCGCAGCTCACTAAAAGAAATTAAACTTGTTGGCCGTCGTTACACTTGGAGCAACGAGCAAATTGACCCGACATTATGCCGCCTCGACCGAGCCTTTGCTAACATTGATTGGCTCGAGCTGTTCCCTGCTCCCAAATTGCTTCCCCAAGCCTCGTCCATGTCAGACCACTGCCCTCTCCTCCTTGTCCAGGACATTGCTGTCCGAGCCCCGCGGCGTTTTCGGTTTGAAAGTTACTGGCCTCTCCTCGCCGGATACAGCACTGTTGTTGAGCAATCTTGGAACTCCCCCTGCACGCTAACTAATGACTTCGCCATCCTTGACTGCAAACTGCGTCGGCTTGCTAAGCACCTCTCTTTTTGGGCCAAAAATTATGTTGGTGACATTCGTAAGCAAATGTTAGTGGGCCAGGAAATCATGCTTCGGTTGGATGCAGCCCAAGAAACAAGGCAGCTCTCGGAGGCCGAAAGGGAGTTGCGAAATGCGCTGAAAGCTAGGGCTGTGGGCCTGGCTGTCCTGAACAAAATCAAAGCCCGCCAACGAGCCAGAATTAAATGGCTGCAACTTGGGGATGCAAACACCAGGTACTTTCACTTGCGTGCCTCCCATCGTCGTCAGAAAACCCGAATCCAGTCCTTGGTGTCGACTGCAGGCATCGCGGTTACCCCTACTGAAATCGAAGAAGTTGTCAGCCAGCACCTAACCTCGGTGATCGGAACAAACGTTCCGTGCACCCAACGGTTTGATTGGCAGAAGCTTGATCTTCCCAGAGTGGATCTATCTGATTTGGACTCACAATTCACGATGGAGGAGCTTAAAACGGCAGTCTTTGACTCTGCAACGGACAAAGCACCAGGCCCTGACGGCTTCTCCGGCGGGTTCTTCAAGTCAGCCTGGACGGTGATCAAGGATGACTTACTGCGTGCTCTCCGTCAGTTTTACAATCTCAACGACATCTCCTTTAAAAACCTCAACACTGCGTTCTACGTCTTCCTGCCAAAGATTGAGGAGCCAACTCAGATCACTCACTACCGGCCGATCAGCCTGATTCATGCCTTTGCTAAACTTGTCACCAAGATCCTAGCTTCAAGGCTCAAGCCGAAGATGGAAGAGCTCATCTCGCCATGCCAAAGCGCGTTCATTTCTGGAAGAAACATACAAGACAACTTCCTCTACGTTCAAAGCACGGCTAAGTACTTCCATCGAACAAAGAAGCCTGCTGTTTTGCTCAAACTAGATATAGCCAAGGCTTTTGACACTGTGTCTTGGTCATATCTGATGGATATGCTCGAGGCCCGCGGCTTCCCGACACGGTGGCGAGATTGGCTGGCATTACTGTTCAGAACTGCTACATCTCGGCCACTAATCAATGGCGTCGCAGGTTCATCGGTTGAGCACCATAGAGGATTGCGACAGGGAGACTCCTTGTCGCCTTTCCTTTTCGATCTCGCCATGGAGCCCTTCCACCGACTGCTGCACCTAGCTACAGATGCCGACATTCTGTCCAAGCTCAAAGGAAAACAGTGCATATACCGTGCTTCCCTGTACGCCGACGACGTCGCGCTTTTCATCAACCCTACTGCTGGGGACTTCAGTGGACTGCGCCTAATTCTTGATGCCTTCGGAGCGGCCACCGGCCTGATCACAAACCTCGCAAAGAGCTCGGCCACCTTGATCCGGTGCGGTAATCTGGATGTGCATGGATGGCTCCAAAACCTTGGCATTCCGATCAAGGAATTTCCATGTACATATCTGGGGCTGCCACTTTCCATCACTAAGCTACGCAAAGCGGACTGGCAGGCTTTGTTAGACAAAATTGACAAATACTTAGCAACTTGGAAGGCACGGCTGATGAGCAAGGCTGGGAGGCTTGAGCTGCTCAATTCCGTGTTGTCTTCTCTTCCGGTATACATGATGACGATTAATGAGATGCCAGCTTGGGTAAAAAAAGAGTTCGACAAACGTCGACGGGCGTGGCTGTGGGCTGGCGAAGTGAGTTGCAATGGAGGCAAATGTCGTGTTAGCTGGAAAAAAGTATGCAGACCGAAGGACCTGGGCGGTTTGGGTGTCCACGACATCGACAGTTTTGGGCGGGCACTCAGGCTTCGATGGCTTTGGAAGAAATGGACTTGCCCCAACAAACCTTGGGCCTCCATGCCACTGCCCTGTTCCAAGACGGATCGTGCCTTGTTCGCGGCGGCGACCAAGATCACCATTGGGAATGGGGAGATTGCATCGTTCTGGACAGATCATTGGCTGCATGACCTGAGACCATGCGATATCGCTCCTGATATTTACAAAGCATCCATCAGAAAAAACAGGACTGTTAAGGACGCGCTCTCGCAACTAAAGTGGATTAATGACCTCCGATTCAACCTCACGGAGGACAACATGCCACAGTTCATCCAGCTAGCGGAGCTCATCGATCAAGTACAACTAACGGACGAGCCAGACGCAATTGTGTGGACATTCGGCAAAAATGAATTCTACTCCGCACACTCGGCATATCAGATGCACTTTGCTGCCTCCATCCGCACTGATTTCAAACAAATCGTTTGGAAAGGGTGGGCGCCGGCTAGATGCAAATTCTTCGTTTGGTCGTTAATGCTAAACAGTGTCCTGACCGCCGACAAGCTGATACTCCGACAATGGCCTAATGAATATTTCTGCCCCCTCTGCCGCCGTAATCTGGAAACGGCGCAACACTTGTTCATGGAATGCCCATACGTGCTGGACATTTGGGAGAATGTGGCTGCTTCCTTCAACGCCAGTAAGCTGCGGCCGTTGTCATGGACTAACAAAGGACTGTCCATTCAAGATTGGTACAGAAGCACGGTTGACACCGGCTCCAAGGAGCAGCGTAAGCTGGCTCGTACTCTAGCAAAGCTCGTGTGCTGGGAAATTTGGAATGAGCGAAACCGTAGGATCTTCAAGCAAACATCTTTAGAAACTGCTGCACTCACTGTGAAAATCAAAGAGGAGGCCGCTGCGTGGAGTTTAGCTGGAGCACCTATCCCTTTATGTGCTCAAGTAGGGGGAACACCTTTTGATCCAGGCTGAATGAACTTGTCCTTTAATGGGCAAGGTTCTAAAACCTGCTTGTAACCCTTTGTAAAACTCCTTCTAGCGCAATTAATACAGCAGCTCTCCTGCAGTTATTCTAAAAAAAAATAGATTTAAAAAAACATATACGATATCCAAAAACGGTATTCACCGCATGATATATCATTCGAAGACATGCTCCATTTCTCTCGTTTTCCACAAAATCCACAGGACAACTGACACACTCATAGCTAACAGTTGATGAGTCTTAAGACCCCACAAAATTCCAACACCAAATCATATAGCTCCTCCATCTTGGTATAGAACTTCTCAATATCAAGTGCACAAGTTAGCACCCGACCCCTCTCCTTTTCCCCATCTACAGTGTCAAGGAGGTCATTTTTGGGCGACGCCCGTGCGAACCAGATCGCCGCCGGCGATCCGTTCGATTTCTCGCCTCCGCGGCCGCTCCGGCGGCGGGAGGTCGAGGAATCGACGGATCCCGTGCGTGTACATATCTAGGTTGGTGTAGGGTGCCTGCCGGCGGCGCTGAGGAGTTGGCGGCGTGGTCGGAGAGGCTTTTGGCGGCGGCGTTCCTCTCCTCCGTTCTTGGTGCTCCGGTGGAGGCCGGGGCCGGATCTGCCGTCTTGGGCGCGGTCGCTGCTCCCCGGAGCTGCGGCGTGCTCTTCCCCGAGTTGGTGGTCGTGATGGCGGCGCCTTCTCTTGTCTGGGGGCTTCGGTGGCCTTCACCTCGGTGCTTGGCCGTGCTTTTGCTCAAGATCTTCAGGAGTTTGCTGGTGGGATGCTGCTCTTCGTCGGTGGACGCGGTGGGCTTCGCGGAAGACGGTGGGCGCCTTCGTTCCTGTCTCCGGCGTGAGACGGCGACGGCGCGCTGGCGGCGGCTCGACGCCGATTTCCTTTCATCGCTCAGATTCTGCTGCTTGCGGCAGATGGATCTTGCGCCTCTTCAACAAGGTTGGTCGAGGTGTTTGCTAGGGTTTGTGGTGTGTGTGTTGGATCCGTGTTTCCCGTCTGTGGGGTGGATCTTGCTGGCGTTCGTGCGTGTGTGTTCGATCTGTTCTTGATCTTGTACACGAGCTCCTTTCAAAAAAAAAAAAAAAAAAAAAAGTTAGCACGCCCCACACATATATTTGTTATAGCACAATGGAGGAAAATATGATCAATAAATTCTTTTCATCTACAAATTGTTTCACTTTTCATCTCCAGGCCACCATCTCTAGAACAATTTTCTTTAGTTAGAGTGTTACCCCTAAAAGTCAACCATACAAGGACATTAGGCCTCACAAGAATTATTATCGTCCAGAAATTCCTCCAAGGGTAGGTTTGGATATCAGGTTTCTAGAGAACCAGTTTTCTAAACATGTTTTTGATGTAACAGCCTAAAAACTTCTTTGGATGTGTTAAAAAACCGTGAAAAATTGAAACTAGGTTTTACCAGGATTTCACGTGTGCGAAAAAGATTTTGTGAAAACGCGGTTGATACGTACTAGATCTGAGCCATTTTTTTCTCCTTCTACATGTTGCTCGACAAACTATTTTTCAAATCCAAACAAACTCTTCCCTACGGCTATTTAACTAAAAAATCTGTAAAATCCATGTTCCTAAAAATCGTCCTAGAACCCATTTGTATGAAAAAGTGATTGCTAATCTTCGATATCCAAACACTCCTATCATGTGCATAAGCACCCTAGGAAAAAAAAAAAGCCTCAACGAGGAAACAACATAGATATCCTGTGAAGATAAAAGGATAGACATTGAAAAGCACCTCATCAATCTCCCTAAAATAAAAGGGCGTATCATCAACTCGGTTATGCGAGTCTTGATTCTTGAAGAGCCATTTTTTTTAGTGTTTGAAGAGCCAGCTTCTGAAAAGGTCACAAATGGCGCTACCACTCTTGCGAGTTGCAACAACAGCCCCACGCCGTCCTCCTTGGAGGCCCAAAACGACCCGCAACAGCCCACGCCGCATCATCTTGCGGAGCAAGAATAGATCGAGACTTTTACTTTTCCGTTTTCGTTCGGTCGCCGTTCCAGCAAACTGATTTTATATCCTTAAAAAAAAACTACTCCCTCCGATCCATATTAGTGGGTATAGATTTGTCTAAATTCATATGTATCTAGTTAAGTATTTAGACTAGATACATGTGTATCTAGATAAAGTTGTGCCCACTAATATGGATCGGAGGGAGTAACTGATTTTAAAATCTTGACAAATCTTCTCCTCCGTCGTTTTCAGAAAGCCCACGTTAGACTTGAGTATTTCCATTTCCGCTTTACACCCTGGATGCATGTGTATAACTAAACCAAATCTTCATAGAAAATTCTCGGGGTCGTGGTTGGTCACGGCGGCCTCGCCCTTGTTAGGTGGCAAATGCCAAAGGTGCATTCTGGAATACTGCACCTCTTCAGCTAAATAATGATCTCCCATTCGTGTTTACTTCGTCTTCCTGTCGCTACACATAATATTTAACCAGTCCAGACAGAGAGCACGAAATGATTTTGTCAAATCCACTTAAAAAAGAGGAAGAAAAGGGTCAATAAACACATTTTCCGAAACTTGCGGAAGAGTGCGAAATAGCGACATTTCCGGGGGGTTGGAACGAAAGAAGAGGAAAAAAGAGCCCTCGATTTATTAGGGGAAGGCAAACTCCAGATTGCTCCCTCCCGGTCCTCCCCCGCTCTCTTCCCGCAGTCGCCAGCCACCTCTCTCCTCCGGCGATTCTGCTTCCCACGCGTAAGGATTGCCCGCCTCCAACCCCTTTCCCCTTTAGATTCCCTCTGTTCCGATTCACCCGCACTCGCTGCGGCTTCGCAATCTGGGTATCTTCCCAGAATTTAATCAGCTGTCGCGAGATTTTCCGTGCTCTGTTTTTTGTTTTTGTTTCGCCTGATGATACTTCTGGATCCGTTCCGGCTGCCGCGAATTCCCGTTATTATTTTCGTTTTTTTGGAGGAATTTAGGAACGAACCAATATGCTTAGATGTGCTTGCTGCGCATGCGTACTCGTAGTTTTTTTTTTCGTTTGATGATTTTGGTTGATTCGGTGGAGCCCTAGGGTCTGACGAAACCATTTTTGTGCGTGTCCTGTTTGTTTGTTTCAGCTGCGGTGGTAGCCGCGTGCTCCGGCCATGGCGTTCTTCCGGGGCCTCGCCGCGGTCTCCAAGCTGCGATCCCGTATGGTGAGTGAATCCATCCACCCATCCATCCACCAGACCCCGTCGTCTCCCCATTGGGCTGGCGACGTGTCGTCCGTGTGCCGGTTTAGGCGTTGGCTGATATCTGTTGCTCGTGTTTCCAGGGGCATGACGCCACCACGCTCGGTGGTGTGAGGTGGCTGCAGATGCAGAGCGCTTCCGATCTCGTAAGATGACTACCGTCCTGTTCTGTTCCGTGCGTGAATTTGCATAGGATCCTGTGAATTGGAAACTGCTAGTCGATGTGTCCATGGCTAGATTTTATCAAGGGGAATTCTGAAACCTGCTGAGCCTGACGCTGTCTGTGTTTCTGAAAATGCAGGATCTTAGGTCCCAGCTGCAGGAAATGATTCCCGAACAACAGGTTTGCAACTCACTCGTGCCTCCTCTTGTAAAGAAGTATTCGTGGTATCTGATTCCTTATCTTCTCTTTATATCATCCCACTCCCAGTAGTGTTAAGTGTTAACTCATTTCAGTTCATATGATACGATTTGACAGCATGCTTAGTTCCTGCTTCTAAATAGTGTAGAACACCTTATTCACAAATAACATGGTGGAACATGCTAACAAAATATATCTTAGCACATTCAAGAAGCATATTTACCGTGTTTCGAATATATAATGCTTCTCATCGCACTAGATTCCGTGCTCTTGGCTGATAGGAAATAATTTAGATGATTAGAAGATTACCCTATTACGCTGGTAACATTATGATTTTCACAAGGTCAGGTTGGCACTTAGTTTTAAAGGATCAGAATATTCAGAACATTTGTTGGATAAGTGCCGACTTTGAAGCGTGTTCACTGCTCTTAAATTATTCAGTCAGTTTATAATTATTTTGTATGCATTTTGTTACAGGATCGCTTAAAGAAACTAAAGTCCGAGCATGGAAAGGTCCAGCTTGGAAACATAACTGTGGACATGGTATGCATATTATCTTTGAAAATCTATGTGTTGTTTACTGGGGCGAATTCTGAACAGTATTTTTACTTCCTCAGGTCCTTGGTGGGATGAGAGGGATGACTGGAATGCTCTGGGAAACATCTTTACTTGATCCGGAGGAGGTATGCTTGTTGTCTTTTTTGCGGTGCTATGTGTGCTGTATTAAGGGAAATTTGCATGTTAGCTTGTATATGCTGAAACGTTCAGTAGACTAGAAAATGGATTATTATATTATATTGAAGTGTCTTGTTAATTTTTGTATAACAAATTTGAGCTTAATGTGGGCCTGCAAAATATGAGTCAGTTTCAAGAGTTGACCATGTGACAGTAATTTAGAAGAGATATGCATGGATTAAATTTTATCGATTAATCATACAGGAACTTGCTTGACTACAAGAGCATAATGCTTTTAGGATTTTACCTTTTAGACTGGGTGCCTGAGTGCATAGTACATATAGAATTAGAACATCTTTTGATTTGCCATATTTCAGTATGCCCCACTGTATCTCTGTTGATGGCTGTTATCTATCTGTTTTCTACTCAGGGTATTCGTTTTAGAGGTCTCTCTATTCCAGAGTGCCAGAAAGTACTGCCCACGGCAGTTAAAGGTGGAGAACCTTTACCTGAGGGTCTCCTTTGGCTTCTTTTGACCGGAAAGGTTTGCCTTATAAAACACTTACTACTCCAGCATGGTTTTGAGAAAAATAGTTCCTTCCAAAATAGGAAGTATAGTTGTTTGTTGATGCAGTAGAGGACAAAGTTTCTTGTACTTTTCTGTATTCCCAGAGTGTAACTGTTTCACTTTGCCTTGTTATCCACCTTTTTTGTCAAATTTAAGTCTTTACCCATTAGCACGGGCTGATTGGTTGTTACATGTTTTAGGTGCCAACCAAGGAGCAAGTTGATGCACTATCAAAGGATTTGCTTAGCCGTTCGACTGTTCCAGGTCCCTTATTCCCCCACCCTGCCCCTGCTCGCTATCACTGTTTTTAGTTCAAACGTAGTCATAGATGAGTAGAGATTTATGAGGTCATGTTGGTATGGAATATTGAAGTTTTATTCTGCTAGTAGACATCCAACATATTTCTGAATTTCATGTATACTATGTTCTACTAGGAAAACCTGAAACTCTTTGGTCATGCATTTTGAAGGAGATAGAAGGTTTTTTGTGTAGGGATTTGAGATATAAGTTGTTATCTTTTCTCATGTTTAGTAGGAGCAGCCTCGAAGTGCATGCTAACTTCACCCAAATTTAGTAGTCAAAGATGATCATGAGAACATTTTATTTTAGCGTCCAGATCCATTAATTTTCTTTGTTCTTGACTTATGGTTTCTTCAAATAGAAATACTCGGAGTTTCCTTACATCACTTGGGATAAAAATTATAAGCTATTTGAATCCTTACCTTCAGAAATTGTTTGAGTTTCTTGAATGTATTCGACTTCTAAAATTTCGTTGCAGGGACGCAAAGGTCCTTTGCATTTTCGCTAAAAAAAATTTAGACTGCATATAAATATATGTTCTATTTCCCCAATTGCGCTGTCCACTCAAGCACCTTATTTGACTTGGATGCAGGTTATGTCTATAAGGCGATAGATGCTCTCCCTGTAACTGCTCATCCAATGACACAGTTTACCACTGGAGTAATGGCACTCCAAGTAAGACCTTTTTTATGTTGTATTGTTCAGTATTGTTGTTTATCACCAAAAACACTTTCCAGTGGGTGTATTGTGATTGAAACAAGTGCCACAAGATTTTTTCTTCAAACTTCCGTTTGTTGTATTGAGCTTGGAACTAGTACCACTAGAAAGGAGATAAAAAAATTCAAAATTTCATAAGGTGTGTGAGAGTTCGTTTAGATCTTCAGAGTGAATTAAGCCTTTTCTGTTTTAACTCTATTTCAGGTTGATAGTGAATTTGCAAAGGCTTATGACAAGGAATGCCTAAATCAAAGTATGTTTGAGCTTCATAATGCCTCAAAATTATTTATTCGTTGAATGGTGATATTGCATGGCATTTATAACTGCTGTTTGCATAGGTTCTGGGAGCCTACATATGAAGATTGCTTAAATTTGATTGCTCGGCTTCCACAAGTGGCTTCATATGTTTACCGGAGGTAGCTTTTTTTTATCACATGCACCATCTTGTACACACTAACTGGAACATGGCAGCAGTCATGGAAGGTTTTGTTCTAATTAAGATCCAGAAAAGCTGTTTGTTCAACATAATAGTAATAAACCTATTTCTTTGGTTCTCTGAAGGATTTTCAAGGATGGGAAAACTATTGCAGCTGATAATTCGTTGGACTACGCAGCGAATTTTTCCCACATGCTTGGTTTTGATGACCCCAAAATGTTGGAGTTGATGCGCCTATACGTAACAATTCACACGTAATTTTCATCTATCCTTGTTTCTATTTCTATATTTGTTTGCTGAAGGATGTAGGTTGATTTTCCCTTGTACCACGACCTGTTTTCTTGCAGTGATCATGAAGGCGGGAATGTCAGTGCTCATACAGGTCATCTGGTAATATTTGTTTCCTTTTGTCTTAATTTTTCTTGTTTGTGCTGCCACCATTGTTCTGAACCTGCCAAAGGATTATTGCTAGCTGCACTAAAATACATTGATTTGGTGGCATCGTGACAATACAAGTTTGGTACACTGTTTCATCATATATATCATTTCTGGCCCGTGGTTTGCCAATGTGAATGTTACGTATTCGTGATGCATTAGCATGTTTGATAAACCAAACTAGCACTCATGGTTCTTAAAAACCTCTATTGAGCAGGGAGGATCTCTTTAAGGTGTGTTGGATAACCATAGTAGTATTGTATAGCAACTGAATTGAGATCAAATGTTTTTCTTGAGTTCCTTCATTACTTAAGTTTTGGTATTGAAGGATCGGTGATGGGGCCTTACTCATTCGAAATGCGTAGTTATGAGAACTTAGTGAATGATTATGATAATATTAGATGTCTCTTTTAAAACAGTATGTTTTTTTTTTTTTCTGGATGAGCTATTTTCATCTCGTGTGTTCTTGGTGAAGCGTTGGAAAACGAGTAACTCCGTGATCTGTTGATTTAGATTGCATATTTGTTTTTCCCATACATGCCTTTTCGATTCAAGCCCTTGTGTAGCTGTTGTGCTTTGATGGTTACTCGTTTCCTATTTATATCGTCTGTGCATGACCTCTTTATACAGCACTAACACAATCATTCAATCACAGGTTGGAAGTGCTCTGTCAGATCCTTATCTTTCTTTTGCAGCGGCACTGAACGGTTTAGCTGGGCCACTACATGGCCTGGCTAATCAGGTACGCTAGGTTTTATGTGGTCTTCTCAGCCACATCCTGTTTCACTTGTGCTACTGGAACAAATTGCTCCCTATAAATTGCAAAAACTACTTGTGACTGTGATTTATGATTTTGCACACACTGTTCAGAAGAAGCATATTTTTTGTCCTCTATTAAGTGACCTACTGTATGGATATGCATGAACTGACTATGATCACCATAATACTGCAGGAAGTGTTGCTATGGATCAAATCTGTTATGGAAGAGACGGGGAGTAGCATTACAACTGATCAGCTTAAAGAATATGTATGGAAGACACTGAAGAGTGGAAAGGTAGCTTATCTCAACAAATTATTTCAACTAGCAAACACGCTACACATTAGATTTTAGATATTTTGCCTCTATTGCTTGCTTCCTCCTGGGCTGCGTAGTTATGCAAATGCTTTTTCACTTATGATCTGTGTCTACTTTCCCTTTGTTGGTTTGAACTTAAAAGTATAACTCTGAATTACTGATGGTCGGTTGCATTCAAAGGTTGTTCCTGGCTATGGTCATGGAGTTCTACGTAATACAGATCCACGATACTCGTGCCAAAGGGAGTTTGCACTGAAGCATTTACCGGAGGACCCACTTTTCCAACTGGTTAGTTTAAAACCTTCATTTTACTTTATCCGAACTGCATTGTTTCTCTTTGGTTCACACTCAATGTGATATATTATTTCCTTCAGGTTTCCAAGTTGTATGAAGTTGTGCCTCCTATCCTCACTGAGTTGGGCAAGGTAATATGCTACAACTTTGACTGTGTCGTCGTGATTCCCCCTCCTTTAATTTCATACTTCTCAGCATGGGCATCATCATTTATCTATGCGATGCATTTTCAGGTGAAAAACCCATGGCCTAACGTTGATGCTCACAGTGGAGTTTTGCTCAACCACTTCGGACTAGTTGAAGCACGGTATTTAATTTACTTTTGTTAAACTATTTAGTTGCTAGTTAAATCTGCAACTTGTATGATGTAATAGTAAATCTAATACAGCATGAGTAACAAGGATGGCTTGTCTAATGCACAGGTACTACACTGTCTTGTTCGGCGTCTCAAGGAGCATCGGAATTGGATCTCAGGTTTGTCTTCTCCTTCCACTTTCACATGCGTACCTTGTGGATTTTCCATCTGCTAATCTTGATCAATTATCTGTGACAGCTCATTTGGGACCGTGCCCTTGGCCTGCCGCTTGAAAGACCAAAGAGTGTCACCATGGAGTGGCTGGAAAACCACTGCAAGAAGGTTGCGGCTTGAAACTACAACCAATGCTTCGTTCTACAAACCGGGTCGTCTTTGATGTTAATAATGGTTGAGCATAAATTAGGCACGCTTTAGCCTCATTTTACCTTTCATTTTCCTGGCCAATAACTGGAGCAAGAGGCTCACAGACGGTAGAATTTTTGTAACCACCGTTACTTTGAACACCAAATCAGTTAATCTGCCCACTGGGCATAAAGAGATTAGGACATGACGCATAAGCTGTTATGAGTCGCTCGGTAACGTTTTGAAGTTTGTGTTGCTCGAGTTAACTATACAAGTTATGTGATATGGGGAATAATCTATAATGGCAAAGAGTGCTACATCGATTTGACCATGCTTTTTCATTGCTACGGGCCAACTGTGCACGACTAGGGAGTTTTCTAGAAATCTTGAACCCCTGTGTATATGGAGTGTCTCCTTTGTTCCGACAAAGACCAAGCGGTTTGATTCTTAGATATGAGAAGTGTAGGAATGACATGTCTAATTGAAAATTTATGAAGTGAATTTTTCTTTCATTATGGTGAAGGAATTTTCTATAGTTTAGATCTCATATTATTTTCTTATAAAGTTTACACTACAACATTACTGTGGGATTTTAATTCTCACAAATCTTTTGAAAAACCTATAAATCTTTTTTTTTTGAACACGGAGAGGCCCCGAAGGGCCTGGATGCTGACTTAATTATCGGCGAAGCAGGTACATATTACAGTAAGGACCTTTAGGAAAAATAAAATTACAACACGGTCCCAACCTTTAGCTAAAAAGACCCTACAAGAAAATGGAAAAAAGCAATTGGATCCTCTGCTTCCATCGTCGCACGACAAGCTCAATCCACGGCCGTCCACTCCGGCGCCGGGGACACAACCACTTGGAACTGGAGGAACGAGAGCGCCGTCGAGAGCTTGAAGAAGGGCCTCCTCACGGGGGTTGAAATCGCTGGCCATCACCAGCATCGTTGACCACCAGATGATCATCAGAGTCGGCTGCCAGCCAGGGCGCCGAGAGTGTTCCGCAGTGATTTGCAGCATCACAACTCCAAGGTCATCGAGGATCGGAGCAAACAGCGCAGCGACCATACTTCCCCTTCCGCCACCATGGCGTCCCGAGGAAGAAGGTGGAGCAGCTCTCACTTCAGACCATCGACTCCCAAGAAACCTGGCCTCCTGCCACTGAACAAGAGCAGCAAATCCGCCGTCGAACTCCAAGCACCCGCCACGCGCCGGAGGAGACAGATGTAATAAAAAGATGTAGCAGACGAGAACCAGGGGATAGGCCTTATTGACGAAGCTCTCCGCAGCACACATCTTCACTGCTTTCGACTCCCACCATGGGAGTACCGCAAGAAGAAGAACCACGAAGCAGAGCCAGGCTTGGCCCAAAAACCAGAACTCAAAGCTTCGGATGCGAACCTTATTAAGAGGGATGCGAGAGTCCATCAGCTTCCCATGCACCACCACCTGCCACCAGTAGAGTGCAGCGAAGAAGAAGGAGATCCCGGCGCGGCGGATCTGGTCGCCGGAGTCCACCGACCTACCCTCATACGGCACGTAGCACAAGCAAGCAAACGCTAAACCAAACCTACTGCTACTATATACAATCCGCGCAGCGCCTCCTCGTCCACGCCGGCAGGCAACGCCGCCGGAGAGGAGAGGGAAGCGAGCCGGAGGAGAAAGCGGCGACCGGGAGTCGACTCTCAAAGAAACAGAGGGGAGGGGAAAGTGTCGGTCGTCCAACCTATAAATCAAAGAAGCCCTTAGAGAAGCAATACAAAGCACCAAAACCAGTAGATCTGTTCTAGGGCACTAAAGAAAGATCACAAGACATGGAATATCGCTATTGAAGTGTTGACCGCCTGAGGGATCTAAACGTAGGTATATCATGTCTTCTTTTTTTTGCCAAAGGGTTAGGGACATATATTAAGATCAACCAGGCCAGCCAGACCCTCGTCTAAAAAAAAAGAAAGAGAGGCGGCGACCTAGGGTATCAACCCTAGCCGTCGGCGCCGGCGCCATCTACATCTTTATCGTGACCTTCGTCTAAAAATTGATGGGTCCTCACCTCCTCTAGGTGTCACTTTGGCACTAGGTGGGGTGGGGACCTCGGGCATGCGTAGGGGGCTATACAAAGATCCTTAATGTTAGAGCTTGGTTTTGGTTGCGGTCATCTTTGTTAATGGAGATAGCATCGTCTGATCTTCCGCGCTTCGTTCAGCGGCGAGATCTCCTTCCCAACGTCAATAGTGCATTTGGAAGATTAAGTTTGTCTAGGTATGGTTCTTCAGATCTTGCTTCGCCAGATCATTCTTGGATTGTTTCTCATGGTTGCCGCGAGGAGGTTGGTCCTTACATTATCTATCTCGGCTATTACGTCTTCGGCAATGGTGATTCGTTCTCTCGGCTTATCTATCTCGGCTATTACGTCTTCGGCAATGGTGATTCGTTCTCTCGGCTCCAAACGATGTCGACAAAGTGGCTCGGTTATTTGTCCCTGGAATATCAGTGGTGGTGCTCTTACCGATGTTGCTTGATTAATTTATTTGCTTCGCGCGTGCACAAAACCTTGCCATTGCGGCTCAAAATTAAAAGGGAGAACCTTCGTTGATATTCACAGGTCTGCGATTTGGTGTTTTCAGTGTTGTTCTACGCTTTGTAATCGTGTACTCTTTGTTGGTTTAATATATAATACGGCTACAGGTGATGGTTGGTACGTTTTTTGAACTTCCAATTTTACCCTTGATGTTGGTACAAATTATCCACCACGCCATCGTTAAGTGAAAAAAACGGTTTGACACCCCTCCCTCCTCCACCTGCACCACCTCTTCGAGAACAAAGCCCTTCCATTCCACGAATTAGGAGACCATTCCACGAATTTCTGGACCTCTCCTCCCCCTCTCTCTCTTGCTACAGTGTCCAGAGGCGGATCGGAGGCGACTCCGGTTTCCCTAGCGGCCGCCGGCGTATCCGCGGGATTTCTCATCCTCCGGCAGCCGCCCCGGCGACGGGCGGATGGGGAATCCCCGGATCGCGCTCCGGCGATGTAAATAGGGTGGAGTTCGGGCGGATCGTGGGCGTCGCGGCGGAGGCGGGGTCGCCGTGGTCGTCGTTTTGCTGTGCGACAGCCTCCCCTCCTTTCCGGCGGCGTCTTCGACGGCGTTGTTTGGCTGCTGCTGCGCCCGGCCGGCGCTGCCTCCGGTGTCGGCGGGCTGTCCGTGGGTGGTGTATAGGGGTGGAGCTCAGTTCTTGCGGGAGTTTGCCGGCGACGGGCTTGAAGACGGTGGCTTCTCCGGCGGCGCGTCGGTCCATGGTGGCTGCAAAGGTGAAGGACTTCCGGCTGCTGGTCTGTTCAAGGCTCTTTGGAGCGATGAAGACGGCGGCGTGCCTTCTGCGCGTGTCGACGGCGGTGGCGGCCATCCCTGTGGGCTTCGTTGTAATTTTCCTTTTGTTCAGGGTTGTCTGTAACCGTGCAATTCCTTAATAGATCTGGGTTTTTATGTCAAAAAAAAAACGCCCTTCAGCTACCGTCGGCTGCTCCCTTTCCTCAACAAGATGGCGGCCAAGAACAACGGTACCACCCCTTCTCCCCGTACTCCTCCGCCCGTGCTCGTCTGCTCCGGCTTCCCGAATCTCATCTCGCTCTGCTTAACAGGAGTTTCCGACGTCTCAGATTGCAAAGACACGCCGTCAGAAACAAAAAAGGAGCTCAGCAGATCTGACTCTGGGCAGGCCGACGAATCCGGGGATGGGAACCGAGGGGCGGCCGCTCCTGTGGTGGATTCCGTGGAGCCGCTTGCTGTGGTGGCTGTACGAGACCGGGAGGTGAAGGATTGCTCTGACGACAATGTCAGAGAAGAAGCCAAGATTTCTGTCTCCGCTGATCCCGCAAGCAGCAAGCCGGTGAGTTCCTCGACAATACAATGTCGTATTTCCTCTTGTAGATTATAAGCAGGATCCATACCATTTACGGCGTAGCGACTGACAATAATGCGTGCTTCTGCTCGTTTCAGTGCGTTACCCGTTGCGTGAGGTCCAAGTTCGTTCATCACGAGAGCTCGTTTAGCTACAAGAGGATGCTGCCGTTTCTCGTGGACAATGGTGAGTCGACTGCTGTGCTCTCAGCTGATTGTGATTCTACAGCACTTTATATACACTTCGGCTCTCTGATGTTGTGCTGTTTGTGTTTCTTTGTCAGACATCTCTTCTCAAGGAGAAGACAGGGCCAAGATTCGAAGAGTGTCGGATGAGGAACAAATAACACCAGATGAGAACCATGTTTTGGCCACTGGACATCACCATCTTGCTATCTCAGATGACTCTTCCCAAGCACGCAATGGAGCTCAAGTTGACAGAGTGGTGGAAGAAGTGGCATCAGTATCACCTGTAGTTCAGGAAGCCACACAAGGAGAAGCGTTAGCTTCTGCTGCTGGAGACACATTATCTTCAGAGAAGGCTGGTGAATTGACATCAGACAGGAATGCTGTCCCAGACGGTGGACAGCGTCAGCCTGCTCTCTTAGAAGACTCTCCTCAGGAAAGAGATCTAGCTGAAGCTGAAACAACAGTAGAAGAAAGGAAGGCGTCACAATCAGAAGGAAAGTCTGTTCCGGTGGATTCTGTGGAGCCTCTTGTTGCAAAGGCTGGAGGAGATCAGGAGACGAAGGATCGCTCCTGTGATGGATTCTGTGGAGCCGCTTGCTATGGAGGCTGCTGCAAACCGGGAGGCGAACTATTGCTCTCACGACACTATCCGAGAAGAAGCCAAGATTTCTGTCTCTGCTGATCCCGCAAGCAGCAAGCCGGTGAGTTTCCTGAGACTATGATCTGTTGTTTGTGTATGTAGCTGTATGTAGGCACGATTGATTGCATTGCCCTGCGGAGAGATGGATGGAGATGGACCTCGTGGGGTGGATCTGCCGGAGTAGCGCAGAGGAAACCGGTCACCCCAGCACCCCAGGTTTCCGGGACGACCTCCAAGCCGATGGGAGCGGTGTTCGGTGGCCGCGGGCGACGGCAGAAGGAGGTGACGCTGGACATAGGAACGACTCCCTCTGCGCGCTGCCATGGCTCTCACCTGCTCTGTATTCTCCTCCTACCCTGCCCTGCATTGCTCGGCCATTTGCAATGTTCCATGAGATTGCAGATGTAATTAATATTTTCGATAAAATTCCCAGCAGAAGTTCGCGGACGGCTATGATGTATCATGTATGGGTATCAGAAAGTTTAACCGACCAGAGTGAGGTCGCAAAGCTGCTCGTTGGTATGGTGGGCAGTGAAGTACGAGGAATGAGTTTTGTTTGTGCTAAAATAGGACCAAGTATATGCATGAACCGTTCTGGATCACTGAAGATGCTGCCAATTTATTTTTCTTTGATGGGTCTTGCAATCTGGTAGTGTGCAAGCGCTACAGAGTGGGTTGGCATATTGATTGTGATGCACAGATTATTTTGAATCTTGGAAAAATGTAGACAAAAGGAACTGGTTACAAAAAATCCCCGGCATGAACCAATTTTGTGTTCTCTCATATGCAATACAACAAGTGATTTTCTGCATCATGATTTTATATATTTGGAAGTGCATAACGTAGAAAAAGAAGTTGAGAAGTAAGCGGTGAGCTTTTCTTACTTCTGTGAGGATTGTTGCATAGTCGAACATGTAAGAGGATTAAAGTTGGGGGAAACCTAACATAGTTTTATGTGTTATGATGAATTAGGGTAAACTTCAAATTTAAAATGTTCGGTTTTTTATACCCGTTGCAACGCACGGGCAGTTTGCTAGTCTCTACTACTCCCTCTGTTCGGAAAAGGATGTCACAAAAATAAACTATAGATAGACCATTTTTGTGACATCATTTTCCGAACGGAGGGAGTATATAATATGGCTTGAGGAGGTGTTGGTACGTTTTTTATATTACCAACTTTACCCTCCCTATATTGATACAAATTACCCACCATGCCACCAATAAGTGAAAAAAACGATTCGAATTAGTTTTTCTTAGCTCGTCTGCTCGCAGCGGCTGCGGAAGGGCACGACGCTACCTACCCTCGCCTCGCCATCCCCGAAATTTCTCCCGCCCGAGCCCGCGAAACCGAAGCCGGATCTCCGGCCGGCCGTCGGCGAGATTCACATCAAGGAGGTGTGCCTGGAGGGGCTCAAGTCGTACGCGGGGCGGACGGTGGTGCCGGGGTTCGACCCGCTGTTCAACGCCATCACGGGGCTCAACGACTCCGGCAAGTCCAACATCCTCGACTCCATCTGCTTCATACTCGGCATCACCGACCTCCGCCAGGTGCGCGCCGCATCGCTCGTCTACAAGCAGGGACAGGCGGGGGTCACCAAGGCCACCGTCTCCATCGTCTTCGACAACTCCGACCGCGCACGATCCCCGCTCGGATACGAGGACTCGCCTGAGATCACTGTCACGCGCCAGGTAATAGCGCCGCCTCCCCCGATTCCTTCTTTCCCTAGCGCCAGATCCCCGTATCCCTAGCTTCACCGGACCAGGCGGCTGACCGGCGGTCTGCATACTTCGTCGTCCATCTGTACAGCCCCGCCGCCACAGGGACGCCAAATTCATGGTCGCCTCCGTTGTCAGTTGGTTAGCCTTCCAGACTTGGTATCTTCCCTTGCAAGACCGCTCCTCCCTGCCTGCGATCAGATCGAGCACCAGGCGCTTGGCGGCGCCAACATCCGCCAAGATCTCGCCGTGCGACACGCTTATCGGGTGCTCCGGGAACGCAGTGAGGCGCAGCGTCTTCAAAGCCTCCGGGGGCAGCGCTGGGGTTGGGATCGACAATGTCAATATCGCCACCTCCATGTAGCATGGATGCCTCGTCGTCAACCTGCCCACCGTGCAGATTTTTGGCATGGCCAGGAAAATAGCCCAGAAAGACGCCTCGCTCAAGGCCGGTGAGTACGCTAAAAACTGAATTGGGGAATAAGTTCACTGTTCTCTCGCGTTGAGGAAAAGCTCCTAGCGGTGAGCACACTAGGATCCTCGTTACTTTCTCTGTATCCTGCATATGTGCAGTCATGTCTTGTCGCATAGAGTTGTTAATATCGATCACTGGTGCATCCGAAATTAATATCTTATTTCCGTGACAAATTAAGAAAAATACCTCCGGCTGGATCTTAACTGAAATTATGCCAATGGGGAATTTTTGAGATTGAATCTACATCCTCTCTTTCAAAACATAGTTTGATCATTATTCACAAACAGAAACATTTGGTGTTGTGAATGCCAACTTTGTGAAAGTTGTAACATGTTGTAGCTGTAATGATGATCTTCTAATCACTCTTTACTGATTCATTTTGTTTTTTCACAACTATGAAATTTCAAATTTCTCACTGATGTATTAGTGATGCGGGAGTTCGGCCGGCACTGCCTGGGAGATGGGAGACTATCTGGTCATATTGGAGGAAGCAGGGCATATCGAATTCATCGCCCATTGCTGGCCGGCGGGATACCTTCATCCATGGCAGCCAGTTCGGACTTCACTTCATCAGAACATTATTTGGTTAGGGCGGGGCATTGCCACTACAGGCTCATTCTAGATGCAAATAAGTGTGTTTATGAGAAAGAGAAGGTAATATCATCCAGTGTGCTTCTCCTCCAGATTTAATGGCTGATGTCTTCCATCTTATATTAGATTGATATAAAGATGTACTCCGTCTCCCTAGATTGCTTTTCATGGTTTTTGCTACAAATGGCGATACATATCTTCAGTTATATAGCATCTCCTTTGTTGTCACATATGCGTTTGTTTTACAGTCTAAATAATGTTGTCCCACATAATCTTGTTGAAGGATAGTGGGAATGAATACATGTATAATTAAAAATAAATACACCTATTATTATTGAGCATAGATCAAGATATTGGGTCAATAATTAACTAGCTGACCTTGCACCTGGATAAATAAAAAACACTAAGGCCCTGTTTGTTTCTAGAGTTTTTGTGGGGATTGGTGGGGATAATACTCTAGTGGATTGGGTGAAACCCCAAACTTCACCCAATCCCCTAGGGGATTGGAGATCAATCCACTAGGTAGGGGTAGTGTATTGAATCCCCTAGGGGATTGAGAAAAAATGAACTAGAGTTTGGGGATTTGTGGGGAAAGGTGGGGATAAAACCTGTCCAATACACTAGAAACAAACGATGTTTTGAAGTTTGGTGTTTCACCCAATCCACTAGAGTATTATCCCCACCAATCCCCACAAAAACTCTAGAAACAAACAGGGCCTAAATGTGCCGGTTAGCTAATAAGCTCTTTGACACATTTCAGTTCTGGAGGTACTGTTAGGAATCTGTTATGGCGTATTTGGATATTTGTGTTGAGCTAGGTGTTCTGCATTGTGTTTGTGGCAGAAGCAGCTTTGCGATATTCTTTCAAAGTGTCTTCTATTAAGTATTTTTTTTCCTTTTGGCTAAGATGTCAATGTGTGATGTATAAGGAAAATGAAGGCAGCGTGCCAGGAAACAGGTGTGTTGGTATGAGTTTCAGTACCTTGCTTATCAATTTCATGGTGTTTTCTGTATGACTCGCACACCTTGGCAGTAATTTATTCAGCTTGGTGTGTCTATTCAAGCTTAATATTGAATATCACTTTTCATTGTGCCCACAGAAAACTTGTGTGATTGCCATCAGCAATTATTTTTTCGAGTAACTCTCGAGGAGGGCTCGAAGTTCCTGCAATTTTTATAGAATAAGAGAACCCGGTTATAAGTAAGACCGTCCCAAAACCCATATATTGCCCTCTTTATGAGAAAAAACTGGCTAAAAACCGCACAATTTAAAGGGGATTGAATATAATTAGTCCCTTGCTTTGTCCATATATGCTTCCATGTCTTTGGAGGAGCTGCATTGTGTCGAAACCCATAAGCCACATTGGTGAATTGCTTGTGCGTTTTTTTTATCGATATCTCAAGTTTGTTTTTAGGTGGCAACTCAACGCATAGGAATTAACTATTATAGTTATATGTCCGTCAAAAAATAACTGAGACCCGTAGCAACGCACGGGCAGTTTGCTAGTCTTCTTTACTATAATACGAGTAGTGTTTCTTCCTTCGTCCGTTTGGTCCGTCTGGTGGTACGTCTTTCGTACGTCGTTTTTTATCGATGGTTTGGTTTGAATCGTCCGTACATCGTCAGCGCAACCGAATTACCGATGTGGGACTAAACGTCCCCGTCCTTTAGTCGTTGGTCCGATCGCTACAAGCGGCCCGTCAGGCCCGACTCTCCAGATCCCCGCCTCGCCAGGAGAGCAATCGCTCATAGGAAACGAGGTCGAACCCAGCACGGACTCTCCTCATCTTCTCTTATAAATATACCACCGACGAATCCTGTTCGTCACAATGTAGGTCGTCCTTGATTTCCTATGTCGCCGCGATGATTTGAGGTCGCAGTTGGTCGTCGTCCAGGATTCGACTACCTTCTGCCTGAATCCTCGCTTCGGCTAGCGCGCTAGCGGCGAAGGCGACGAACCGATGGCGGTGCCCGTAGCTGAGACCTCGGCGATACTCCCCGCGGCGCGATCGCCCAAGACGCTCCACGGGGCAGGCCAACACGCCATCCTTCGGCTAGCGGCGAAGGCGACGACCGATGGCGGTGCCCATAGCTGAGACCTTGGCGATACTCCCAGCGGCGCGATCGCCGAAGACGCTCCACGGGGCAGCGGCCCACGGCCGGTATGCCGGCGCTCTCCAACGCGCCATCCTGCGGCATTGATGGGACCCTACATGCCGGTGTGGCACGTCCGCTGTGCGGCGGCGACCTCGGCGCCATGAATCGACGGCGCTCCGGCACGGTCGATGCACTAAATTCCTCCTCTATGCGACCACCAAATCCTCTCCTATCCTCTCCCTAGCGGTCCATGTCTTGCCGGCGTGATGAGGCGCGTGTCGACGGCACCTCATCCTTAGCACGCATCCCAAAGCAGCTCTTAGTCCCTAACTGTAAAGGCCGGAAGTCCGGATGGCAATGGGTACCCGCAAACCCGATACCCGACGGGTACCCGCCTTAAATGGGGCGGGTATGGTATAGAAAAAAACCCACGGGGCTGCTTATCGGTAAAAACCTAGACCCGTCGGGTATAGCGGGGGCGGGTATGGGGGTGTCAAACCCATACCCGGTAACCCGCATACCCGCCTTACCCCACCTGTCATTGACTTTTCAGCACCTAGCCTCACCTATCATTGCACAGAAGGGGAAAACCCTAACCCCCACTCCCCACGCGCCCAGCCGCCCCAGCACTTTTCCTCCTTTCTTTTCCTCCCCCGAGCCGCCGCCTGCGCCCTCCCCTTCTCTCTCTTCCTGTCTGCACCCCTCTGCTCCCCGAGATGCAGCGCCCGAGCTCGTCCCCGAGCTCTCCATCGCCGCGCCTCACTGTCTGCACCCCTCTTCCTCCTGGCGCCCGAGCTCAACCATGGCCGCCTCGGTCAAGCTCGTACCCGAGCTCTACATCTGCCGCGTGGAGACTCCGGCGAGGGCCCGGTCGAGCAGCAAGAGGATGAGCTCAGCCCCACACCTCTGCCGCCTCCGCCGCGTGGAGATGTGATGTGCCGTCGGCGGGAAGGGGAGATGGCCAGAGCCCCAGATCGACTCGATTTCGCGGGTACCCGTCGGGTCACCCGAACCTGGCGGGTTCGCGGGTATGGTAGAGATCTTGACCCGCCGGCGGGTATGGGGCGGGTGGCGGGTGCGGGTGGAGGCGCCGGGTGCGGGTATGGGGGTGCCAAACCCGGCGGGTGCCATCCGTAGCCGGAAGCGTACGATGGGAATTTTTCCTCCATGGCGTCCAGTTGCGACTGTTGGTGGTGAAGCGATAAAAAATCATGGCGTCGGGGAGACTGTCCATCGGGCGTCGGCAGCAACCTTCGTTGTTCGCCCGTTCGGTGCACCGACGACGTCTCATTCATGAGGTGGGCAATCCTGCACACTGCCCTTGCTGCCGGAGGCGGCGCACTGCCCACCGGCGATGAGTGATCACGGAGGCACAACCAATTCCTTTCTTTTCAGTCAAGAGCTCCAAGCAGAAGGTCGAGGCCTTGGATGCTCTGGAGTCGCCGCGAGTGGGTGGTGCCGGCCTGTTCCAGCTGGAGCAAGACGAGGCGGTGGTTGCTGCGCATGACGGCGGCGAACATGGTGGTGCTGAACTTCTGATGACATGTGGCTCATACAAGTGCGAGCGGCCTGCCGCCGAGACGATGGCGACATGGCGTACCGCGACCTACGGCGCTGCTGCACGACCTCCAAGTTGGCGCGCCCGTGCACAGCACGGTGTTCCAGCGCGTCGTGCAGGGCCTCACCGACCGCCTCGCCCTCGTGCAACAGCCGTCGCTGGGGCCAGCGAGCATGGCTTTAACGTCCCGCGGTCATCCTGTCTTGCCGATCATGAAGATGGGTCTCAACTGTGGCCACCAGTGCCGCGCACTACTGGACCGAGTCGCGGCCGGCGGCTCGCGTCATCGGCAAGCCGGCGCACGTGCGTATCAACTGATAATGATGATTATGATTTGCTTTGGGATGCGAGCTGAGCGTTAGGTGTCACCATCTCAGGAGGGGCCTCACGAGAAGGGTGCTGCGGCCCGGTCCCAGAGAATTTTTTTCCCGTGCTTGTCATGGGCAGCGGTGAAGGACGACACTGCGAAACGCGTCCTTGATGAGGTATTGCACGAGCTACAAAGGTTGCTGCTCACTATGCTTCTGTGGGAGAGGCGAGAGGTACTAGCGACATAGAGCAATTGCATACTCCGACATATCTGAGCAACCAACTATTTGAGGTACAGTAGTTAAAAACAATTTTTGTCATGTGCTTTTGCATAGATGCCTTAAATTTGCTAAAACTTATCGATAACTGGAATGTTTAATATCATGTTCTATTTGATATGCGTTCATCGATTTGTCGGATATTTCTATTTTGCCGTTGCAACGCACGGACATTTTTGCTAGTCTCTACTATATAATATAGACAAACGACCGTAGGTATGTCGCCTCGTCGGTCGTTTTGCAATTTACCCTTAGTTAAGTAGAAAATCAACACGCAGTCTACAAACTCAGACACTTTTGCATTCTAGCCCCTGACCCTATCCAGCAGATGAAGTATTTTTAACCAAATCTGGCCGTTTTCTCGAACTAAAGACGCAAATGGCTGCTCGGCAAAACTATTTCCAAATCTGGCCCCTCGGGTCGGCGCCAACGCAAATGGCGCCGACGTTGTGCAGTTCGGCGCCAGGCCAAACCGTCGCCGAAGCCGGGTCGGCGCCAATGGCAATGGCGCCGACCTCTTTGGCCGGTCTAGTGCCAGTTTTGGTTGGCGCCGACCTGCACGATGTCGGCTCCATCTGCGTTGGCGCCGGCCCGAGGGGCCAGATTTGCAATTAGTTCTCAGGAAGGGCCAGATACGCTGTTAGTTCTGAAAAAGGGCCATATTTGGCAAAAAATACGCAGATGAACGCATGCGATGGGTGGCTGGCGACCATGGCGGCGGATTATGGTGTGATTTGAGATGGGCGCCGACGGCTGCAGAGAGGAGCCACGCGTGGTTGTGGAGGAGCTCGCCGACGAGGACGTCCGTCAGGAGATTGGCGGGAGCACCAGGTCGGCGTACACGCCGGAGGAAGACCGGCGCCGCATGCGGTGTGCTTCTTCTCAGCTGGCTTGGACCAGCTCGCCTCTCCGGCTACCCAGCCGTTGGCCCGGAGCAGCACCTGGCTCCTCCACCCTGCCGTTTTCGTATCCCCACATCGCACCCGTCGCCTCTCCTCCACGATTCGCCGCCGGTGTCACTCTGCTATCCGGCCAAGGCAACCGGCACCTCATTTGGTCTACCACGGCCCGGCCTGTGATCTACTGCACCCGATGCCGGCGAGAATGCATCCCCGCTCGAGGCCCCCCTCTCCTGGTCCGATGCCGACGGACTCCCTGCAGCTAGCGAGGTCTCCTGATCCTACTCTGAGGTCGGGGGCTCCCTCCATCCTAGCGCGGGATCTCGGCTCCCTCTGGCAATGGGTGCCACGACGGAGGTCGCCTGAGCCGGTGGGTCGTCACCTCATCAGTTAGGGGTCGGATTAGAAGGCCACGCAGCAAGAAACGCATGAACAATCATCCTGGTGTTAAGGCAAATCCGATTTCCTCAGACAGTACAATCTTTGACACGGTTCTTGAAGGATTTGCTAGCCTGCACAACCTGAATTGAAAGTATACGCTGGTAAACTCCAAGTTATCTGGAAAGTCACTCAAGCGAATATATGGATCTGACAATCCTAATGGAGAGGAAAAAAATATGAGCTTGTAGATTTGCCATAAGATTGAGGCCACTGCTTGTTTTCATCAATGGCAAGAGTGGGGGCCGAAATGGGACTTCTCTTAGAAGAAGAGTCCTGAACATGCTGCTGAATCCCGTACAGGTAATTGACCCCCTGTTCTTTCATTCACAACTCCACAGCAGCTCTCCCTTATTAGTTGCAGAGTCAACTGAACTTGTTTGCAAGTTGTTCTAGCTTCGAACTCATCTTTTGAAATACTGTAACAGGCAGGTAACCTTAGTTCGCTGTATAAAATAGTACAAGTTGGCTACTTCACTCCTCAGTTCGGGAAGTTCAGTTTTTTTGGTCACAGAACTCATCTTTTTTCAAGGAAGTATGTTCTGTACTGCATGGAACTTCATTATTTCATTTCATTATTATTTCAAAGAAATTGGATGATTGCCGAATAAACACTTTTTTTAAGCTTATGCCGAATATAAACACTTAGTACGGCAAGAAGTGCAATCTCTTTCCAGCATAACATTACAGAACCAAAGTTTAACTTGTACTATAAAACAATTCACTGCATAAAAGTAGGAAAACAGAAGTCTACACGAACTTTAGATGTCCACTATATAAACCCTACAAGTATACATTTTGAACTTTACAAGTTCTTTATTATGTGCATTATTTCATTTCATTATCTTTTGAAACAAGTTGGATGATTCCTGGAAAAACAAAATTAAGTATATTTAAAATTGCTTGTGAAGTTGAGTTTTATAATAAAATGGTTGATTTTTTTCTTTACCGTTGCAGCGCACGGGTAGTTTGCTAGTCTCTTCTCTACTATATAATACGGCTTAAGGAGGTGTTGGTACGTTATTTTCAGTTTCCAATTTTGCCCCTGCGCTTTGGGAAATATTACACGGTTGTGCCACCGGTAAGTCAAACGTACCGGTTTGGTGTCCTATGGAACACTAGTCAGCTACACGTGCTTTGCACGTTAATAACAGTTATTATAACGGTAAAACCTCCCTAATTTAGGCAAATAGCATTACACAAAGCATCGTTCAAAACTTGTCGTGCAGAAATGTAATTTGATTTCATTCACATGGGCTTGAATATACTGGTCCAATTTTTGCACGTCTATTTCTTGCTACCTGCGAAAGGTCTTCTCAGCTTCATTAAATTTCTCTATTCACTGCCCGTGGTGATGCGGTGCAAGCGAGCTGGTTGCCACAGGCGGCTGAGCACGCACATGCATGCAACGACTTGTTTTTTTTTTTTTAAACTGGATTTGTTTGGGCTAACTACCTGTGATGCGTTGCGCCTCTTCAAACGATCGATATGGACAACATAGGCCCAGCCAGCGGTGGCACACGGGCCAAGTGAGAAGCAGGCGTCGTTGGTGGAGGGGCCACTGGAGCAAACTCACAGATGTTTCCAGAATGATGTAGAGAAAGATGAGCGTTACTGTAGCTGCGAATCCCAACATCCTAGGCCGTCGGATGGTGCCGAATTAACGGTAGAAGTTGCATTACGATGATTGGACTCAAACTTTCAAAATTGGTACGAGTATAGAAAAAATCCCCAATCGTGCCCCCATCTCGAGCCGGCGGCGCAGATCGAGAACAACGACGAAGCATCCCTATCCCCTGAAGTGCGCGGCTGGCGGCGCTGCTCACATCCCCTGCACCAGCCCTTCCCCGCGTCTCAGCCGAGGAAAAGCGACGCGAGGCCACGGGCCGCCAGAAGGTCGCGTGCCAGAGCAAGCAAGCCTGAGAGAGCCTGCACCGGCGCCGCGCGCCACGGTGGGGATTAGCGTTGTTGATACTAGGCGAGCGGCGGCGCCGGGGCGGCGGGAGGATGGAGGCGGGCAGCGGAGGGGGAGGGTTTAGGGATGAGAGGGTTCCGCGGGGAGACGCGGGAGCTGATCGCGGCGCGCGGGGAGCTGGAGCGGGAGGCGGCCGCGGGGCGCAGCGCCAAGGCGCTCTGGGAGGCGGTGGCGGACGCGCTCCGGGCGCGCGGGTACCGCCGCACCGCCGACCAGTGCAAGTGCAAGTGGAAGAACCTCGTCAACCGATACAAGGTACTGCACTGCTGTATGCCCTCCCTGCCGCTCCCTCCCACTCTCTGGTGTCTCTCCCTGCGAAATTACTTGGGCACCTGGCTAATAACAACTGTTGTGCTCTGAATTATCTGCAAAAAATAAACCGATTCCTCACGTGATGTCCTTACTTTAATGGCAATCTGCAATGCATTGCCGGCTACATACCATTTTTAGGTTCTCGGTCCCTGAATGGTGTGTTCTAGCTCAACAACCAGATGGGCTCATTTTGGGATTGGCAAGAGCAACGTTTCATTTGCTGTCTAAATGGAAATAGCATTTCAGTTTCAGTGAAGGGAAGAGTCTCTTCAAGATGTTCAGAACGCCGAGGCTCGAAAACGGCAACATCTTCTCAATTTCTTGAAGAAGAGCGGGTAGCCTCCGCTGCATCTTTCCAGGACGTAGAAGGGCGAGAGCAGCAGCAGTACCGTGGTCCGTCAGCTTCTTAATCATCGGTTCTCTTGTTCTTCAGAATTTGTGCCTATGTCTCTAACAGATAAGTAGCTCCTTATACTTGTGTCGCACTAATTCATGATGATGAATGGATAATTTTGGTGTGCATGCTTCTGTTGATTATCGGATGACATGTCTTGTAGGATGTCAAGTGGAAGTAGGACGTCCTCCAAAATTTGCAAGAGTGTCCCCAGCTTTTGCACAGTGTATATTGTTTCAAAGGATGGATTGTCTTCAGTTTATGCTCCTGGATCAGAAAGTGACTTGCCCTCTGGCTCTGGGGTACCAAAAGGCAGCGACAGCAGCTCCAGCACCGAAGTATTTTCAGACGGAACATCCTCGATATCAGGTAAGGCGTCCCCAGTTGTCAAGCTAATACCAAATATTTTTCACATATTGCTTCCTCTTTGTGCATCATGGTGTGCGACATATTCCTTACCATTTATTATTCCTGCTGAAAATGTGAAACTGCAGCAAGCTTGCATGAGGACATAAGCATATTGCAGGGTAACCTCTCTTTGTTTTTCAGGGTAACCTCTCTGAACCGAAAACTCTGAAGCCGGAGAGAGCAGCCTCGGAATTACTTTGCAGACTCTTACGAATGGTTCTCTTTGCATACTTAAAATGTTAGCAGAGATGTCAGAAAGCAGAATATATTATAAGCAGGTAAAAGAGTGTGAACTTCTTTTCATACAGTGCTATTTCTCCAAATATACATGCATGTAGTACGGCAGTGCTATTATACGCAGATTACTGTACCCCTTGGCCATCTCAGTTGCAGCATTTTGATTATTTTATCGCTTAGAAACTGTACGATGTGTATCTTGAATGGGTATCTCTTGACTGATAATCTGCAGTGTAATAGGACAGAATAATGGGTGTATTTTTCAAGCGTTAATTTTATGTGCACTGTCAACACCCTAACAATTTCATTACTTTCTTCTTTACATGTTCTATCAATGAACTTGTAACTGATACGTGATATGGCATAATTGGCAATTTGGCATGACAGTCCATTCCATCTGAGATTCAGAAGATCCAATGTGGCTTAGAAATTGGTTTTATTTGGCCCACGTTACAAGTTGAATGATGGTTTTACAGGTTTAGTAAGAGGAGCATTGAGGATGACTTGGAACTGATGTCAAGGAAAGCGAGTTCTCTTATAGCAAAGACACAAGCATCATCAGTGTTTTGTTAGACAAGGTTCAGTGTTTCCTTCATTTCCCTGTAACGTTCATCACCATATCAAAATCTGATAACATTATTATCCCATGTCGTTTAGGTTTGTGATTACTAAGCGCTACCATATCTTCTGCAACGGTTTGATAGAATCTTCTGCAACGGTTTGATAGAACCAAGGAAAAGGTGTTAGTGCTTCAAAAAACATGCCATAGTTTATATGATATATTTAGTTTGTAGATCCTTTTGTTGTATAAGCTGATATGAATTGGTCATCACAAGTAATTGTTGAGGTTACATGGATTGTTCTGATTTGATTAAAATATTTCATCCTATTTTTACCCCAATCTGTTTTGTCACAAGCACAAGTAATTGTTCAGGTAAAAACATTACTTTGTCGGTCAAATAGCACGTAGATGTGTAGATTAATTGATTGGTGTTGTGTTTGGATTTTGCAAGTGTTATTTAAAATTTATATGATGTACAAAACTTAACGAGAAGAAAATGAAACAATCGGAAATGAAGTATCAAGTTGCGAAATATCTGAATCTAGCTTGTGATGTAGAAAACATTATGGCTACATGCACACACTCCCTGTATTTTAACTTGATGTCTCTTGTGGTTTCAGCAATGGAGCTGTCCTTAGCAAATATGGTGAATGAGAAGCCTGCGCCATTATGTCAAAGGCTGAAACTGTCAAAAAGATCTCCCAGTATGCACTTCTCCTTATTTACGTACGGAATTAGTTCATCTTTTAAAAACGACACAGATAGCAAAGCTCTTCCACAACTAGCTAACCGGAGTAATGCTCATTGGTTTAAGATGCTTGTTTTTTGCTGTTAGTCTATCCTAATGAGTTCTAAAAAAGGTAACTTTTGAACCCCTCGTACAAATCAGAAAATCGTTACAAGTCAGTAACAACAATGAGAAACAACCTCCGTACCCCCTTACAAAAAATCCCTTAACTATATTATTGAGCAATTTTTCCAATTGTACTATATATTATTGAGCATTTTTTTTTCCAATTTATGGTCCTCTTGAGTTGAAAAGTACCATGGTCCCTTGTATTATATTATTGAGCATTTTTTTTCTTATTATGTGCAGTATAAGAGGAACCAACAACAGCTGGTGAACGCATCGAGTAGTGGAGCATAAAGTGGGTCTGGTGCCGACATCTCTTTCTTCCACACACACACAAAAAGAACTTAAGAGCAATTTTGATACAGAGGGAGTTTATACGTGAATACTTAAGAGCAATTTATATTTATAAGGACGACATATGTGATGACAAAATAAAATCTAGAACCCGTAGCAACGCACGGGCATTTAGCTATATATATAACTAGTTGAATGTCCATGCGTTGCTACGGGGCGTCATATTAGTTTGTGCTTCAAATCTGACATATAAAATCAATCAAAATGCATCATGTTTCATTAAAGTGTTCTCATACGGCAACACCTGTGTACTTTTGAACCAAGCAGCGACATACTAAGCCTTCCTCCCAAATTCCCAAGGGTTTTAGTTCCAACTTCGATCAGAACTGAGAACAGATTGCTGAACCATATTATAGCACACAGTTGAAAGTTATACTCATAACCACGGCTGGCATAAAAAAGATGACGGCCACTAAAACAATTAGCCCTTAACCGTGACTATCAATAATCCAAAGTAGTAACAGAAGATTGATTATGTTTCATACAATCTAGGCCCAAAGTCTAGTGTGCAGCCGGATCCATCTTTCTTCTGAAAATCATCAATCCACCTCTTCTTCGGTGACGGTGAGGACAATAGTGGCCTGAGAGTTGTCACTCTACTCTGCGTGGTCGGGGAACTGGAGATTTAATCAGGTACATATTTGCCATGATTACAATGCTGTAGAACAGAACAAAGCTTAAATAATTATGATATATGCTTCTTATGCCCATGATTGCAAATACACAAATAATAAACAAAAATATGAAAATAGACTACAGAAGAACAAAAATAAGATGCACCTCGATCCGTTCTACTATGACTACCTAAATCCTCTAATATGCTATAGTTAACTGCCCGTGCGTTGCAACGGGAGACACCTATGTTTTTCGCCATCACACATGTAAACATAACAACATTATAATATTTCAATGGTAATATATCCAGCCTAGAGGAAAATATTTATTTTAGCTGAATGTCCGTGAGCATGGTCCTCATGTTTTTTCTCCAGTCACATATGTAAACATATAAACATTCCTATATTGCAATGGCAATATCATCCAGCCAGAGGAAGAACATAGTTTGGGTTACTTATCTCTATCTATAACTAATCCCTCCCACTCATATACACACTCGCACAGAAAACAAATAATCGTAAAGGCATGACAATGATGCATTTGTCACCCCTTCTTCCTAACCAGCCCACAAGATTCACCACTTTCAACATTGTGCCGTCATTGTGCTTCTTGATCGCCGCACTCAACAGCGCCGCATTGTACTTTGTAGTCACCCAACTCCAACAACGCCCCGAGTCTTCGTTTTTAGCATAACCACACCATATAGGATAAACTGAATCAACACATAAACAAAAAATAGAAATATTTCCCAATAAAACTGCTGCCCTCCCTGGTCTTTAAACAACAACGTGGTTACAACCTAGAAGCTTACACACATCGACTATTTTAGTATTTTGTGGTACAGAAAAATGACTTAACTGAGACATCTCTGATCACTAAAGAGCATACACGACATGCACCACCTAACAATAACTTAAGGACACATCTACACAATCATACATGCAGTGCAACTGGAAACCAAAGAGTAGAAAAAAGCGCAATTCTGTACCAAAAAAGATACTGCCATTCAGAACGATTTCTATCGAGAGGCACAAGCAGGGAATGCTCATCTTATGAAATACTGAGTATCGAGAATAAGTCATGTGTATCCACCTGTAAAGAGCAATTCCAAACAAAAGTGGATACTGCTTCGGCGTTATTAATTTAACGTTGGGCCTTCCGGACTTGCATCTAAAAAAAAGTCCCAAGATATGGAGTTAAACGTGAACACTTCGTATCAACTTAGGTGACATTACTGATTAATATGCATATAGGAAATGAAGTGATTAAACTTAGAAATCACATGACCTCAAGATGTGAAAAGTACACAATGTATGAAACAAAACATGCATAATGCATAGATAGTTTCCATGGTAGAGGCCAATATCTCAAATTTGCTGATAGAGTAGCTTTCTTAAGTCAAGTGGCTTCAGCTTTCAAAGAAAAAAAAAGTCAAGTGGCTCCAGCATTGCAATCAATCAATTCAACTTACTCGCTATTGTACTTGTGCGTCCCAACTGGATAACCTAGAATACTGCAGTCTCCTCTCCACTCAGTGAATATTGTTCCTGTTAGTACACACATTGCTCCAATCAAATACCCGCTTCATAAGCATTAACAATCTAATAATGTATTAAGCATATATTAACAACATATTTAGGACTACAAAAAAGCTTTTCATATTGCAATGGAGTGGCTGCAAAGGAAAGCAAATCTGTATATTTTGACCGAACTGACTATGTAAGATTAATTTCTAATTAGACAACCAGCAGACATCAGGTACCTTATCATCAGCATACAACCGTTTCTAAAGCAAAGTTGATGCAAAATTCCATTGGAAAAAATCGATGCACTAAAACTACACTGTGTATATACAAAAATCATGGAGCTACAAAGGAGAACCATCCACCTGGAGCCGCTCATGGCCAGGCGCGATAGGAGGCAAAGTTTGGACGTTACCCAGCTCTCTTGGAGCTGGGGGAGGCGATGTACCGACGAAAGTCGAGGTCATGCCTGTCGCTGGCCAGAGGTAAAGGCTGCAAACCTACATCAATGTTTTCCTTATACACACTATCAACCAAGGGAGCGGCACAAAGCAGAGTTGTCAAGGATGACGAAGTCGGTGTCGAGGAAGAAGTCTCTGGACATGGCAGGTTATGAGATATGCTTGTTAATATTTGTTGTCTCTCATTTGCGCAATGGCAGGTCTCCTCACCAGCTGAAAGCATTAGTACATGCAATGGAGATCATTTGCCAGAAAGTGAAGGACTGAGAACAGTAACAAAATATGTTTCTCTACAAACAGGTTAGCATTCCATTTCATGGCCGTCAGACATGAGCAATCTTTGATAGCAGGAATCGTACGGTAGTGGAGAGCATGGGACATGAATACAAAAAAGTAACTCATTTTCCTGATCAAGTATTCCTTACATGGGTCTGCAGAATAGGCACCAAGTAGACTGTGCGGGAGCGTACCACTGTGAGACCCGACGCGTGCTCCTAGCGGCTGGCTGGATGAGGCCGGCGGAGAACTCCGGGCGTACGGGCGGCCGGCAACATTTCCTAGCGGCTGGCTGGATGCGGCCGGCGGAGAACTCCGGATTCGGGGGACGAATCCTAGGCGGTGGCAATCTGACGCGGGAGAGGACGGGCATGTTGGCCTTCTTGTATGGTATATTTTAACTATTGGGTGAGCTTAGTTTCATATCAAAAGGATCAGAGCGTCACCAAATAATAAAAGAAAGGAATAAAAACAGTTTTAATGGGGCAGCCATGCCATATCAGAATACCACGGCCCAATCCAGCTCAACTACCCAGCCCACCTACTAAGCCCACGCACGCGAGACACGCATCTCGCTCCTTTCTTCCTCGATCCATCCATGCCCTGCCGCCGCTCAATCCTGTGCACGCGCACGCGAATCAATCCCCTCTCCCTCCCATGCTTCTTCCTCCTCCCACCTCGCTCGCTCTCTCCTCTCGGACTGTTGTGCTCCTGTACTCTCGGACGGGGAGGATGACCAGGCCGGTATGGGCGTCATCTTCCGGCTCCAAGAGCTCCGTCGTGGAAGAGAAGGGGGGGCAGGCAGGAGGGGTATGAGGAGCTCGCGACATCGCAAGGGGCATGCTCGGAAGCTATGAGGGCAGGGAGGGAACCAACTCATATGGCTTGAGAAGGTGTTGGTACGTTTTTTAGATTTCCAGTTTTACCCTTATGTCTCAGAGAATATTACCCATCTTGCCACGCTTAAATCATAACGGTTGGTTTATATTATTTTCATGTCTCCAACCGAGATCTCACGCGTCGTCTCCTACCTACCTCGCTTCCCCGCACAGCCAATCTAAAGAAAAAAATCCCCGCACACGCCAATACGAGCCTCCCTCGCTGTATTCCGCCGCCTCCCTGCGGCGTCAAGCCGTTCCGGCGGCCGGCGTGCTCCGCGAGCTCTGGGCGCTTCCCAGTCCCCAGCTGTGAGCACCTCCTGCGCGTCCCGGGCCCCCGGCGTTCCGGCAGCCGCGACGGGGATGGCGTGCTCCGCGAGGTCCAGCAGCGCCCCAGCTGCGACCACCTCCCACAGCGTCCCGGGCTGCCGACCGCGTCCCACAGCGTCCCGGCGGCCGGCGACGGGGATGGCGTGCTCCGCGAGTTTCGCATGCGCCCCGGCTGCGAGCACACCGCGCAGCGCCGCCGCGTTCCGCCCTTGCATCGAGCTTGTCGGGCCGCCCCTCCATTGCCTCGCTCTTAACCTGTTGCCTCCCCTCCCTCTGCCCCACGAACCGCGGCCTCTGCCAACCCCGGTCGGTGGAACGAGACTGGAGCGGTACCCAAAGCTCCCCGCCCACAATCTGCAGGCCTCCAGCGGACGAGTCACCATCCCGATTGCCTCCGAGTCAACCCGTTCATCAGTATGCAAGCGGGAGGCTGGAGCCAACCATTTGCTTGTGGAGCAGGAGCCGGACTGGCTGAACAAGGAGATCGAGGCGGAGTTGCTCTTTCGCGCTATGAGGAGGTCGTGTTCGCCCTCAAATTCGGCGGTGGCAAGTTCATTAAACGAGAGGTGAGCATGGCCGTGGCCGAGTGGTGGTCTCAGCCTCTCAGGCTCTCAGCTGGAGACCCGCCACTTCGTCTACCTCACATTTTGACGAGCCAAAACCGAACCAGGAGTCCAGGACGCACTTCACTACCCCTGACGACTCCTCCGACAACATATCTGACAGTGTTTCAGTCGATGGGTTTTAAAATTATTAGTCAAAGGAAGATAGCTTTTCATTTACAGTTAGATACGTTGTTGGCTTGCGGTTGCATCGAGATTGAAAAAGATACCAGGTAGAAGGACAACACCAGGCTCAACAGTTGATGTAAGTTATCTTAAGTTCTCAACACGGAGCGACACACAATTGCAACTGAAATCTGTAGGAAAGTGTCTCTGATGAATGCGCATCATCTTATAACCATGTCTGCGTCTTATTTACGTCAACATCCAAATTGCATATTTCACCTTGATTCGGTTTTGAGATAGCCATTGTCTGAATTTCCGCTCGATGATATAAGATTTATAACTTCAGTGAATGTTATAAGTGCAGCCCCATTGCACACCATTTATATCCGGTTTGAACAAACTGTTACTTTTATAGTGAATGGATGTTATGTGACACAAAATCTCTTGGTGTACGTGATTATAGTCCCGTTGCAACGCACGGGCAATTTGCTAGTATATATTAAGATCAACACCGTCTTGCTCATGCACTCGCATATGGCACGACGCCAGCGAAGCTGCATGCTGCATCTGCACGTCAGAGGCCGGAAAACATAGTTGACGCAGCAGTTGGGAAGTTGATTTGAGAAACAAATCGTTCTCCTAAGAGAAGAAGGCAGTGTAGAGGGTTGATCCAACTAGGCTGATCCGCTGAGACCTAACCTCAGTAGCTCTAGGACGAAGCCAAAGCTGGTTGGACCTCGCCCATCGGAGAAGAAGCACTAACACTAATACACAATGGCCGCCTGAAAAACATGACGACTAAACCAAATCCACTACTCTAGAAGAGCAGCGACCACCATACGACTCCTCGTTTCCTCTATGATGTTGAAAGGTGGTTGATTCGAAATCTATGTTTACCATCGAACACATGCTTCCTCAAATGATGTGTTTTACCTAACTACCCTAGTCCCAACAGACCTAAGGCTAACTACAATGTTGCGACGCTGATCCGAGGTCCCCACCCCTCACGCCGTTGGAGCGGCAGAGACTAGAGGGCAGAGGTTTTGCTGCTCTTGGTGGTGGTTGATTTGGTCGACTGGTAAATCGTGTCTTACCGCTTTTCTTTTCATTCAAGATTCGCACACGAGATCCTTTGTGTATCCATACTCATCTGCAATTACTACTACATATACTTAGAACACCTGACATCAGTAATTTCATGCTTTGGCACCTATGGATGACTAGAAGCTCAAGTATTGTGCCAAACAACCCAACCACCGCTTTTCCTACTTTCTTTTCCATCTCATTCCTCTCTTACCCTTGGCTCTTAATTTTGTTTCTCTGTATCCTCATACTTTCCTCTGTCAGCTTTGCCGATTGGAGTGGAAGGGGGAGAGGGGGCCTAGGTCCTCTCCCTCCTTTGTATATACCACGAGTAGCCATACATATGGACGTTCATGTAGGACTTGCCGTGTGAAAGGATAGAGATGTTGAACTTAGGGGGGGGGGGGGGGTGTTTGAATAGGTTTCTACACATTTTACTTTTCTTTTTACAAGTTTTAGTCGACATGTAAGAGAAAAATAAAACAAACTACCGACACTTGATGATATGAAAATGAGGGGCCTCCATCCATCATCATCATACATGACCTAAAACCCGAGTGGACACTTCATAGGTAACATTGGTCCTCTCTAACCCGAGCGTCATCTTTAACCAAAATATAATTATGGACATTTCTCTATCACCGTGTTGGCGTATGTCGAGATGTGTGGAGATGTTACATTCTGGTACCTAAGCGCATTGTTAGATGTTCGCTGATGTGTCGAGCTCCTATGGTGGTGGCCAAATTGACCTGGGCTGCTAGCTATGCCTTCTTTTCTGGCAATCGAGGCGATGGAGGGAGTGAAAGGCTCCATCCCATGCTGATCTATTCAGTGGAAAAACCATGATGCTGCATTGTGGATAATTTTGGGAGCACATTCTTAGCGACTCATCAACGACCACTTGTTGTTGTTCCGCCGACTTCTCTTGTTGAAAGGTGGCAGCTTCGAGCTCTTGAGCCGATTGTGGATCACATATTTTTTGTTTGGTGACATCTCACTCTCAAGTCTAAACCTTCTGGACGGTGTGCCCAAGGGGGAGATTCTTCGACTCAAACGCGGTGTCTTCTAGTCGCTATGTCCCAAGTGGCATAGTCCCTATCGACGGAGCAGATGGCCATGCAAGGAACCCTCGGCGCAAGATACATGGAGGACTCAATCATAATTAGTAGCTTATATGTAGGGTATTTTTTGTAAGAACAGAAGGACCATGTCGTAATCTCCTTCTATCGAATTCCCATCGCTCTAATTTAATGTAGCACAACAACAAAAATAAAGTATCGAACATTGTATAAGACTTCCTTTTGTGACATTTGAATTTTAAGTTGGAATTTCGAAGGATATTCTGAAATTTAGGTTAATAGTTCGCAAAAAAATAGTAGTTTATTTAGCGCACAAAAGGAAAATAAAATTGCAACTGTAAGACCGTGATAGCCGGCGGCATCCACGTGCAGGTTTCCCTTCTCCTTCTTTATAGCGTGCGGCGGCCGCCGGCACCCAAAATTTCTGTTTTGAAGCTAGGGCGGCGAGCCGATGGCTGATCGCGGGCCGCGCGGCGGCAGGGTGTTGACAGCTCCTCCTCCTCTGGTGCGTGTGCGGATTCGGTTTCTGCATTACATTTGTGTGCTTCGATCTCTGCTCAAGATTAAACCATCTCTACTTTTTTTGTGCTCGACGAATCGCGCAGTTGCCCCGGAGCTGGGGACGGGCTCGTTTTGCCGGCGGCTCGGGACGCGACAGGCTAAGCGCGCTCTCCGACGACCTCCTGCACCGCATCCTGGGGTCCCTTGACGCGCGGCTCGCCGTCGGCCAGTGCAACCTCCTGTCGCGCCGGTGGCGGCACCTGTGGGCGTCCATGCCCCGCGTCACCCTGCCCGGCCTCGTCTCCGAGAGCTTCGGGAGCAGCCTGCTCCTCCTCCGCGAGGACGCCACGCTGCGCGCGCTCTCCCTGCACGGCTCCAACGACGCGGCCCACTTCCCGCACCAGCGCCGGTGGCTGCGCCATGTCGCCAGCCGCGGCATCCGCGTGCTCGACATCACCCTCGTCACGGCCCACCCTTTCGAGCTCCCCGACTGCGTGTTCAACTGCGCGACGCTCGAGGAGATGACAGTGGTGCAGTCGACGATCCCGTCGGCGGTCCGGGACGTCGTCGCGCCCAAGTCTGTCTGCCTCCCACGCCTGAGGAAGCTGCGCATTCACCACATGCAGCTCTCTGATCCAGAGAAGCTCACTTCTGGGTGCCCGTTGCTCGAAGAACTGGATCTTTCCCGGTGCTCGCTCCGCAGAGTATTCAAGATATCTTCCGACCATAGTTGCCAGAAATTTGGGTCGATCGGGTCGAGGAACGGGGTCGAGGGTCGTGGGTCGCCATTCTAAGGAACAAGGTTCGACGAGGGGTATACATCTTCGGTACCCCAATTCGGGACGTGGGTCGGGATCCAAATATTTTTGGGTCGATGACCCTGGTACCATAAGACTAGCCGTAGTAGGCTATATACATGCAGGCAAAGATTTCGTCCTAATTTTATTGAAATATTTTGATTTTGTGGTTTCTTTCCATATACTGCATGGAGCGAATATCCCGCCAGATATTGCATAGATGGAGATCTCACCCAATAAAAACTGATTGAAATAAGGGTCCACTAGTCAGGCTAGTACCACGTCAGTTGACTCCAGTAATACACGCATATCATCTGTTTCTTCCCCACGAAGCACAGATCCATCCCCAAATCGCTTGATCTGTTCCAATCAAGCAGTGCCTACTTAGTGAGCACTCATGCGGCCAAGCGGCGACGGATCAAGACGACAGGGCAGGCCGCAGTGCAGAGGCAGCGTGAGAAGGAAACCTTCTGGTCACCGCCGGCGTACTCATCATGCAGATGGTGCATGCAGCGCTACACCAGCTCGACCCACAGCGCGCGGGCGGACTACATCGGCAGACGGCAGGATGCCTGGTATTTTCAGTGTTCTACTTGATGAAATCTTGGGTACTCGTTAGGGGTCAGTGGCCATCAAACAGGAATACAGGATCGCGACCCGGCCTCGACCCTCGACGACCCGGCCTCGACCCCGACCCTCGAACTGGGTCGATCGACCCGGGGTCGCGGAACCAAGCATGGATCCCGTTTCCGGCTACTATGCTTCTGACACCGTGAAGACGCTGTCGGTCATAGCCTGCGATTACGCGGAGATCCATGTATCTGCTCCCAACGTTGTCTCCCTCAAGCTGTCTGTTACAGGAAGAATAGTTAAGCTGGATGCCATGCCTTCTCTGCTGCGCGCCTCGGTCAATGTTTCTGGTGATGGAGTAGTAAATCATCATGCTGCTGGAAGCCTTGGTTTTCTTGATGCCCTTTGCAATGCTCAGTATCTCGAGCTTTCTAGGTTTGGTTTGCTTCTCAAGGTAAAAGAACCCTTCCCAATGACGCAATATTGCTACTCTTAGAAAAGTTACTATTACCGAACTCTAATATCTGTTTATCCTTGCCATTGAAGGATACGATGGACATGGTCATGGACGAGCCATCAATTGAATTCTGTTTATTTTCGCCCGTAGATGGTACTCTGATGAACGAGCCTGCCACTGAAGGCGGCCCGACCTTTACCAAATTGAAAAGCTTGTATCTCGGGGAATGGTTGGTCACCGATTTCTACCGGCCATTAGCTTATTTCTGTAAGCGCGCTCCTGGTTTGGCCATTCTTAGTTTGGACCAGTGGAAGGTAAGCCCTCACATATCTGCTGAATCTGTTCGTACAATTGCAGTGCATATCACCATGGCTGAAGAGCTTATGAATAAATCATCTATCTTTCCACAGTTGTATGAAGAAAACAATGGGATGATATCTGGTCAGGTGTACAAACGGGATAAACCTGTCGAGGAGCTGAATCTGTCCTCGGACCTTGAGGTTCTCCGTCTTAGAATTTCGAAAGGCGACGACGCTGGAGAATACAGCACTCTCCGAAGAATACTGAAGGAGAAGACAAAGCGCAGAGAGACGGAGGTCGTATGGTTTTAGTCTTCCTTTTTGTGGTTGTTTCTTCTCGAGTCTGATGATGTTATTCTTAATTTTCCATGCTATATTAGAGTTTTGCAACTGTGTTCTCTACTCGTACTCTAGTACTCCTACATTATTTTAGCTTGATGATTTGTGGACCCTTTGACACTGTTGCTTCGAACTGTCGGTGAGATCTATGGGGGACATTTTAGTTGGATTACCGAAATACTATGGTTTCTGTGTAGAGGAAGACTGTAATACACCGGATTTCCGGGTTATTATTTAAGGGTGCTGAAAATTAAACTTTAAATATTTTGGTTTTACTAATCTCGAGAATTTAAATCGTGTGTTTATACTCAATTTACAAAATTATATTAGAGAAGTTAATATTTATAAAAAGTTAAACTCTCCTCCTTTTTGGCTAATCACTAAAGTAACACCGTGTGTTTGATCGATCAGGCATGTACTGGTACTAGTATAGCTAACATGCATGCATAGAGCAGCTCGCATGCATGCTGTTTACCGCTTAGTTAGCTTAGCTAAGAGTGAGATAGTGTTTCCATCAGCTTGTACTGCTAGCGGATAGGCTTGTACTACATGTACTGTGCACTAGATATTTTGTTTGCACGGCAGCGTAGCTTAGCCGAGAAGGATCAACTAGGGGTACGTGTTGAGTTGTGGCTATCAGGAGTATCAGGAGGTAGCACGCGTCGCCAGGGGATAGAGGGGCTCCCATGCACGTATCTGGGGAAGGAAATATCTAGCCCTCACTTATCTATCGCGGGAGCTCAAAATTAATTCACCATTATCCTTCAGACTAGTATAAATAGAACACCCGGTGCTGCTGTCGAAAGCACATATGGCAGAGTTTAGACTGACAAATAGAATCAGAAGGAGTGGATAGTGGCCAGTGCACAAGCGCTGCTGCGCCGCTCGTGTGAGGAGCGACGAAAGTATAGGCTAGTACTGCTGAAGTGCTGATCAGGCAAGTGGTACCTCTGCTACTCCTAACTTTCATCGTTGTTGCTTCGTGGAGATCCTATATTGTGGAGGAGATGCTGTTTGATTATGTCTCCTCACTTCTGGTCGTACTATCCGTGGGATGGTCTCGGCGCTTGTTATCCGCTGTTGTTGGTGTGATACTATCCAAGATGAAGGTGCGATGATAAATAAGAAATCATCATAAGTTTAGTTGGACTCACGCGGTGTCGTGGGATTTGATATCTCGGCTTTGTATCAGCAACCTTTTTATTTTTCCACATGACAACCCCTTTTCATATTGGTGTCACGACTGCAAACATATTGTACCGGTCACAGTTCGGGTATGGGACTGTCTGGACTCTCCAATGGGAATGACACTTGGTCCGAACAGGGTATCGGCGATGGATTCCTTGGGAACGGCCCATACTAGTAAGTCAAGTCGTCGTGTCCCGGCGGGTTAAAGAGTTCTGCTCGTTCTGGAGCCTGCGTGGTTCTGGGCGAGGCTGTCGACGTCGGAGTACCCCTCTTAAGAGTGTAAAAGTGTGAATATTCACCCATGTGAGTCCCGGGTAGGGAACCTTGCTGGTCACATGTGATACCAATTATTCCTTTATCCGTTTCTGTTATATCTTTTCCATTATTACCACATTCGATTCCGGTTCATTGATATGCCACTCTATGTTATCTTGATTAAATCCAGTCCACCAAATATTATCTTGTTTATACTCATTCAATATTCTTTTGCTCATATTCCATCGTTGTGGATTTTTCCTTCATGCTCCTTGTCGGTCAGTATGTGCTACTTGCTGAGTATGATTTATCGTACTCACCCTTGCTTTCTGTGTTTTTTAAATGTTATCAGAGTTGCGCAGCGGAAGCCGTCGTCGTTCGAGGAGTAGGCTAAACCAGTGGGTGGGATGCGACTAGAGAATTTCTTGTAAATGTATAAATCTTGTAAATATAATTATTGAGCTGTTGAGATCCACTGTGCTGGTTTTATGCCTGTTTTTCTAGCCGTTCGCGTGTATAGGCCTTCGAGTCTATATGCGTGCGGCGGCTGTCATTCCTCCGGGCCGGGTCTCGGGGCGTGACAGTTTAAGTGGTATCAGAGCTCAAGGTTTAGGATCGCGGAAAAAAATGGGTAGACTGTTAGTTTAGTGTTGCGACTAACATTGTTTAATGTTTGTTATGCTACTAACTTTTATGCTTGTATTCTTGTACTAACATCCATGCTCGTGTTTTCTTATGCTAATGTTTAGATGTGTTTGTTAGATTTGTGTGGTTTGATTGCATGACAAAATTCTTTTGGTTTTGATTTTTGAAAATCCTGCCAATTTTTGAAGAATTTTTTTTTTTGTTTTTGTTTTGAATTTCGGGGACGAAATTCTTATAAGGTGGGGAGGATGTAATACACCGGATTTCCGGGTTATTATTTAAGGGTGCTGAAAATTAAACTTTAAATATTTTGGTTTTACTAATCTCGAGAATTTAAATCGTGTGTTTATACTCAATTTACAAAATTATATTAGAGAAGTTAATATTTATAAAAGTTAAACTCTCCTCCTTTTTGGCTAATCACTAAAGTAACACCGTGTGTTTGATCGATCAGGCATGTACTGGTACTAGTATAGCTAACATGCATGCATAGAGCAGCTCGCATGCATGCTGTTTACCGCTTAGTTAGCTTAGCTAAGAGTGAGATAGTGTTTCCATCAGCTTGTACTGCTAGCGGATAGGCTTGTACTACATGTACTGTGCACTAGATATTTTGTTTGCACGGCAGCGTAGCTTAGCTGAGAAGGATCAACTAGGGGTACGTGTTGAGTTGTGGCTATCAGGAGTATCAGGAGGTAGCACGCGTCGCCAGGGGATAGAGGGGCTCCCATGCACGTATCTGGGGAAGGAAATATCTAGCCCTCACTTATCTATCGCGGGAGCTCAAAATTAATTCACCATTATCCTTCAGACTAGTATAAATAGAACACCCGGTGCTGCTGTCGAAAGCACATATGGCAGAGTTTAGACTGACAAATAGAATCAGAAGGAGTGGATAGTGGCCAGTGCACAAGCGCTGCTGCGCCGCTCGTGTGAGGAGCGACGAAAGTATAGGCTAGTACTGCTGAAGTGCTGGTCAGGCAAGTGGTACCTCTGCTACTCCTAACTTTCATCGTTGTTGCTTCGTTGAGATCCTATATTATGGAGGAGATGCTGTTTGATTATGTCTCCTCACTTCTGGTCGTACTATCCGTGGGATGGTCTCGGCGCTTGTTATCCGCTGTTGTTGGTGTGATACTATCCAAGATGAAGGTGCGATGATAAATAAGAAATCATCATAAGTTTAGTTGGACTCACGCGGTGTCGTGGGATTTGATATCTCGGCTTTGTATCAGCAACCTTTTTATTTTTCCACATGACAACCCCTTTTCATATTGGTGTCACGACTGCAAACATATTGTACCGGTCACAGTTCGGGTATGGGACTGTCTGGACTCTCCAATGGGAATGACACTTGGTCCGAACAGGGTATCGGCGATGGATTCCTTGGGAACGGCCCATACTAGTAAGTCAAGTCGTCGTGTCCCGGCGGGTTAAAGAGTTCTGCTCGTTCTGGAGCCTGCGTGGTTCTGGGCGAGGCTGTCGACGTCGGAGTACCCCTCTTAAGAGTGTAAAAGTGTGAATATTCACCCCTGTGAGTCCCGGGTAGGGAACCTTGCTGGTCACATGTGATACCAATTATTTCTTTATCCGTTTCTGTTATATCTTTTCCATTATTACCACATTCGATTCCGGTTCATTGATATGCCACTCTATGTTATCTTGATTAAATCCAGTCCACCAAATATTATCTTGTTTATACTCATTCAATATTCTTTTGCTCATATTCCATCGTTGTGGATTTTTTCCTTCATGCTCCTTGTCGGTCAGTATGTGCTACTTGCTGAGTATGATTTATCGTACTCACCCTTGCTTTCTGTGTTTTTTAAATGTTATCAGAGTTGCGCAGCGGAAGCCGTCGTTGTTCGAGGAGTAGGCTAAACCAGTGGGTGGGATGCGACTAGAGAATTTCTTGTAAATGTATAAATCTTGTAAATATAATTATTGAGCTGTTGAGATCCACTGTGCTAGTTTTATGCCTGTTTTTCTAGCCGTTCGCGTGTATAGGCCTTCGAGTCTATATGCGTGCGGCGGCTGTCATTCCTCCGGGCCGGGTCTCGGGGCGTGACAAAGACACTTGCTGCTGGTACAATGTATATTACCGAAATACCATGGCTTCAGTTTCAGTAATCATGGAGGGTGACCTATGGACTATGTACACGCTGCTGGTTGTGGTCAGCAATCACGGATTGATACGCTGACAGCAAAGGTTGCACGTAGTATGTACGTTCAGTAAACAGCCACGACTTCACTCTTGCTTCCACACACCACACAAAAAACTGAACTAAAAGGACCACTGCACCGCAGTACCCAATCCATGGCGTCCGACCATGAGCGCCTCCGCGCCCTCAAGGCCTTCGACGACACCAAGGCCGGCGTCAAAGGCCTCGTCGACGCCGGCGTCACCGCCGTCCCCTCCATCTTCCACCACCCGCCCGAGTCCCTTTCCCTGGACGACGCATCCCTACTAGCTCATAGTCATGATCAACACTTCACCATCCCGGTCATCGACCTCGCAGCCGGCGACCGAGCCGGCCTCGTCGCCCAGGTGAAGGAGGCCGCGGAAACCGTCGGCTTCTTCCATGTGGTGAACCACGGCGTACCGGAGTCGGCCATGTCAGACATGCTCGCGTGCATGCGGCGCTTCCACGAGTCGCCGGCGGAGGAAAAGGCGCCGTACTACACCAGGGACCCCGGGCGACGCGTGCGCTACCAGAGCAACTTCGACCTGTTCCAGTCGCCGGCGGCCAACTGGCGCGACACCCTGTTCATGGACAGTACCGCGCCAGCGCCGGAGGAGATCCCGCCGGCGTGCAGGGCCGTCGTGCCTTCGTACTCGGGGCCAATAGCTCAGGTACTACATCTTTTCATGCCAATAGCTGGAAAACGTTGTCTTTTCGAGAAATAGCTCAGAGGCTACAAATGGACATGCCCAAATCGTGAAGGCCCGATATGGCTCTTTAAACCCTTATTAAAGGGTTAATTGCTTCTGTGTCATGATTCGATGAGGGACCCATATGTCATAGATTTAATAATTTCAGGAAAATGTTTGGATTTTCGAATTTCGAATCTAAGATTCGAACGGTGCAAATTCGAATTTCAAGTTTGAAAAATTCGAAAATGTGAAAAAATTTCCAGGTGTTGCTAATGATATAGGAAACAACTTTGCCAAATCGATTTTCCAAATTCTTGTGTCGTTTGGCCTGTGTAAAAAAGACAAATTTCTAGATCTGAAATCTAGATCGGAGATCTAGATCTAGAACAGTGTAAATTCGAAAAAAGTCAACTTTCGAATTTAAATGTGAAAAAAATCTCCGATGTTGCCAATGATATAGGAAACAACTTTGCCAAAGCGATTTTCCAAATTCTTATGTCGTTTGGCATGTGTAAAAAAACAAATTTCAAGATCTGACATCTAGATCTAGAACAGTGCAGAATTCGAAAAAAGTCAACTTTCGAATTTAAATGTGAAAAAAATCTCCGATGTTGCCAATGATATAGTAAACAACTTTGCCAAAGCGATTTTCTAAATTCTTGTGTCGTTTGGCCTGTGTAAAATAAAAAAAATCGTTAAACATTGTGCTATACGTGAGTTGATGGGTCGCTGGCTAGCTCGTATACGTGAACGCCGCAGTGCTCGATTCACCTGCGTCCGACCTCACTTTCCACTCTATCGTGCTCAGGATGAACCGAGCGTCCTAATGGGCAAGGTGTTACGCGAGAGAGAGGGTTTCTCCACGATCACAAGCGGGCGGCGCCGTTGGACTATCGTCGAACACCTTGAGTGCGCGATCTGAGTATGCCAATGTTGGCATCAGCATGTTCCCACCGATTCCCAACTAATTGGGAAGCAATCTTTATATGTTTGTGTGTAGAACTGGATTTCCTACAACTTTCCAGTTATACGTGTTTGCTAGTTTTGAACTTCCTCTATCGTGTTTTCGTGAAAAACTGATCTAGTCCGACCTCCCAGTCCACTTTATCGTGCTCAGTGTTAGCCGAGCGTTCTAATGGGTATGTTTTGACGCACGAGAGAGGGCTTCTTCGACTATCACGAGCGAGCGGAGCCGTCAAACTACTGTCAAACACCTTGAGGGCGCGATCTTGACATGGTCATGTCGGCATCAGTATGGCCATTATCGTGTCATAGTTTGTGATAAAGTTCCCATATTCAGCACATATGTGTGCCATGGTATGGGAAACAACGTCGCCGAAGCAATTTTCCAAATTCTTTTTACAAATATCATTTTCCACTTTTTAAGTGCTAAAAATGACATTTTTTGTGAAGCAAGTACATAAAATATGGTTCAAAAGGTAGCCCAGACAGATTTCAAATGATTTCAAACTCTAGGAGATGTTAGTACATGATAAACTAAGGCCATGTGCACTGGATTCGCATTTTTTGATGTTTTTTCAATATCTTTTGAATGTTTCAAATTCGGTTGACTTTTGTTGACCCAGATTTGAAATATTCAAAAGATATTCAAAATACATCAAAAAATGCAAATCCAGTGCACATGGCCTTAGTTTGTCATGTACTAACATCTCCAATTGATAAACAAGGTCTACATACATGTTACACAAGAAGTGCTTCATAATCTCACATCTCAAACTATAGAGTTCATAGTTTGAGATGTGTGATTTCACACCATATTGAAGCATTTCTTGTTCAATTTGTGTGTAGACCTTGTTTATCAGTTGGAGATGTTAGTACATGATAAAATAAGACCATGTGCACTGGAATATCATTTTTTTCTTCTATTTTGAATATCTTTTGAATATTTCAAAATCGGCAGAAGCCAAACCAAATCAGCATTTAAACAAGTTTTACACACCAAAATGGAAAACTAAGCCTAGATCTTTCTTAGTCACACCAAAAGGAAGGTTTGGTGAGGTTTTGGAAAATTTCATGTTGCAAATCTCAAACCACCTATCTCAAACTATAGAGTTCATAGTGTGAGATGTGTGATTTCATGTCATTTTGAAGCATTTCCTATTTAATTTGTGTGTAGGCCTTGTTTATCAATTGGAGATGTTAGTACATGATAAAATAAGACCATGTGCACTGGAATATCATTGTTTTCTTCTATTTTGAATATCTTTTGAATATTTCAAAATCGGCAGAAGCCAAACCAAATCAGCATTTAAACAAGTTTTGCACACCAAAATGGAAAACTAAGCCTAGATCATTCTTAGTCACACCAAAAGGAAGGTTTGGTGAGGTTTTGGAAAATTTCATGTTGCAAATCTCAAACCACCTATCTTCAAACTATAGAGTTCATAGTGTGAGATGTGTGATTTCATCTCATTTTGAAGCATTTCCTATTTAATTTGTGTGTGGACCTTGTTTATCAGTTGGAGATGTTAGTACATGATAAAATAAAACCATGTGCACTGGAATATCATTTTTTTCTTCTATTTTGAATATCTTTTGAATATTTCAAAATCGGCAGAAGCCAAACTAAATTAGCATTTCCACAAGTTTTAAACACCAAAATGGAAAACTAAGCCTAGATCATTCTTAGTCACACCAAAAGGAAGGTTTGGTGAGGTTTTGGAATATTTCATGTTGCAAATTTCAAACCACATATCTTCAAACTATAGAGTTCATAGTGTGAGATGTGCCATTTCACCTCATTTTAAATATTTCCTATTTAATTTGTGTGTAGACCTTGTTTATCAGTTGGAGATATTAGTACATGATAAAATAAGACCATGTGCACTGGAATATCATTTTTTTATTATATTTTGAATATCTTATGATTATTTCAAATTCGGCCGAACCAAACCAAATCAGCATTTAAACAAGTTTTAAACAACAAAATGAAAAACTAAAACTAGATCATTCTTAGTCACACCAAAAGAAGGTTTGGTGAGGTTTTGGACAATTTCATGTTTCACACCAAAATATAGTTCAAATGAGCTCTCAAGGTAGTGTAAACGGCTCTATTTGTATGGAACATTTTTTTCGACCATCTCTAAATCAGCCAAAAAAAAATCCTACACATCTACTATATATATACAAACCATGTGCTCTGGATTTGCATTTGTTTAATGTTTTTTGAATATTTCATGAATATTTAAATTCGGCCAAACTCAAATTCGGCCTAACGCGCATAGGCCACGGCCCAACGCGACGGCCCAGAAAACAAGCCGGCCCATCAACTCACGTATAGCACAATGTTTTACGATTTTTTCATTTTACACAGGCCAAACGACACAAGAATTTGGAAAATCGCTTTGGCAAAGTTTTTTACTATATCATTGGCAACATCGGAGATTTTTTTCACATTTAAATTCGAAAGTTGACTTTTTTCGAATTCTGCACTGTTCAAATCTAGATGTCAGATTTAGAAATTTGTCTTTTTTACACAGGCCAAACGACACAAGAATTTGGAAAATCGCTTTGGCAAAGTTGTTTCCTATATCATTGGCAACATCGGAGATTTTTTTCACATTTAAATTCGAAAGTTGACTTTTTTCGAATTATGCGCGGTTCTAGATCTAGATAGATCTAGAAATTTGTCTTTTTTACACAGGCCAAGCGACATAAGAATTTGGAAAATTGCTTTGGCAAAGTTGTTTCCTATATCATTAGCAACACCTGGAAATGTTTTCACATTTTCGAATTTTTCAAACTTGAAATTCGAATTTTTACCGTTCGAATCTTAGATAAAACTCATCGAACCATGGCACAGAAGCAATTAACCCCCTTAACTAGCACAGGTAAGTAACACGGCCGTTTAACCACAATGGGTGGGTCGTGACTATTTTGCTGCGACGACCCGTAGCACCGTAGCTATTATGCGGAAACATGTCGTTGCTGTGCCAATTCCCTGAAAAGATGTAGTACGTGAGCTATCGGCCCGTCGTACTCGACGCTGGTGCGGGAGCTCGGCCGCGCGCTCTTCGAGCTGCTGTCGGAGGCGCTGGGCCAGCATCCCAGGTACCTGGAGCAGGAGTGCATGGACGGACTGGGCGTGGGGGGACACTACTACCCGGCGTGCCTGGAGCCGCAGCTCACCCTGGGCGCCACCCGGCACTCCGACCCAGCTTCCTCACCGTACTCCTCCAGGACGCCGTCGGCGGCCTCCAGGTCCTTGTCGACCGCCTCGACGGCGACAAGAAGTCTGCGGTGTGGGTGGATGTGCCGGCGGTGGCTGGGGCGCTGGTGGTGAACATCGGCGACTACCTGCAGCTCGTGTCCAACGACAGGTTCAGGAGTGTCGAGCACCGCGTGGTGGCCAGCGGTGTGGGGCCCAGGGTCTCTGTTGCCTGCTTCTTCCGGACAGACACGTCCACGAGGGTGCTGGCGCCGATGGTCGGCGACGGCCATGGCGAGGGGCGGTACAAGAACACCGACGGTGGCGGAGCTGGTGCGGCACTAGAGGGCCAAGGGCCTCGACGGCACCTCTGCACTCCAACATCTCAGGATCTGAATGTGCTCCGGCTCGACTCTTAACTACAGCGCGCTCCGGCTCAGGAATCCCTCCAGTCACTGCCTCGATTGTCACCCTCGGATCGCTGTCCTTCATCTCCAGATTGCATAGATTATGTTCAGGTTTCTTGTTTGAAAATGTAGATTGTGTTGCAACATAACTACTCAAACGAAAGAATACTGAAGAATCAAATCCAGTTTGAACTTAAATGGCATACACCAACTTAGTCCATTGATCCATCAAGATTCAGCGTACCATTGATCCTTTGTTGAACTTTCACCGTATCAACAGTATGCGAACATAAACAAATATCTTTGATCATCTTTCAGGTTTCTTGTCAGAGAAGGGAAATTGTGTTTCGACAGCACTAATCAAAGCAAAGACTACTGAACAATGTCGGTTTGAACCAATGTTCCATCTAGATTCAGCAAAGCGCTGTTCCACTCTTGAACTTTTCACCATGTCAAACTACCAAAACCTAAGCAGATAGTGCACATGCATTTGCAGATACAACATATCCAGTTTGTTGCCTGAAATTACAACTTCTCCTTAATTAATGAAACTGGCAAATCTTTTGCCTAGTTTCACAAATATAAATCCCTGGGTAGTATTTAAGGTTCGAACAGCCAGATGTACAAATGCCAGATCCACGGGTCAGACAGGAAAGTATCATACAGAGTCGCCTTACCAAGTCTGAAGACAATATTCCTATTGAGTTTCAGAGTTTTAGTTCCCAGCAAAACATAGGAATTAGGAGTTCCTGCTAGCTCTACTTTCCAATGCGTCTCACTGCTCACAACCGCCAGGGCCATTCTTCATGAGTTCCCTAGCCATCCTGCAACAATTCAACCGGAAGTGTCAGCTCTAACAAAATTTCCTCAGTTTGTAACTCTATAACTACAAGATTCCTCTCTACTGAGGCACAAGTGGCACTTGAGAAACACGTTATAAGTTTTTAAGGGGCGTGGAAGGAATTCTACTGGCACATGAGCAGCTGCTTCTCATCAACATAAAGGTACCATACTAGGATATAAGCAGAAGAGAGTAGGTTACCGCAGTTCATTCTCAATCTCGACATTCCCAGGATCCATTTTTTGCGCATCCAAGAGAGCATCACAGGCTTGTTTATACTCCTGGGTGTGCAGAGAAAATCAAGGAACGCGGCCACACTGCAAGATCAGTATATGAAACAAGTAAACAAACTGGTAAGCTAGCTAGATATACCTTGAGTAGCATGTGCGCTGAAGCCTGACGGTAGCAAGCTTTTGCCCAATCAGGTCGCAGCATTCTGCACCTGAGAGCATCTGATAAAGCACCGTCACCATCGCCCAGATGCAGCTTACAAAGACTCCTGTTTGCATACATTGTCGCACTCTCTTTATGATGTATTGCCTACGGTCAAACAAGAGAGGTCATGAAAACATAGTTCTCAATTTAAAAACATGTCACAGAAAAGTTATATTTTAAAGCTTATTCATGGGCTAACAGGTCTAAAGCTGTCTACAAACTTTACTACTAGAGTAATACTACTGCAGAATAGAGTTATGGAACACATTCTCCTCACTACTTATTGGCTTGTTCTGTACATATATCGTCAACTGGGCTACAGTTTAACCCTTTGATACGTAGTCATCAGTCATCACATCAAACGCCATATCAAATATTCATATTAGTCGAGGAAAAAAAACATGGATTCTTGAGATGTAAGAAACGGACTAAACAAAGTCGTCTCTTTTTGCAACATGTGCTGATGATGTCAAATAAGTTTCTTAAGTGAAGTCAAATTTGCTTACTATTCTTTTAAAATGAATGAAGCTCCATTTTGATCTCAATTTGCTTAATATGTATATTAATCTCTGTCACCTAAGACCAGTCCTATACTTTCCAGGATATCCGACAAAATTGAGATCAATCCCAAGTAAGTGGTAAACCATGTGAATTTATTTTAAGTACATACATGGCAAATTAAAAAGTAACACGTCTCTAGAAAAGTATGGGCGCTAAATAACATCTACATGTGGACTGCTTGTTGTTTCATATATATAATTATATGCATCGAGAACAAAACAACCGTTGGTTTTATTCATTCCTGGCCGCCCCTAAATGGTCTCCATGAGAGGATCTTCCATTCTACCTTGAATTTTAGCATACTTCTAATATTACTGGCTTTACATTACACCCATTTTAGGATTTAGTTTGTCATAATTTTAGTTGGTATTTAGTCGTGCATATGCATGGCTGTGTGCATAACTCTTCATTCAAAATATGAAGCTCAGAGAATGATTGTGTCCCACTCCAATGCTCATGATGAATTACCTTGTTGTTTTCCATTGGAAGCTCATATTTTACATTTGAAACAAGTCAAATATCTAAGTTGTTAGATGTAAATTAGAGTGGATAATAAGAAAGCAAGTTAGCAAACAAAGAAAATGATCTCCGGTTGGTTCCCTGTAACAGCGAAAATTACCTCCTAAACCATTAAAGATAAAGCGCAAGAGATTTACCATATCATAAAACTTTGATGCCATCTTATACTCCTTTTGCTTGAATGCGGTATCAGCCTGTGATTTAAAAAATGTTTTTCTTCTTTCACGGTCCCTTTGCTCCTAGACAAGAAATAAATCGAACATGTCAAATGTTTGAATTGTGGAAATAATCATCATTCGCTATGGCAACAAAAATTACAAGAGAAAGTAAGCAACTTTGTGTTCAACATACTAATGCATGTTGTCCAAAGTAGATGACAATCTACCAAACACCAGAGATCAAGATGAACCTTCTTTCACGAAAACAACCAAGGAGAACACATTGCACATGTGCTCACCAATTAGGTACATGATGGCATGAAAGAACTCGAATATATACATAAAAGATAGCACTTGCCCAGGCATCAAGAATTTATTCACATGAGAAAAGAGTGCAACATAATTTAGAACTAGCATGTCCTAACTCCTGAATTAAAAGACATTATTGCACACAGTGTCCATGATACTGGTGTGCTTCACAACCGTGGTATGATATACGTAAGACCGTAACTAAAAGCCATATTCAAGCATTCCAGCAGCAGAGAGCATCTAACATTTGTACAACATAAGGAGAGTTGCTTCAATGCTCGGCACAACCTAATCATACGACAGTTATTGTTTTTGGTTTTTTGCCGGGAGTACGGTGGCAGATAACAAAACAGAGACGTGTACACAATCTACACGCAAATATATCAGTTTGATACTTGCAAACTTTTAAACTCTTTATTAATATAAAAGCTGTGTGCATCATCATGATGCAGAGGCTGGGGCTTTGCTCCTTTTCTAAAAAAAATCAGTTTGCTAAGGGTACGACAATTGCCTTGTCTTAAGACTTGATCTTATCTGGTGAACTCTTTTACCAAATGATTTATACCAATTTTTTAGCCCCAAAACCGAGCTTGCTTAGCATTTTCTAATCACTGCAAGTCAGGGCATGCTCATATTATTTTTAGCACAAAAACAACATAAGAACAGAAAGAACATACCATTGGCTTTTTATCTTCAATTTTTGCATGAGAAATTATCCCCTCAATACTCCAGTTTGGGACATTTGGAATTGGAGAAGTCAAAGGAAACAACATTTCAACCTCTTCCCTGCAATCACGTAATGCAGCAAGCTCTACTGGCAACCTGCCCAGCTGCGAGGAAAACGTTAAATTGTCATTTTTTTTACAGCTCAATGACGTCATTCAAGAGAGGAATCATTTAGAATACAGCAAAAGAACATAAGCATTACTAATGTACAATAAATGTAAAATTATAATATTGAGGGTAAGAACTATGATCTAGGTAATATTTGTATCAAATATTTGAACACTGATTTTACCCAGCAAGAACATCAAATTTTGTTAAGCAATTTCAACTGCCAAAAAAAAGAGAGCAATTGCAAAAAGAAAGAATTGGTGGTCTCCACTTTAGTCCCCATTAATTATTTAGATAAGACAAGGAGAAGTAGCAGTATACCTTTTTTTGGGTAGATCATTTGACTGATGGTAGCATCAAGCTAAAGGTTGTTTGAGTAAAAGAATGAAAACAGAATACCAACATTTGGGATGAAGAACATAAGAACATCTCCACCGGGGGCCTCTAAATCGGTGTCCGGCACCCCCCAATTGGGCCTCCTTTGGGGGGTGCCGGACATGTGTCCGGTCAACATTTAGAGGCCGCCCACAGCGGTACTCCCCAAAGGCCCACCCCCCAATCGCGAGCAAATTGTCGAACACCTCGGGGGCGTTCAAATAGATTGCAGAAAATTTGAAAAAGTTCAAATTTCATTCATATTTGTTATATATTACAAAAAGTTTGAATGAAATTTGAACTGCGGCCTAGCGCCCTAGCCTACAGGTCGTCCCACCAGTCGTCGCTGTCGTCCTCGATCTTCACCGGCGCCGCGGAGGAGCCAGCACAGCTGGAGGACGCGCCGTCGTGGCGCGGCGGGCGGCTGGAGGACGCGCCGTCGTTGCTCGTCACACGACTGGTGGAGGGGCCGCCAGAGGAGGAGGAGGCCGTCATCGCCAGGGTCGCCAAGAGGCCCGGCGAGTCCTGCTCGATGTCCACCGCGGACTCGGTGAGCGCCGCCAGGAAGCCCGGGCTGTCGCCGTCGTGGTCGTTCCGCAGCTCGGGCGGCACGTCGTAGCCATAGGGGATGGTCTCCACCGGCATTGCCTCCGCCCTGGGTTGATGGAGGAAGAGGCGCCCGTGCGGGCGTGGCGGCGAACGACGGCGGCGTTCGCCGATGGTGATGCCGCCACCACCGCGTGGCGGCGAGCGGCGCGCAACCTGGCGTCGTCGTTCTGGCGGAGTTGGGAGGAGGCGATAGGGAATGGCGCTGCCCGTGGCAGCGTGGTGGCGCGCCGCATCGATGGCTGAGGCAACCGTGTGGCCGGTTGCTCTCCACCAGTCTTTGCGGCCGGCGGTGTTGTACCGCGTGGTGCGCAAGTTGGGGCCGTCGTTCGTGGCGATGACCGCCGCCGCTCGCGCTCGAAGCGGTCCAGCCAGCGGCCCCAGTTGGCCTGGCCGTCGTTCTCGGGGAGGCGCCGCTCCGCCGGCGTCATCTAGCTGCGCCGGCGAGTGATAAACCTCCACATTTGCTCGTCCGTCTCGGGGAGCGGTGGCACGGGGAGGCCACCGGCCGAGATGGATCAGCCTTTGGGCAGCCGGCAGTCGTGAGGCGCGAGGAGCCCGTAGCGGTGCAGCTCCCATGCGTCCTCGCTTAGGATGGTGCGGCCACTGGATGCCATGACGGCTCGCCGGAGGTGGAGAGGAGAACGATAAGGTGGAGAGGAGGGCAGGGTGGATAAGCACGGCCACAGGCGCCGGCTTTTAACATGGCCAGGGGCGGTGCGGCCGGCGTTAATGCGACGCGTGGGGAATCGGCAACGCCGGCCGCGTGGCCTGGCCGCCTGTGGAGCCGTCGCGTCGCCTGGCCGGCGTCCAGTCGCGTCGCGTTGGAAACCGTCGACGACTGCGCCATTAACGCGGCCAGACCGGCCTCCTGCACGGCGCGATAAATGACGCCTGGGCAGGGTTGTGCGTATGACGGGCGGTCCATCGCTGTCAGGGCCATGACTGAGGCGATGTCCGGCACCCCCAGGAGGGCCTCCAAACTTGGAGGCCCTATTGGAGGTGCCGGACACAAAATCGCCCGGGGCGAGGCTTTGGGGGGTGCCGTTGGTGGGCGTTTTTGGTGTCCGGCCCCCCCAAAAGGCCTTTGGGAGTCCTTTAGAGGCCCCCCGGTGGAGATGCTCTAAAGTAAGCTAAAACATCAATGTAAGTGTTCATTGCATGAGTACATTTGAGAAATGCTGATTATCCCCCGAATGGTAGATAATACTCCCTCATTTAGAAATATAAGGCAGCCCGCGGCCTTGTCCCAACCAGAAAAAAATATCATAAATTTACGCGGGCGGAGGGAGTAAGATTCCATATTATTTTAGTGTTTATTGCATGAGTACATTTAAAAAGTGCTGCTACCCAGTATGGTATATATGAGATCACACTATCGCATCAACTGTTAAGCTATGCACCGTTATGACCTCTTTCAAAAAGGAAATGGAAAATATGTTGGGTTTTGTTGGATACAAGCAACATGCTACAAACAAAGATATATGCGGAACAGAATATGCATGGTCATTTGATAGGAATAAGAACTCAATAATTGACTATTGACAGGAAATAAAAGATTGTTGATATTTTTTTCTCAAGCATGCATCAAAAGGGTGTCATTGTGCATTAAGAACATGCCAAGAAGGCGAAGTAAAAAAGGGCCAACGGCCAACAAATAAAAAATAGCAATGGCTGAAACAAAAACAATAAACTAAAGAATAAGGAGGTAAGGCCGTAGCAAATGCCACTGGCGGCGCCGATCCCAGGTCAGGAGGGTGGCGGCGCTGTGCAATCTGCTTAGTTTTTTTTGGCCCCGATGAGTTTCCCACGGTGCTCCATCAACAGCCAATCGCCCCGCACCCTCGAAGATGAACGTGTTGCACACATGCCAAATGTGCCTACAGATGAAGACCATGAATAATTGGGCTGTATCTCAGTGCTGGATGTGCAGGTGTGCAGTGGTATCACTCCGCCCACCAGGGATCAATTCCCCCAAGGCGGATTACTATATTAAGGAGGAGCCTTCCTAGGTCTTTTTTAAAGTACAGGCTGTTAGGATGAAAGGCCAATATAACTTTACTAGCATGGGTGCAATTTCTCGTTAGCATAGTTTTTTTCTTTGAAAGGACTCGTTAGCATAGTTAACGACACAAAGCAACCTAAACCCATCTCAAACATAATCTGAAGAGGTTTATAATAGTATCACAATAAGATTTAACATAATATAGTGATATGCTGCATACCAGGTCAAAATAAAATAAAGAAATATACAAAATATACATCATCAGGAATATTAGGATCTGCCCCAGCCTTCAATAGAAACTGAATGAAGTTGGTATAACCTCCATGCCCCGTAGCAAACACCAAGGGATTCATAGCGCAACCCTTGCCATTAACATCGGCACCAGCCTGTGAAAAGAATTGTGTAATAGAATGCTCATAGTGCTATCTCCTTGTATATCAACGTATAAGTATGACAACAATGATGTGAGCAAAATCACGACATAGCAATCAATAGAAATCAGAGAGTTCCCACCTTAATGAGTAGCTTCATGCACTTCAATGAACGGTAAATAAGAGCCATACCCAGGGGATATCCAAGACCGCTGACAATGGCATTTGGCTGAAAGCAGGGTATTGTGTTATTAAGAAACGCAGGTGGCAAGATAAACTCAAGAGTTTCTTTTCCTATCAACAAGGATATCCTAATTTAAAAGCAGGGCATCATATAATCTGCCCATGTGTTTGGTGATTCAAGGATCAGATGATAAGTGGACAATTAAATCCTAGTCCTGAGCTAACACGCTTTCATAAACCTAGGAAATGAGTAAGTACTGCAATATCAAATTATATATTACTCCAAGCAACTGAAAGAACCCCAGTTCAAGACATAGTTGTTCACAAACTAGTCGGCAAACTAAAAGCTACCTATCCAAATTAACTCTGAATCAAAGGAAATAATAAATAGTGGAGGCCATATACATTTGCATGGTGGTCCAACAAAATCTTCAGTGTCTTATCCTGCTCATTCACAGAAGCCATATATGCTGGTGTTCCTCGGCCACAGTCAATGTCGACCGGCACTCCTTTTGAAAGGAGGAACTCTGTTACCTTGCAGCATCCTGTGGTGAACAAGATGATTTCGAAAGTCATGTGGCCATAGACAGTGAACAGACCGAGTGTAGTAAAGTACACAATGACCGGATTGCTGAAATTATGTATGTATGCGTGTGTCAGGGGGAGAACCTGCAGCCACAGCATGGTGGAGCACTGTGCGTCCTTTGTCGTCTCCTTTCATTAGATCACCACCATGATCAAGAAAATACTTTACAGTTCGGACATCACCAGACTGAGCCGACCACATAAACGGAGTCGCGCCTATAGTAAAAAAAATACATCCTCAACACAATCACAAGTCTCATACTGGCAACCATTGACATGATAGCCACCAATTTCAAAAAAAAAGAGAGAGGAAGGGATAGAGAAAGACCTAGAGCTGCATCTCCATATCCAGGAGCATTCACATCTCCCTTGAGCTCCTCCACCAAATACTTGCAGACCTCTAGATGGCCAAAGCATGTCGCGACATGCAACACAGAAGCTCCACCCGTGTTGAAAGAAGAAACTACCGACTTGTCACCATTTCCTTTGGTAAGACTCTTTACAATACCTTTGTCAAAAGAAAAGTGTTCACATTACAGAAGCAAATAGACAATTTTTAACAAGCTAAAAAGCCAAAAGAAGAGAAGTATACATGTAAGATGGACAAGAACCTTATGAAGTTCAAGTGACCAATCTAACACATTGTTGGACTGTCATGGTGTCACCCAGTGAGTGAAAATACTTTCAGAGTACTTGCCTAGATAGAAAAACTGACCATCCCAGTTCTTTTAAGTGATCTGCCTATGTTTCTGTTTAATTCAGACTATGAGAGCGCAAAGGATCTAATCATGTGAGTGTGATGATCAATCCTTAAAATTTCATGTCGTGGTCGTCCTAAGAAGAACATTATTGATTGGGTATGGGAAAGCATTCAGCGGAGTTCTCTAATAGCAAACTGTTACGAGTGAAACATTCTACAGAAGTGCAGAACTACTTCCTTATGACAGTTCACATGAAGAAACCTGTACTGGAAGGCGGCGCACACCCAAGGCAGCCTGGGCGACGCGCCAAAATGGAGGCAAAACACGGCCATACACGCGGCGGATTCGGTGCTTCTCGTGCAAAATATCGCTGCTTTCCCTAGATATACAAGGCCACGGCCGCTAATCTAACGCCCATGTTCTGAACGGAACGCATCACCAAATCAAGCGGGCCAGGAAGGGACGGAGCGACTACCTTTGAGCTGACCGAGGTCGCCGTCGACGGCCGCCTTCAAGAGCGCCTTCCCATCTGCAGACGGTGGAGCACAATCCCCATTAGAAACGCGGCTAAGAGGCCCAGAGAGAGGGGACGTGGGAGTAAATCAGGAAGTTGGGAATCGAAGGCATTGCTCGACGACGGGACGTACCGGTGCCGTCGCCGTCGGCGGAGGAGGGGCAGTAGACGAACGGGGCCGCCATGGCACGGCAGGCGACCTCTCTCGCGGTGAACGGCGGAGGGGAGGGGAGCGGAGCTGGGTGTAGGGCTTAGCTCTGCTGCTCTGGGTTTTGCCCGGTGAAAAGGGAGGAGGAAGGCACGGTGGGTGAGCCCGGTGTTGGTGCGCCGGAACCGCTGCGCTCTCTGTGGCAGGTGGGCCCAGCTCTGGCGTACGAAGACCAGGTGCATCCCGATTCCCGAACTCATCGGTCAGGTGGATGGGACGCGCCAGTGCGACACGTGTGCGGCAAGGACGAGCGAAAGGCTGCCGCACGGACGGACTGGCTGCCCTCCCACGCGGAGGGCATGGAGGAAGGGAAACCGTGGGCGCTACTCGAGCAAATCGTAGCCCTTGGATTTAGAATGAAGGGATCAGATCAAGTGCCACGGTACATTTCGGAGAGGGGTGACGTGCTACAGTAGAACAGTGATGGTACTCGTACTGCTTTTTGCCTATCTCGGCACACTGTTCTGTGCCTACAACATCCTTGTGGGCAGTGGCGGAGCTAGCGACTTGTTGAAACCTGGGCACAAAACAAGCAAAATATTTCAATTGGTCTACAAAGAGGCAAACCTCAATTTCAATTGTTCAAGCACCACTGAACTAATGCTTCATATAACGTAGTCTTTCATAGATTATAGATGCAGTACAAAAACTGGATGTCACTAGTTCTAGTTACAAACCTTAAATTTTGAAGAAACGACAACAAAAATTGGCTGTAGTCCCCGCAAATTTATTTTGGCCGTAAGAGCTAACCTGATGCAAATACGCTAGGTAATGGACCTGCTGTCTGCTACTAAGGCCCAATACAAAGGTTGCACAGGGAAGTTCCTATCTGGCTCATCTACAACAAAAACACGTCTGTTTCAGCTCTGGTATCGATTTTCATGCAGTTCCAACGAGTGTGGCTGCCTAGGAGCTCTCCGGCGATCAGGGATGATGCGGCATCGAGCACGGGCACGTGCCCAGGGCGGAGGGATGGTAAATTCGCCACTGCTTGTGGGGCCTTTGACCTTGCGTTCGACTAAACGTGATCGACCCGGGTCCATGTCCCATGAGATTTAGCCATTTTATATTGTGGAACGGAAGTCATCTAATGAAACTTCCTGTCTAGGGGTGTAAACGGATCGGATCGGCTCGGATTTTGCCTCTACCATATCTTTTACCATATTGTTTTCTCGGATTCGGATCGGATCGGATAATGAACGGTTGCGGATTCGGGTGCGGATAGATATAATTACGGATTCGGAACGGAAACGGAACAGATTCGGGGCGGAAAAAAAATTAGTCGGATCGGTATGCGCAATGCAGATCATCAAGCCACATTACCAAAAATAATAGCTCAACAACATAATAATCTAATAAAGTTATACTCCATAGTACGTAGAATGACCATGCAAGGGAGTCGTTGTTCAACAAATGAGCTCTACAACTAAATACCTACAAATTGTGCTCTATTAGTTTAGACATTTCGGTAGAAAATCGGATTATTCGGATTATAACCATCGGATAATCCTAACTAATATTCGGATAATCCATATTCGGATGCTATTTTTCATACCATATCCTATACCGTATCCGAGTGTTCTGTTCGGAATCGGATATCCTTATCCAGCAAATTCTTCGAACCGGATATGGATTATTTAAAACGGATTCGGCGACGGATTCGGTGCGGAAATTATCCTATCCGTTTACACCCCTATTCCTGTCGTTGTTAAGGTTTTTGCCCGGTTTCCCTCTAATAAACCGAGCGTTGTGGGTCTGTTGATCATCTTGTTTTTTAGGAATGGATTTAGCAGATATTGTGTTAACATTAAAAAAAACTTAGCCCGTATAGATACTCCCTCTATCACGGTTTACTCGGCGCTCGTGCACAATCTCTGGGACCACGCCAATCTCTAATTGGTTTAGAAATCGCTTGCAAACAACGCAATGCATGCAATGAATCTCGCTAATTAATTGCTAGTTACTCCCCGGGCCAATAATCAAGCATTTTCCTTGCATGCATAGGTGGAGACGAGCAAAAAAATAGGAGGGAGAGAAGTATGCGGGCTGCTTTGCTGTTTCTCACCTATAAATTACGTGAGCAGTTAATGCATTGCGCCTTAATCCTTCTCCATTCTGGAAATGCATGATTTTGAAAGTGCGCCGTATAAACTGTGAAGGAGGGAGCAATAAAGATCATAGCGGTAAAACGTATCTTGAACAACCTGATGATAATGTAGGTTGGTGTTTTCTCCGTCCTGATGCGCATATGAAACTCTGACCGTTCCGCGGCGAACAACGACAAAAATCGAGTTAGGACAGACTAGAAAAAATTGTGCAAAAATTATAAGATTGCCTAGACATTAACACTGTATTATTCATAAACACTTAGTAAAATAGAAATATAAACATATTTCAATTTGAATATGAGTAAACCTAAAATATCTATCTGTTTCATACGTTTTTGGATCGATGGCAGAAAAGCATGATAAACAAAGAATGAAAGATGGCATAGCGTCACGTAACACTTGGTCCAGTGCGACGACCAGGTCTAAGAGCATCTCCACCGGGGCCTCTAAAGGACCCCCCCAAAGGCCCTTTGGGGGCCGGACACCAAAAATGCCCACTAGCGACACCCCCCAAAGCCTCGCCGCGGGCGATTTTGTTTCCGCACCCCCAATAGGGCCTCCAAGTTTGGAGGCCCTCCTGGGGGTGCCGGACATCGCCTCGGGCATGGCCCTGACAGCGCTTGCCCGCCCGTCATACAGACGACGCGCCGCGCCTAATTCCCATTCCTCTACATTGCCGCCCCCGGCGCCAAAATTCGCAATCTTCTCTCCATTTCCCAAACCCTCGCGCCGCCGCCGCGACCTCCTCGCCTTCCGCCATCATGCCGCCCAAGGGTGTCGGCCTCTCGAAACCCAAGGGGCGCAAGCCGTCGGCGTCGTCGCAGCCGAAGAAGAAGCCGATGAAGCAGGAGCAGCAGGACCTTTCGTTGCCGGCGGCCATGAGCCAGGCCCAGCTCCGCGCCGCCGCTTCCCTGCTACGGCAACAACGACAAGTCAAGGCGAAGGACAAGACGGCTGATCTGTCGTCGCCGAACGACAACACCGCCGAGATGTTGATCGCCATGAGCCAAAGCAGCTCTAGCCCAGCAGCATCCGTCGCAGGTCTGTCGCCGTCTGTCCCGGCCTTCTTCGACGGCACCTCCGGCTACCCGTCGCAGGTGACGCGGTTTTCCCCCGAAGAGCCGACCATCGATCTGAACGCCGCGCCGTTGTTCAGCGAATCGCCGGCGTTGCGGCGGACACCTGCGATGAGCCAAGACGCGACTGCTTCCCGCGGCCTTTTCTTCGGCGACCAACTCGGCCATGTGAGTGCTATTTATAATCCTGATCTCCCTCATTTATTGTGTTCCCCGGCTGATTGTTTGTTGGACGCAGTTATTGCGAGCGGCCGGATGCAAATTGTTGTTTTGTGCATTAATTGCCGACGATGCAAATTGTGGTTTTTGCTGGGTAGGACGCTAGCGCCTCGTTCATGGCTTCAGTCATCGACGACGGTACAACCTACGCCGCCAGGGCCTACGCCGCCAGTGCCTACGCCGAGACAGAACAGTTCGACCAGGGCGACGAAGAGGATGCCGGCCAGGGCCAGGAAGGGGATGCCGGCCAGGGCCAGGAAGGGGAGGTCGAAGAAGAAGAGGATGGTGATGAAGAGGATGGCGTCCGGAAGGCTGGAAACAGAGGCAAGACTTGGTGCACGACTGAGGACGTCTTGTTGGCCGAGTCCTGGATGAACGTGAGCATGGACGGCGAGAAGGGCGCCAACCAAAGGAAGAAGACCTACTGGACACGCATTCAGAAGGACTACACCAAAAGAAGGTCGTATCCTCCTCATGAAGATTAGCCTAACCGCAATGCCAAATCGGTTGAGAGCCGTTGGGGCGTCATCTCGGCTCTCACTACCAAGTTTCACCATTGCAATGAGCAAATATTGCAAAGAGACGAGAGTGGCAAGAACGATGCCGACAAGGTTGGCCGATCATCCTAATTTGTAACCCATCATGTTTACATGCATACTTGACTTGGTCTTTGTTTGTGTAGCTCAAGGACGCCAAGTACTTGTACCTTGACTTGGAGTCGGATGGCAAGAAGCCATACAAGTTCATGCACGTTTGGGAGGTGGTTAAAGGTTGCCCGAAGTGGAAGAGCCATATAAAAGATGATCGCACCGCCGAGGGAGATAAAAGAAACCTGCCGGCTGCTAGCGCCGAGCGTCTCGAGATGGGAGTGAAGGCGTGCAAGGCGGCCGCCAGGGCTGGCAAGAAGCCAGGGGCCTCGGGCGCCGCAGGCAGCATCCAAGAGTCGGTGAAGCTATACATTGCCGAGGTGGCCGCGGCGACTGACGAGAAGAAGAAGCTACAAGCCAAGTCTGACGAGAAGTGGACGCCCTACTTCAAGATGCAGGAGACCAAGCTCAAGAACCAAGAGAAGGAGCGTCTCTTCATGGCCACGAACACGACCGACATGAGCCCCAACCAGAAGAGATACTTCGTGTCCGAACGGAGGCGCATCCAGGCTGAGAAGGCGGTGGCCGAAGCGGCGGAGCTCGAGGGATCCGACGAGGACGGCGAGGAAGAAGTCGAGGAGGAGGCCACCTTGTGATCGGCATGAAGCATTGCGTCAGGGAGGCGCCCTTTTGATGGCCGGCCTTGGAGACTTGTTCTCCAGCGCGGTCGATCTTTTTTGATCTCCAACGCGGCAAAATTATTTGATTGCCGCATCATTTGAGACATTTTTATTAATGCATGTGGCAAGGTGTAGTTCGCAATTTCGAGACGTTTGGGAGATGAGTCTTCGGGGAGTGCTGCTTGTGAAAACAAAAAGTACTACATGCTCTTCGACTGAAATCTAGTCAGAAGCAGGTTCAAAAAATGTTAAATTTGACTGTATTGTGGGACCCCTCCTCAAGAGGAGAGAACCCTTCAAAAATAAGCGTATGCTGCTTATTGTGGCGTGCACACGGTATTCTTTAGTAAAAGGCGAAAGAATAGTTCGCTTTGTGCTCACCACGCAGCTGCGTGCCTTCTTCAGGTCAGCCTCGGCGCCTTCTTATAGAGCTGGCCGTCGGCCGCTCCTGCTCCGCAAGCGGTGTGGGACTAAAAACGGGAGCTGAATCGTACAGCAGAGCGTGCACGGACGTGTTGCTGGGCCCAACGCTACTACGACCAACTGCTGGGCCTGGGCCTCCAGGCTGGTGAAATCCCATACTTCTTTCCCGTTCCTTCACTCAACAACTTGGCTATTCTCATCCTCCAAAACAAAACAAAAAACTTGGCTCTTCTGCGGACTGTGGCACTGGCTCACTTCATTCAACGACTTTGAACGTGACGATGGAAATCCTCAATACCTAACGAATAACAGAACTTTAAAGCATTTGAACATAAAAATGTGCTCGTTTTCCTTTCAGTCCTTCCCACCCAGCAGAACTTGCAACTCATTTGTACTATCCTTGGAATAGAATTGCTGCTACAACATACCGAAACAGGTACTACATGATTTGTTCAATGATGATAATCTTTTAGGAAGTTTAGCTGCAGACATAAATTCAAGAAAACCGAAGGTATCCCTCCCATAAGATTTTATAGTTACTCAAAGCACACACGCCCAAATGGAGATCATATGAGGCAGAGGTGAATCATACGATGATGGATTGGGTAGGATGGATCGAAAAACAGCTTCAAGAAAACAGCAGGAACTATTGCTTTATTTTTTTCACCCTCGTGAATATAAAGCAGTGAATTTGATTTACATCTTACCCAAAAAAAATACTCTTATAATAGTCCCATCTAACACTGTTTCTTGTTTAGACCAAAGACCCGAATTTACACATTATATATTTGCAAACTGAAAGAAATAAAATGTTGCGATCTATATTACAATGATAGGTTCTTGTGACATGCCAGCCAGGGAACACTGGTTAACTTGAACAAGAACCTAAGACCTTCCACAGCGTGTATGAAGATGATTCATAGCATTCTCTCTCCTGCCTTTGAATCGGTTCAGTACAGTGTAGACCATGGATGCATGTTTCTGACAGCACAAGCGAATCAACTTGTTGGTTCCGTTCAAAGCTCATAGTTGGCCACTCGTCATCAAAGTAAAAAGTGAGCACGCGTGAGTGCAGGCACATTGATACTAGACAGCAGCTCATTTCTTTGAACTGAACTTAGCAGGCTTTTTCCCTTTAAACAGGCGTCATGGTGTGGATGGTCTAAGATCTCAGGCATTTGAGCCACCGACTTATGGAAAACAAGCTCGGTTCAATAAAAATTGACAAAAATATCCATATTAGATTGTCGAGTGAAGTAGCCTGCATGTTTCTGCCGATCAAGAGTAGAAGCGGCACTTTCCAGTTCCGGCACATACCGTACATTCATCAGCATCACCTGCAACGTGTCTCAAACAGTACTTGATGCGATCGTTCATAATATCCTGCCGAACAAGTTTGTCATGCAATTAATAACTGTGTATTATGGTATGGTATTGACAACATAACTCATGAACTATTCCTGTTTTTAGTTGCTATCAATGAGCCCTTGCCTATTGTATAAAGAGGAAACTGCTTTGGATAATAAGAATAGCTTTTCATGTCTTACATTGGTCATATTTTCCACAAAAATCACTTTTTAGGATAAGTATCATTTTACTTCGCAAAAGATATGTAAATACCGCATTCTCTCTATTTGTTATAGGTAAATACCATAGCAACAGATAAATAATTACATGCCAGAGTGATCTACCAGTAAAAGTTACAAGGATCTTGTAACGTATTAACTATAAATAGTAAGTTATAAACTGATGGCACTTTAAGGAACTAAAATATTAATACGGTCTATTCAGTAACTTTTGAAGTTACAGTTCAGTGTCAGCTACGGACAGAGGACCAATCCCGCTACATGCTGCATCGAAACAAGAATTATAAGAAGAAGCATTCACTGACGACTCTACACTATTCCAATACAACAAACATAAATCTAACCTCCCTTTTGCAGTAGAAAAGATGAACATTCTGTTCCAGAAAAAATGTAGCAAATCATTAAAAGTGGCCGTTCCTGTCGAGCTATTTATATAAAGGTTCCCCTTTCATCTGTGACTACTAGTTTGCTTTTCTACTACTCAATACAATTTAGTGTGATACAAATAATCTAACACATCCATAGGAGAACTAATGAGAACATACCACCATAAGCTCATGTAATCCAAGAGGAGCAGTGATGATGTAGGGCACATCTGAGTGCTCTTTTGAGGCTTCTGATGCTAAAGAAGGGATATCCTGAGAAAAAACAGTACCCAATTGAATGAGAACTCATGCCTTACTATAATTGTCCAAGCAATAAAATAGAAGATAGACACCGCCACCATTCTATATTAAACATTTAAAAAAATTCTAAAAATCTGAAAACCAAACCGGGAACATACTTTTTTCCAGTGTCGTCCAGGGGAAAGGAAATACGGACTGACAATAATCCGAGATGCTCCCTGCTGCACACATTTTCCAAATGCTTCCTTAATACTAGGCTCAGCCAGTTCCTTCATTTTGTCAAAAGCAAAAAAAATAGCAACTTCATGCATCAGAAAGAGAAAAAATATCGCTCAATCATAGAGATAAGAACTGATGGTGATATGATTCAGCACAAAAGCATCCAACCGATATAAATTAGTATTGCAAATATATGGCATTTGGAGAATGAAGAAACAAATATCAGAGTATTTTGGCATAGTGATCCATCTTTCCAATAAATTTCAAGCAAAATAAGCATAAATTGCTAAACTATCGGATTCATTCACAGACTGACATCAGTTACAACATGGTATTTCTCGCTCTAAGACAAGGCCATTACAAGAAGTGAAATAAGAACTAGCAACATGGAATGTCACCAAAGGCTTGATGTATAACAATATGTAGTTGGAACAGAAAGCTCTACTGTTATGACCGGCATTACATATGGCCGGAAGAAGCCCATTAGCACATCGGATTAGGGGCTTAGACCAAGTTATCTCTTATTTTATTAGCTGGAGTATTATATAAACATTGTAACGTGAGGATTGAGGGACAAGCAATAAACATATTTGTTGCCGACTCCCACAGGAGTCGGACTCCAAACCCTAGCCGCCGCCTCCCTCCTGCGTCCGCCGCCTCCCCCTCGCGCGACCACGGCGCCGTCTCGCCGCCGTGCTCGCCCCAGCCCTCGCCAACCTCCCTTCCACCCCTACAATCTACGAGCTAGACCTGGTAGGACCCCGGTTCCTATCAATCTGGTATCAGGAGTTTCGGGATCGATCATGACGGGACCACCGCCCACCTCCACGGCTGCGCCGCCGGCCACCACCGCGGCGGTCACGATGTCCGACACCGGGCCGAGCTTCATCGCCGCCGCGAACCCTCGCTCGCGGCCGCCGCCGTCCTCACACCGGCCGAGATGACGTCGGCCCTCCAGGCCCTCACTAAAGCGGTCGAGGGCATCCGCACCTTCCTCGACAGCCCCTATGGGCCTCAGCCGCCGGGGACTCTTCCCATGACCTCGTCACCGCAGCTGCCGCCGTGGCAACCGCCGCCCGCGGCGCCCGTCTCGTCGGCCGCCGCCTCAACCCAGGCCTCCCCGACGACTCACGGTGTGCCGATCAACCAAATTCGGTTTCCGTCGTCACCGTCGCCGCTCCTGGCCTGGCTCGCTTCGCCGATCTACACCATGGCCTCGAGTCAGCCGACCGTGCCGCAGCCACCGGCGCCGTCCGCAGCCGCGGCCGTCGGCGGTTTCCCGGGTTACGCCGCACCGTACGCCAGCATCGACGGGCCCTTGTTCCAAGGTGGCCCGCTGATGCCCACCGTCGCGGCTCCCGCGTCCGCGCTGCTCCGCCATGAGGGAGCCTATACCGCCGGAGCCCACGGCCAGCCACCGCCGCGTTTCTCCAAGCAGGAGTTTGCCACCTATGATGGCACGGTGGATCCCCTGAACTGGCTCAACCAGATGTGTTGCATGTATGCATGTGAGCATTTTTTTAAAGTCAATCCATATTTAGAGGGAATTCCGTTTGGATGTTGTAGTAATATTTACCAAATTTAAGTAGTCTAAGATGACATAAATATTTATGTGAACTCCATATTTAGGAAGAATGCAATATGTGAGATTATATGGGAGATATTTAATTTTGGAGTAGGTCTATTTTTTAGCAGGTTGGAAGTTTGAAACGTGTCGCATGTAATTTTTGTGAGAATTGTGGCATATTTGATCGAAGTTTGAAATATTTAGCAATTTGGAAATGGGAGCATGCTTGCATGTTTTAGTGTTTTCCGTTTTTTTTTTTGTTGCGAGAAGGTTGAAATGTTCAAATTTTCGACATTTTTTCTTCTTTTTTGAGAATTTCAATGAATTTCAGCGTATTTGGAGTTTTGCAGTATGTTTAATTTGTGAGATAAATTTGTGGTTGGAGGTAATAATTTTGAATCATTTATCACTTTGTTGGAATTTGTTTAGGAAATACGGTCCCACTTGTCAGCTTTTTAATGTTTTTCTGAAAATATTGCAAAAAAGAAAAAAATCTGACAAAACGGGCCCATTGCGACGTCACGCTGGCGTCATCAATGGTCGTCGTGGTCGTGTGGACGACGCCGGCGACGCAATCGCGCGCATCCGCACGATCTGGAGCTCGCGCAGGGGGGCGTCGGAGGCGCGTGAGCGCGGGGTGCCAGGGAGCGGCGGCGCCGCTTCTTCTGCGTCGCCGGAGCTCCGGTTGCGGCGTGCGGATGTGGCGGCCGGAGCAAAACGACGACGGCGGCGATTCCGCAGCTTCTGGGGCGACCCAGCATGCGAAACTCGGCGAGGAGGAACAAGAAGTGACGGCGAAGCGCGCCGTGTGCATGGATCTGAAGGGGGAAGGCGGGAGCGGCGGCATCGAGCGCGGCGGCGCCGGCGACGTCGGAGACGCGGGGGGAGAGAGGAAGAGGGAGAGAGAAAATGCGGTGGTTTTTTTGCGGGGAGGCCCTGATATTTTCGCAAATTAGGATTAGGTCCTTCTATTCGGGAAAGATGAGGTTCGCGGGGCAATTTATGGGATTGCTTGTCGTTCTTTGCAAAATGACGGCCCGCAGTGTGGCTGACATGTGAGGCCCATAGCAGCACTGTTCAACACTGTAGCGGTAAACAGTGCGTGGGCTGAGAGGCCGCGATTTTGGAGTTAGTAATGTGGACAGCGTAATTCTAATGCGACTCCGACACAAACTGAGTTTCGCAATTCTAATACGACTCCGAGTCTCCGACACAAACTGGGTGTTGGGTTCGCACCAAGGATCACATATACGACAACCTCGGATTTTTTTGGGGACAACGTTTGGCGTACATCACCCTAAGAAAACGGACATGACTTAACTACAGTGTATTTTTGCATTTAATCATTCGATTTTTCAAAAACACACCGCACTACACATCATCGTCCACTTTAACTTTCCGATATTTATCTTTCAAAAAAAAAAACTTTCCGAAATTTATAACAAAAATGTTACCGTGGTGATTTGTCCATGCTATTGCAACAAAATCCCAAATACTACTACAAAATTCCTCGCCCGGGTACTACCGCAACAAGTCGTCGCAACATCTTGAGAGAAATAATGGTGCAAGAAATGAACAAACAAAAAATACTGCAGAATTGAATCGCCTGGTTTATGTTGCTACCGTGCATGTTTTGGTGCTTCTTTGTTTCACCCGCGAATTCACAACCAACGATATACAGTTCCATGGAAACCAATTCCCATTGCTTTCTAAGCAAATCCCAATCTGTCCAAAACAGATGTAATGGCTATTGTTCGAGTGAAACTAATTTCAGCTTTGTTTGAAACAACTTTCAGTTGACACGGATGCAAATGGACACAAATGGTATAAACAATTTTCAGTCACCAAGTCGGCATATCTCAAATTGCATCTGCAAGGAACTTGGAGATAGAGTGAGTAGAGGAACGCAATCTTCATCACCCGAGTGGCAATAGTTTCAGGAGTACAAGGATGCAAATAGGAAATAACCAGACCACTAGAACAAGTTTGCACATGGTGGTATTCGAAATGCATACACGTAGCAATCCATCTCCATCCCATCCCAAGTGACCAAAGTTCACCTCTCCCAGAAAACGAAAAACGGTATTCTAGTTACATGCGCTTTCATTTGTTTATCCAGGTATCTCTAGCAGCTTCGCAGAAGCCTAAGCATTAGGTATGACACTACGAGGTTCACCGGGAAAAGTTAAACCACGAGTCCATCCTCCAGAAAAGCCTAAAAAAACTATGTACGGAGATCAACCGCTGATGTTGCCAAGCCAGAACAGCATCGGGAACTGCACGACCGCTAGGAAGAGCAGGAAGTAGTGGTTTCGGCTTGGGTGCCTCTCGTAGCTCCTTGGTCCACCAAGGAGAACCCTCTTCATGGTCTTCACAAGGAACACACCAGTGCAGAGACAGAACCATGGCATGATGAAATAGTATAAGTAGCTCCAGAAGATGCGGGCCAGCATTGCAAGAGATGTGCCAGCAAATCCATATCCAGCGTATGCCACAATGTCTAGCAGTGGAGCTTCACCACTGCCCAGGGAGTACAGCAAACCTTTGATGAGGATGACTTGTAGAAACCAGCCAACTAGACCTCTTGTGAACTGTAGGGTCAGTGCCTCAGGGGTAAACCTGCATCATGGAACAAATCACATTCAGATGAGTTATTAAGTAAGCCTTTAATCACCAGATATAAGACATGGTGTGGTTCAAACTGTAATTACTTTCCAAGAACTCCCAGAGCATATCCAGCAATGAGAATGTAGGTGCCAAACGCCATCAAAGGGATGTACAGGTCTGGTGCATTGATGTCCTGAACTGGAGGTTTGTAGGATAGCCTTCCTCCTACTGGTTCAGTTATTCTTGTCCAGTGACCCTTATAAGGAAGACAAAAAAGGCAATATGCATGTTATGAGAGTTCCCAGTACGCAGTAAAAGAAGTGCCAACAAGCCTTACCCTGTGAAAGAAAGGGAATAAGATGACCTTCAGTTTGTTCCTCGCATACTGGCTGTTGACTTGAAAGTAGTATTGTGGGTCGGACAAATATTGAGTAATCTGAAACAATCGAGTGAGGTTTAGCTTGTCGAGTTTCAAAACGTTATCGATAAAAGAAACTTGTGTTAAGATGGAAACATACATTGCTCTGCATGAACTCAGAACTCGAACCAAGAAAATTTTCTCCATATGCTCCTAGTCCAGTACGGATCAGTCCAGGTCCAGCACCATACATGGCACTTTCAAAAGGATTTGGTTGTGCATTTGGAGGCCTACCAGCTAAGCCACCCAGATCACTATTCATTGCTGCCATGATAATAACTGAATAGGCAGTCAGAGAACAACACATTCAGAACAGAAAACAAAAGAAAACTGTATTAAAAAGTCAAACGTAAAACAGAATTTATGATCCCAACAGAAGGGACAAAATAGCAGAAACGAATCATAGCTCAGTAAGCTTCATGACATGACACCAATCCTTCCAAGATGAAGTGCTGGTGCTAACGAGAATGTGTCACAAAAACTACTTCCACCATGCATGGCACTTTCAAAAGGATTTGGCTGTGCATTTGGAGCCTACCAGCTAAACCACCTTAGATCACTATTCATTGCTGCCATGATAATAACTGAATAGGCAGTCAGAGAACAATGCGTTCACAACAGAATAAAGAAGAAAACTGTACTCATAAGTATTCTGCAACAAACTTTCAAAAGGATGGTACCATTGATGACGAGCAAATTTCACTCAAAAGTCAAAAGTAGTACCAAATATATGATCCCATGAGAAGAGAAAAAAAGCTGAAATAATTTATAGGTTAATAAGCTTCATGACAAGACACCAATCCTTCCAAGATGAAGTGCTAACGAGAAGCGGCATAAAAACTGATGGTACCATTGATGACGAGCAAATTTCACTCAAAAGTCAAAAGTAGTACCAAATATATGATCCCGTGAGAAGAGAAAAAAAGCTGAAATGATTTATAGGTTAATAAGCTTCATGACAAGACGCCAATCCTTCCAAGATGAAGTGCTAACGAGAAGCAGCATAAAAACTACTTCTACAGAGCACAATAAAGCCAGATGGTTTACATCATCACATATCATTTGGCCGGTACAACCTATTGCCTTAGTTTAACAAATAACATTCCACAGTAATATGACAGCCTAATAGGACGTACTGCTCCATTAAGACTTTTCTTGGCCAAAGGAAAACAGATGAAATTATTACTGGACTGATTTGAGGTCATTCCATAGCCTATAACTGGATAAATAAATTAAAACAAGCAACCGAGAGACCCATCCTAAATCCAAAGAAACTGTAAACTGCCTTTACAAAACCGTGTGTTATGGTACTTATTATTGGTCAGTTCAAAGTTCATAAGATCAGGTGTTCTGATGAACTACGAAAGTAACAGAATCCTCCACGCTTGCCCAATGTTCCACGCACCAATCCAGTCATGCCCAGATCTACCAAACCAATCTAAAAATATCTTTCTAAAAAGACAATCACACTGATTCAAAATTTCCCTTTAAACTCGGTCGCTGTAAACTGCACTCTTCCTGATCTGATCCCTAATGGCAGGCGCGGACCAAGCGTGGGGCACTAAGGATCAGTTGCAGCCCCGATTTGTTCCTTATTTTCGAAACGAACTGCTATTAGTAGTCACAAGGCAGAAACGAAATACGACTGAAATTGTAGCATCCATTGCAGAAAGGAAGTTTCGGATCAGATCGCTCACAGCAAAGTAAAAGGACACCGCAAATCTCTCGGAACAGCGCAACGAAATTAGGGTTCCTGGCAGAGAGGAGCGGATCTAGATGGCACGGGCGACGCCCAGAATTCGTCGAGAGTAGTTTTGGGATCTTACATCAGAAACCAATGTCGTGGAGTTCGCGGACGGGGCGGAGACGGCAGGGGCGCGGCGAGGTAGAGCGGAACGGCGGTGGCGGCGACGCGGGTGAGGTGAGAGACGGCACGGCGGCGAACTGTAGGGCGGAGCGGTGGCAGACTACTCTCGAGCCGCCTTTGGTCGGACTGGAGATTGGACTGTTGCACACAGCTATACAAAGGTCAAAGGGTGAGTTTTCTTTTTCTTTTCGGTAAAACGGGTGAGCTTTTGTTGTTTAAAAGAAAATTTATTACCCAGACATGAATTAACAAATATTTATAAAATTTAAAATTATTATTACACTGCTGCGGCATACCTTAACCAAAACCAAAATAGAATAATATACGGCTTAGCCAAATAAAAGCAGCCTACCTACGGCAGGGGCAAGAGTGAAGCATGAGGAAGCTAGGTAGATAGGATTAGGAATGTAAATAGATCGGATCCGAGTTTGGCTCTACCACATTATTTACCATATTTTTTCACTGGATGCGGATCGGAGCGGACAATGATCGGCTGCGGATTAAGAGTCGGATTTATGTGGTCGTGGATTTGGGAATGGAAACAGAGCGGATTCATAGTGGAAATTGTCAAACCATACAACAAAAAATAATTGTTCAATAACCTAATAACTAATAAAGTTTTTTTTTGCGAAATACAGTACAACACAGACGCTCACATACACGTGCACACAGACACACTCGCACACCCTACCCCTATAAGCACCTCCGTAATATTGAGCCGGTGGTTCGAGTGTTGAGATTGACGAAGTCACTAGAGGCGTCTCGATGTCGATAGGAACGTCGTCTCCCACTGAAGAATATTCCGACTAAATAAGAAACACCAACGTCAAACCTGAGGTTTAAACTCTGGTGGGCCGAGAATACAACCACACTCCTAGCCATCTTACCACAGACAAGTTCTCACTAATAAAGTTGTACTCCATACTTTTACAGTGACTGTTTAATTGAGTTGATATTCAACAGACGAACTCGACAACTCAATAAGTGGAAATTATGCTCTATTAGGTTTATACATTTTGGGTAGAAAATCAGATTATTCATATGAAAACAATTGGATTACCGTATTTAATTTTTGGATAATCCATATTTTTGGAATGTTTTACATATTATATCCTATATCTTATCCAGGTGTCAAGTTTGGAATCGGATATTCTTATCCGTCGGATTCATTAAAATCATATATGAATTCTTCAAAACGGTTTCAGAATCGAATACGGTGTGGAAATTATCCTATCCATTTACATGCCTAGTAATCCTTTGAACACTCAGGTGTCGCTTCAATCGTTTGTCTAGTTACTAAGTTAAGCAAGATGATTATCACTACCATTCTGCCGGAAATTATTGCACGACGCTATTCATTAGCTCGTGAAATCTTCTAAATAATGCCCAGCATAATGATTATCACTACCATTCTGCCGGAAATTATTGCAATTATATATATGATTCAATTTCAACTCTTGGCAAAATTACGATATTTTTGTAAACTGCCAATTGACCTTTTGGTTTTGGATTGAGTGGATAGTTTGGTTAGACTGTGGTTATGAGCGGAGCGACAGGGTGGTGTGGTTTGGTCACAAAATGCAACTTTCACGTTAAATGCTAGCCAGTGCTTAGTTTAGTTTGGACCACTTTGACAATGTGTTAAAGTTTCTTGTTCATGTATATGTTAGGATGCTCTCAAAAAATGTATATGTTAGGATATCATTGATGCCGCCATCATCATAATCTTTATTAATGATTGATTTTTCATCAATATGCCTAGTCAGCGTAGCTACATCATTATATCTCTCTCTCATTCGACATAATCTGGAAATCTAACTTGGCGAGACTACTCGAATTGCCGGAGAGGACTATGCGGTTATCAATTGCGGCCCAGTTTTCGTTGGCACACTGGAAGAATCGTCTCCAAACAGAAACAACGGTGGTTGCCTGGTTGGCCAGAGGAGGCTCTTGTCCTACGAGTTATGTTCGCTCAACCTCGAGGGAATTTATGGGTCGCCATATATTTCGCAAAAATAGAGGATATGACCCCAACTGAGCCAAGCTATGCAACATACTCCCTCCGTTTGGAAATATTCTACATCCTAGGCCCATTATTTGTTCGGAAATAATCTACATCCTAGATGGATCCCACTTTGGTACATAAAGCCATGCACCTTGGTAATTAAAATAAGTATTAATTAACATCCAATTACATCTCCACTAACCTATCCAAGAGTAGTATTTGAATGGAAATTGCATGCAGGGCATTAATTATTCCTTGTTAACTGAGTAGCTACTTTGTTTCTTATGATACCATAATTGAAATGCATGTGAGTGTGTGGCCAAATAACACTAATAAATATTGGCCTAAATTGTCTGAATTTTCCTAGGATGTAGATTAAAAGAGTATGGAGGGAGTATAATTTATGTCAAATGGATCTTAAACCGTTATCCGGAGTGGGGGGGCCAATGCCCCCTCCCCCAATTAAACGATGGTATATGTTTTAAACTTCTCCATACCAAAAATTTGGACGTCTCACATCCATCTATGGTTAACTTTTGTTGGCAGAGAATATTTTCAAAGGTGATCTTCGGTAAAAGATTAGGAACATTCAAAGGGTTATGTGAACTGGAGAGATGGCTTCAGGTTTCCCCTGATGTAGCCTATTTTTGTTTTTGAATGACATGATAATGTGGATAGCTAGAGACGAATTGCACACATGAGAGTATATTGCCCTGATTAAATTGATGATTTGACGGATCCAATTCAGACAGTGCCGCTAAAACGTGGAAATGACTGAGAACCTGCCGATACCCGACGTGCGTGGCGTTGTCAGACGCGACCATATGTCGTGACCGGCGTACGCTCTTTAGGATTCAGCAGAGTACATCATGCATGCGGATTGAGCGCAGAGTACATCATGCATGCGGATTGAGCGCAGAACCCGACGCGTGTATGCCGATGTTGTAGTTTGGTAATTATTTCAATGATCCCTTCGCCTTGGAAAATGATATATTACAATCTGTTTCGTCTAGATTTACCTTTGTCCTCAAAAGATTTATGCTAATAGAATGAAAAAATCAGTTTCGTCTAGATTTATTTTCTTTTTAGATTTTTTTTAAAACTGACACGTGGGCACAGGTTGGAGACGGTTACATCTGGTGCCACGTCATCTGACATGTGGGGCCGGAGCACCTGATTGTTGTAAATTTCTCATCATACAACAATTTGGTTTTTTTAGAGCGCGCAAACCTAATGTGGTAGATTTCCGCTACGAAAATGTCGAGTGGTACCAACGGCAAATTTTGCTAGAAATATACCTTTATGCTAACTGCTCACTATTTGGTGATGAAGAGAGTTGGGGTATTTAGGATGGCCCAGAAGAGTGTTGGGTTGGCAGTTTTACATATCCACATGAAAAAACAATAATAAATGTAGGAACAGAAATGAGATTGGTGACTGAAAATAACTGAAATAAAAGCAAAAATTGGGAAATTGCCTACGTTGCAACTTGCTGAGGTGGATAGGCTACATGTTTAGAGAATTCCTTGTAGTTGGACTTTCCTATTTAGACATAGAAGATGAGATATTAGCATAGATTAATCATGAAATGAAACTAAAAATTTATTCATGCAAACTAGCAAGAATGACGAACACATCATATCTAAACCGACTGTTAATAGCACTAATTTTTTGATCTCCAACAGAGGAAACGAGAACATGCGTGTGTGGGTGCAGTGAAAGAAGATTTGTTTTGCTAAATATAGTCATGTGCCCTACTTTGAACCATGTCGCTAAATATGTTATCATGTGCCCACAGTATAGTCATGTGCCCCATGTGATAAGATATAGTCATGTGACCGCGTTTTAGCATACAAAAATCCAAACCCTTGTGTGATAAGATATAGTCATGTGTGAAAGGACAATGATGTCGCCTAGGGGGGGGTGAATAGGCGATTAAAACTTTTCCGGTTTAGTCTTGCTAATTACGGAATAAAACTAGGTGTTTAAATTAACAAGCCGACAACTTAATTAAACTAGGCTCACCTATGTGCACAACCAACTTATGCTAAGCAATACACGCAACAAGGTGATAGCAAAGGAATACTTCAAGCACGAAGGCTATCACTATGTAAAGTGCATAAGTAAAAAGGGTCGGGGTATAGAAATAACCGAGGCACGTGGAAACGATGATGTATTCCCGAGTTCCTCCTTGTTAAGGGAGTACGTCTCGTTGGAGTGGTGTGAACCGACACAATGGTTCAACAACCACAAAGGTTTCACCCTCTTCTCCGATGAACCGCACCACAAAGGCTTGGTTTACCTTCCACTATCGGTATTCCTTCGAGGCGAAATCCGGAGCCTTTCAACAACAATCCGGGGCACAACCCACAATGGAATTGGGGGCTCCCGAACGGCTTTCAACAACAATCCGGGGCACAACCCACAACGGGGTCGGGGGCTCCCGAACGGCTTCACAAGTGACCACAATGGTCCAACCACCACACGGGCGTCTAGGGTCCAAGGACCCAAGAGTAACAAGCTCACAAACTTTCAACTTCCATGAATCCTCGTGGAGAGCACAACCCGATGCACAAAGCAATGTCAAGAGCACAAGTGCTCCAATCCTTCGCTCTCAAATCCCACCAAAAGCAACTAATGCTTATGGGGGGAGAAGGGAGGAAGAACAAAGAAGAACTCAACAAAATGGAATTCCAAGATCTAGATCCAAAGGGTTCCCCTCACTTAGAGGAGAGATGGATTGGTGGAAATGTGGATCTAGATCTCCTCACTCTTTTCCCTCTAATTTGAGGCAAGAATCATGGAGGAATAGAGAGGGAGACAAGCTTTCCAAGGTCAACAATGGTGGGGGAGAGAGGGGAAAACTTGCTTGACCCTTTGGGGAATAAGGGGGCCTTATATAGGTCCCCCAAAAAAAGAGTCGTTGCAGGAAAATTGGGACCGGATATTCCGGTTCAAGTTTGGACCGGAATTTCTGGCCCAGACGAAATCTGTTCTGGTGGTGACCGGATATTTCCAAAAGACCGAAATATCCGGTTTCCTGAAAACTGACAGAAAAAGCAAAACGAAAACTGCAACAACTTTTGCATCCGGACTCCGTTTTCAATGTTCTTGGGCTCGTTGGAATCACCACAACGAACACAACAAGATTATGAAGAGAAACATCATAGTCCAACAAGGGAAGATAAAACCAAATGTAGAAAGGTAAAACCTCTCTAAAACGAAAGACCGATAAAACCTTCAAAACCAAAAACGCAACAAGTTTTCCAAACAAAATCCGTTTTCGGTGAACTTGGGCTTGTCATGAAGATCACAACAAGCACCAAAACCCAACAAGGAGAAAAGTAAATAAGAACCAAGAAAGATGATATGCCAAGAATGCAAAGGTTTGAGCTCTCCACAAAGATGCGATCAACTTACTCACTTGAGAGCCCCTCTTGATAGTGAAAGTGCATGTGTTGCCCCATGCGTGATTTTGGTAATTAATGACAATCCTTATGGACTAATGCTTGCATTGAGATATTCTTATAGATCTTGTCCATAGGAAAGATTGGAGTTCATGTGTTGGACCCTAGAAGCTTATAAGATGACCAAGATCCTTTTAAGGGTTTATATGAAGAATGGTCTTATATTGAGTTGAGCATATCGCAAGTATGTCTTGAAGAATAGAATATCGTGGATATTCATGCTCATCTTCAAGACATCATCATTGATCAAGAAAGAAGAAAAGATACAAAGTTGATCAAGGCTAAGTGGAAAGGATGGATTCAAGTGATCAACACACAAAGCTACATGTTGTACCATGTGGGATCTTGTGATCCAATGGTATGGTAAGCAATTGTCTATATAGCTTTGTGAACTAACCCATATACATGTGTGTGTGTGTGGAGTATCTATGTGGGGTTAGGTATCTTCCCATGGGCATGCATCAAAGGAAGATTCCATATAGCCCATGGCGGATGACGTCAAGCGGTGGTCGTCATCAAGATAATGGCCAAGTGAAGATGTTCCTAAAAGTGGCTCTCCCATATTGTGTATGGAGGAGCATTCACAAGCCTTCACCAAGCGGAGCGCAATCAAGAAAGGTGATCCAACTTGAGGTGATCAAGATCGTCATCATCTAGCTCAAGTGGATTGCGCAAGGTAAAGGTATGCCCTTGATAGGGTTTCTATTTTACCGGTCTCATGGTGTTAGTGAGAGACCGGATTATAGGATAGATGCCACACTTTCAAGAGGGGCTCTCGAATGAGTATCTTGATCGTATCGTTCGGAGAGAGCTCAAACCTTTGCACACTTGGCATCATCTTTCTTGGTTCTTATTGGCTTTTATCTTTGTGAGGTTTTGGTGCTTGTCGTGTTCATCATGACAAGACCAAGTTGTTCGAAAATGGTTTGAAAACTTGTTGCGTTTTCGTGTTGGAAATATTATCGGTTTATCCGTGAGGCAAGTTCCACACCTTCCCATGTGTGTCAACTTAACTCTATTTATGGTTTTTAATATTTCCACTTTTTGTAGGCCTTCTCCTTGTCGTTACATTTCCAACAAAATTGGTTTCACCTAATTTGGAGCTTCCATGCAAAAGTTGTTGCCGTTTTGGTGTTCGCTCTATTTGCTGTTTTGCCTGTCGGCGGTAGTACCGCTGGAACAGGCGGTAGTACCGCCAGCTAGTACCGCCGCGGGTACCACCGTTTTGTCTTTCAGGGCGTTCTTCCGATACCGCCAGCGGTACCACCGGCGGTACCAACTGGTACCGAGGACGTGGGTTCAGAGAAGCCTTGGGTCAGTCGTTGACTGGCCAGGAGGCTGCGTTGTAGAACCCAACGGTAGTACTGCCTATCCCAGCAGTACTACCGCTGGGCTCGAAAACTGCAGCCAACGGTTGGATTCGTGGGGAACCTTTTTAAGGGGTCTTCTTCCCCAATGGTTCCCCAACTCTTCTTGCAAGTTTTGCCCTCCATTGTTGACCTCCAAAAGCTTGCTTTCTCTCAATCCCTCCAATGATTCTTGCTCATTCTTGAGGGAAACAAGAGAGGAGATCTAGATCTACATCTCCACCAATCAATCTCTCCTCGAAGTGAGGGGAGCATATTGGATCTAGATCTTGGAATTCATTTGTTGCTTCCTTGCTTTTCCTCTCATCATCCTCCATAGCATTAGTTGCTTTGGTGGGATTTGAGAGTGAATTGCTTTGAGCACTTCTTGTGTTCTTGCCATTGCATTAGGTGCATCGGTTTGAGTTCTCCACGGTGATTCGTGGAGGTGAAGTTTGAGAAGCTCATTACTCTTTGTGGTTCTCGTTGCCTCGTGGGTTAGTTGTAACCCTAGGAGGCCTTTGTGAGTTTCAGAGCTTTATCTTGTTGCTAAGCTCCGGGACATTATTGGGAGGCTCCAACTCATTGTGGAGTTCCTCAACCTTGGTGTATCGGTTTGGTCAACGCCTTCAAGTCGACCTCATAGTGGAACGAGCCAATCCCTCACGGGTGAAGCTCACGGAGAATAGGGTGAGCACATCGGTGCTATTGGAGTGCCTAGGAGGCTCCACACCCCTCCAACGTAGACGTACTTCCATTGGGAAGGAACTACGGGAAACATCTCCTCGTGTCCACTTTGCGGTTACTTCTATACCCAAACCTTTACTTATGCATTTACCTTTGTGATAGCCATCGAGCTTGAAGTTATCTATATTGCTATCACTTAGTTGTTTTCTTGCTTAGCATAAGTTGTTGGTGCACATGGGTGAACCTAGTTCGTTTAGGTTTTGTGCTTGATAAATTAAACGCTAGTTTTATTCCGCATTTATTCAAGCCTAAACCGTAATTATTTTAAAACGCCTATTCACCCCCCTCTAGGCGACATCCTCGTTCATTCAGATAGTACGCCGGCTATCCTATAACCCTGTCTCCCACTAACACCATGAGACCGGTAAAATAGAAAACCTATCAAGATCATACCTTTGCCTTGCGCATTCTACTTGAGCTCGACGATGACGATCTTGACTCTCTCAAGTTGGAACACCTTTCTTGATTGTGCTTGCTAGCACATGCTTGATCAAGACTTCTCCAAATGCTCCCCCATACTCCATTATGGGAGGGCCTCGCTAAGCTCGTCTTCATGTTCCTTTGCAAGCTTCAATCAAATGATATCTTCCGAGATGCATCATATTGAACTTGCACTTCATCTTCTTCTCTTGATATGTATGATGGCTTGGAGGTAAACATGATTGTTCACTCAATCTTCTTTTCCAAGCCATACTTGCAATAAGCTCAACTCTACACATGACCATTCTTCATATAAACCTTGAATAGAGCATTGGTCATCATGTCATCTTCAAGAGTCCAACACATGAACTCCAATCTTTTCCCATGGACAAGATCTATAGAATATCTCAATGTAAACATTAGTCCATAAGGATTGTCATTAATTACCAAAACCACGCATGGGGCAACATGCACTTTCAATCTCCCCCATTTTGGTAATTGATGACAATCCCTTTTACGAGGGTTTATATAATGAATTTAAGCAACCATGCAACACAAAGAGCAAGGATGCCGCAGAGAACAAACCCATATTCCCTTAAACCCTCTAAATTTCTCCCCCATTGGCATCGATTGCCGAAATGGGAGGAAAAACTTAGAAGGCCAATATAGTGAGAGCTCCCCCATAATGTGTGCATTTCTCATAATATGAGTGAAATCAAATGCACATATCCAATGATGAATAGTTGGGTGGAGATCAAACTATATTGAGGATCCAAAGATTGCAAAAGAATATCAAGAAAGATACTTCAACGAAAGAAGCAAGCAATCAAAAGGATCCGAAAAGTGTTCTAAATATCAAGAGGGAACTCCCCAAGGTACGTGCACAAATAGGATTTGTATTTCAATATAGTGTGCACAACATGGAATCCTCACTCCCTCCTAGATAAATTCGAACACACACATGCAAGAGAATATAAATGAGAAAAGAGGCAAAAAATTGCAAAAATAAAATGTTTTGCAACATGAGCAAGGAGCGGCAAATAAAGGATGGGTGTGAGATAAAAAGACATTTTAGGAGACTAATACAAGGATGAGAAGCATCAACATAGTCTTTCAAAAGAGTTGCACATAGTGCATATCATGTCTTTCCCATACCCACACACCAAAAGAGATAGCAAATAGCTCCACAAGCTTAGTAAATGCAAAAAGCATAACACATGAAAAATAAAGCTTGTGCCTTTTAGAAACCACCAAAGAATCAAAAGCAATAAGAGGTGATCACTAAAGAATTGGAATATCAATTAAAGATGTACTATTCTCATGTGTATAAGTTTCTAAGTAGACACGAATCACTAAGATATGGGTCTACAAATAAACATGTACACACAAGATAGATACAAGGGTAAAGATCATGATATCCAAGAGGAAGTCATAAATACACCAATAAGATCTTTGCTTAAAAACATAGCACAAAGCCGAATTATATAAAATAAAATGAACTTCCAACACATACTCATCATAGCATCAAAAACTATCCACAAGGGATAAAGGTTAACAAATGGATGCTCCGAGTAAGATAACAAGTATCACAAAACGCAAATGATTTTGAAAATTCATCAATGTTGCACATGAGAGACTTTAAGTAGAAAGTGCTAGATTGACATAATTGGGATCGATGAATCATAGAAATGAATATATAGTCCCCTTATATGTAATCATCCCGGCTTACTCACATTTGCAATAAAGACGTTTTGCAAGAACCAAATTAATTGCAACAAAAGATTCATGCCAAGATACAACCTACACAAGGTTGAAAGCTAGAAACGTATGCATGAGGTAGATACTTGTTACCGAGATAGCATTGGTGATGTAGAAGATAAGAGTTAACGATCATCCAAACTTGGCTCCAATGAACACATGGTGACACCACCTTCCTTGTAAATGAGACAAGCTTCCAATGCATCTCCAATGTACCTAAAACAAATTCAAGTACAACATGGTACCCAAACTCATTGGGTCCAAAGTAGTTAGAGCAACTACAATACATAGGACAAACTCCACATAAATATGTGCATATTAATGTGAAATTGAATTTCATGCACATCTTAGCCATATAGGATTTGATGGAGTTTATCCTATATATTGGATCAACGAAAGTAAGCATGCCAAAGAAATACATATAGTAAATATGCATGCACAAGACTTTCAAGAACCAAAAGAGATACAATTTGGATAAAACACCAATTAAAACAAGAGAGCACACATTAGTGTGACACGAAAAGAATTGTCCAAATTATATCAAATACCCAAATCAACACATGATTGAAGATACCAAAAAGAAAAGATACCAAATGAAAATATGGTCAAGGAATAACCAAACCCTCTACATTTTTCATGATGGCACAAAGTACCAAGACGAAAATGCTTGTCTTCAAAGAGACATATCATCGGGATCTAAAACCAATTAAAGACAAATAGTGTTCAAAAACATATAGGATAGCTCCCCCAATATGTGTGCATTATTTATGATTTTGCATTTGAATACAAATGCACACCAATGGGATCATCACACACCATATATATTATACAAACACTAGTCAAATTCAAGAAGAACAATAAGATCCATAGGATACAAGAAGACAAAAGAGTTTGATAAAACACGTTTTGGCAACAAAATAAGGCAATTCAAAGCAATAGCCAAAGTGAAGATGGTCTACAAATTCACCACAAATATGAGTATCACTTGTCATGGACAAGGAGTATGGAGATATTTCTCGGTGGTAAAGGATGTTCAAGGCCAACTTCACAACAAATAAGCATATGTCAAAGGATAGGAATTGAACACATGCTTAGATAGAGATTCTTGACGGCTTCAATTTGATCAACGATCATGCAAAGCACCAAGAAACTTTCTCACACACAAGATCCAAAAGATGAGATAAAAGCATTTAAGCAAATATGGAACTTGTTTGAGAAACATGCCACTAGGAAGAAGATAATTGACAATATCAATTCTAGGTGGCAAACCTCACATCACATTTTCTAGGCTTGTAATATGCACATAGCTTATTACTCCCCCATAATGTGATAATCCATTTATTTGAAAACAAGAGGCAAACAAAACCAACTCAAGAAATTAATGGACATTATAGAATTTGAATTTCTCATGAGCATGACATACCACATAGAGAATAGATAATATTGAATATCAACACTAAGTGGTATTCCTCATGTACACACATTTTAGGATTGTGAAGTGCACGAAGCATATCACTCTCCAAAAATGGATAGTCCATTAATCTCTCAAAGAGAGCCAACAAGATAAGATAGCATATAAAGCAATAAGGCTCAAAACAAGTAAATGGTGTGCAAACCAAAATACACATACTTGATTTCTCAAGATAAGTAAGTAGAGAGCACAACACATACAAACACTAGCAAGGTACAAAACCTAACACATGCAAGGGTGCAAGCAACTTTCAATGAATATATGGTATAAGCACAAGTTACCGCAAGGAGGAACATTGGATAAGAGATAGAACAATGTAACCCAAATGACTTGGCTTGAGAGAATATAATTGATGAAGATCCCTTAATTCTTCATGATGTAGCCAAGTCTCCAATGTCCTCCAACAACACCTATTGATCAAGTTTTAGCTTGTTGGTCCCCAACCAAGTTGGGTCCTAAGAGGTTAGTCACAATAGGTTTGGTAACCCAAATGGTTCTTTTCTTGACACCACTTTGAGTACCAACATATTTGGCAAACACATTGCCAACCTTATCCTTCCGAAGAGAATAAACATCATCAACTATAATGGGGTTGGATAAGGTACCATTTGTGCATGAAGAAGCAAGGTGACCCTTCTCACGGCATAGGTAGCAACATCGACTTCCTCCTTCTTCTTAGTTGGAATCTCGACTTGAGGAGGTAGCTTGATTCTTCTTGGGAAGAGGTGTTCTTCAACTTGAGGAACTTGAGGCTTCTTCCCTTGTTGCTTCTCACTAAGATTCTTCTTCAAAGGGCAAGATCTAACATGGTGCCCTTCAACTTTGCACTTGAAGCAAACAATCTTGGCCGAATCTTTGACTTGTTCTTGGCCCTTTTCTTCTTGTTGATCTTGGACTTGTTCTTGTTATTGGAGTTGAATCCAAGTCCACTCTTGTCATTGGGGCGTCTTTGAACACTCAACATATTGTCAAGTGTGGACTTCCCAACATGACGCTTTTCCAAGTCTTTCTTCAAAGAAGTGACTTGGGCCTTGAGCTCTTTTAATTCCTCTACATGGTTAGTATCAACACAAATACTAGAGGAAGTAGAAGCTTCATTGTTAGAGCAACAAGGTATGGAAAGTAATTCATCACAAGATGTAGCAACATTGTGAGTGGATGAATCACAAGGACTAGCACAAGACAATATAGCATTAAAGAAGAAGTTGTGCCATTGTCCACATGAGGCTCACAAGATGTTACCTTTGACATAATAGCCTCATGAGCTAACTTTAGCTTAGCATGGGATGCTAGAAGATCGTCATTAGAGCTAGAGAGCTTTTCATGACTTTCTTCCAATTTCCCATACTTGCTAGTTAGCAACTCAAGTTGGGCCCTTAGCTCAACATTCTCCTTCAATATAGATGCTTCACAAGAAGTGGAGTTAGTAGCACAAGCATCATTATCATTAGAAATGGAAGAAGACAATTTGGCAAGCTTATCATTCTTAGATAGTTGAGTTTGGAGTTGATCATGAGACTTGATAAGGAGAGAGTGTTCACTTTCTAAAGCCTTGTGAGCTTTGTCAAGTTTCTCTATGTCCTCACTTAGTCTAGCATTGCCAACACCAAATTCAACTTTTTCCTTTTTAAGCACTTTATATTTAGCAATAGCATGATCTCTTTCCTTAATGATTTTAGCAATGATAAGATCATTTGATTCATCAAGAGATTCAAGTCTCTCCTCAAGAGACACTCGAAGCTCTTGCTCTTCCTCAAGGGCATTCTCTAAGGATGCTTTTTCATAGCATCTTCTCTCTCAATTTTACATTTTTCTCAAATTGAGTATCCAAATCCTCAATGATTTCTATACATTTAATACCATGAGCAACGATTTCACATAGAGAAGAGATAGCTTCACTACCTTTGGGAAGAGCACCAAGAACAATCTCACCCTTCTTGGTTAAGGTTTCAATGTCAAAATCTTCTCCATGAGGATCCTCAACCACATCATCACATATCTCGGGATTCGAGGTAGAAGTTACCTTGGAATCCTTAGCCATGAGGCAAACATGATTAATGGGTGAGGAGGATGAAGAATTACTTGAAGCACCATTGAGGTCCATGTCTTGTTCCAACAAATGTTGGGATTCCTCTACATTGTTAGTCATGCAAGTACTAGAGGATATGGAAGCATTATTTTCATGACAACAAGACATAGAGAGCATATCATCATTAGATTTAGTTAAGCAACTATTACATGATATGCAAGGACCATCAACTCTAGCATGTATGACATTTGGGTGCTAGAAGAGTTTAAGTCCAAAGATAGAACATTGCAATGTGATAGAGAGAAGTATAGTCAATAGTGAATTCACCATCAACAATGCAATTTCTATCACCACTCACCATATCATTACCTTGTGACAAATCACATGTTGGTGAAGTGGAAGAAGTTGTGAACTCATCACGGCCGGAGGTGGAGGGAGAACAATCATCCTCAATAATTTTGGACACTTCATATATATCTTGAAGCTTGGTCCAAAGCTCATGTGCATTTCGAAAAGGCATGATTGAAGCAAGAACTACATCGGTCAAAGCACATATAAGACCATTAGTAACTTGAGTCTCGAGATGAGAGTTTATCTCATCCTCTAAAGATAATTCTTGGGAATCCTTTGGAGGAGATAAACTCACATCTACAATCCTCTTAATATAATTTGGACCCATGGCCCTAAAAAGATTAAGCATGCGAATTTTCCAAACATCATAATTTGTGCCATCGAATATAAAGTGGGATCGTGCACTAATTCTCTAAACGACATCTTTTACTCTCTAGGCGGTAAAGCCCAAAAAGAGAGCCGAGGCTCTGATACCAATTGAAAGGACAATGATGTCGCCTAGAGGGGGGGGGTGAATAGGCGATTAAAACTTTTCCGGTTTAGGCTTGCTAATTGCGGAATAAAACTAGGTGTTTAAATTAACAAGCCGACAACTTAAATAAACTAGGCTCACCTATGTGCACCAACAACTTATGCTAAGCAAGACAAGCAACAAGGTGATAGCAATAGAATACTTCAAGCACGAAGGCTATCACAATGTAAAGTGCATAAGTAAAAGGCTCGGGTATAGAAATAACCGAGGCACGCGGAGACGAGGATGTATTCCCGAGTTCCTCCTTGTTAAGGGAGTACGTCTCGTTGGAGAGGTGTGAACCGACACAACGGTTCAACAACCACAAAGGTTTCACCTTCTTCTCCGATGAACCGCACCACAAAGGCTTGGTTCACCTTCCACTATCGGATCCTTCGAGGCGGAATCCGAGCCTTTCAACAACAATCCGGGGCACAACCCACAATGGATTGGGGGCTCCCGAACGGCTTTCAACAACAATCCGGGGCACAACCCACAACGGGATTGGGGGCTCCCGAACGGCTTCACAAGTGACCACAAGGTCCAACCACCACACGGGCGTCTAGGGTCCAAGGACCCAAGAGTAACAAGCTCACAAACTTTCAACTTCCACGAATCCTCGTGGAGAGCACACGATGCACAAAGCAATGGCAAGAGCACAAGTGCTCAATCCTTCGCTCTCAAATCCACCAAAAGCAACTAATGCTTATGGGGGGAAAGGAGGAAGAACAAAGAAGAACTCAACAAAATGGAACTCCAAGATCTAGATCCAAAGGGTTCCCCTCACTTAGAGGAGAGATGGATTGGTGGAAATGTGGATCTAGATCTTCTCTCTCTTTTCCCTCTAATTTGAGGCAAGAATCATGGAGGAATAGAGAGAGAGGCAAGCTTTCCAAGGTCAACAATGGTGGGAGAGAGAGGGGAAAACTTGCTTGACCCTTTGGGGAAGAAGGGGACCTTATATAGGTCCCACAAAAAAAGAGTCATTGCAGGAAAATTGGGACCGGATATTCCGGTTCAAGTTTGGACCGGAATTTCTGGCCCAGACGAAATCTGTTCTAGTGGTGACCGGATATTTCAACCGGATATTTCCAAAATACCGAAATATCCGGTTTCCTGAAAACTGACAGAAAAAGCAAAACGAAAACTGTAACAACTTTTGCATCCGGACTCTGTTTTCAATGTTCTTGGGCTCGTTGGAATCACCACAACGAGCACGACAAGATTATGAAGAGAAACATCATAGTCCAACAAGGGAAGATAAAACCAAATGTAGAAAGGTAAAACCTCTCTAAAACGAAAGACCGGTAAAACCTTCAAAACCAAAAAAGCAACAAGTTTTCCAAACGAAATCCGTTTTCGGTGAACTTGGGCTTGTCATGAAGATCACAACAAGCACCAAAACCCAACAAGGAGAAAAGCAAATAAGAACCAAGAAAGATGATATGCCAAGAATGCAAAGGTTTGAGCTCTCCACAAAAATGCGATCAACTTACTCACTTGAGAGCCCCTCTTGATAGTACGCCGTCTATCCTATAACCCGGTCTCCCACTAACACCATGAGACCGGTAAAATAGAAAACCTATCAAGATCATACCTTTGCCTTGCGCATTCCACTTGAGCTCGACGATGACGATCTTGACTCTCTCAAGTTGGAACACCTTTCTTGATTGTGCTTGCTAGCACATGCTTGATGAAGACTTCTCCAAATGCTCCCCCATACTCCATTATGGGAGGGCCTCGCTAAGCTTCGTCTTCATGTTTCCTTTGCAAGCTTCAATCAAATGATATCTTCCGAGATGCATCATATTGAACTTGCACTTCATCTTCTTCTCTTGATATGTATGATGGCTTGGAGGTAAACATGCTTGTTCACTCAACATTCTTTTCCAAGCCATACTTGCAATAAACTCAACTCTACACATGACCATTCTTCATATAAACCCTTGAATAGAGCATTGGTCATCATGTCATCTTCAAGAGTGAAACACATGAACTCCAATCTTTTCCCATGGACAAGATCTATAGGAATATCTCAATATAACCATTAGTCCATAAGGATTGTCATTAATTACCAAAACCACGCATGTGGGCAACTTGCACTTTCAATGTGCCTTACTTTGTCTTTCTGTTTGCACCAAATGAATCAAAAGTTGCTCCTACGGCCTCGAGTTTGTGTGCTCGATCCGTTGTTTAAGAGAGAGAGGTGTTGAAAGTTTACAGTTGAAAAGACCGAGTAGTTTAACTAGGAAATATACAACTACATTTTTTTTGTGATGGACATCCTGAGTGCTGATTACCACCTTTTTTTGGCAATTGATTACTCACACCTGAAGGTGGCACAAACACACACATATCCAGTAGTCAAACTTGACAAAGAACACTGTTTTGATTAGCTAGACTCAGAGTTCTTCTAGACACCATTAACAACAGCAGATGCAGCTACACACAAATAGAGCATACTACTCTAGAGCCAGCAGAAGAAGAAATGCAATTTGGAGTTCGTCACAGTATTCCAGCAACATCAACATTTTTGCCATGAGAGGAAATAAGCTCCAATCCTCACAGCAGTCCCTCCTTGCTACTGATGAAGATCCATTTGATTTAACCAGTGATGATAACATGTTTGGGTTTCTCCTCCTTGTTCTCAGCAACCACAGGGTGTGGTCTGCGCTGATGCTGCACAACCGCAAGTTGGTCAAGGAAAAGCAATCCCCGTAGATGATGGAGCTGCTGCCGCTCTTTCTCCATTAGCAGCTCCTTCTGCTCAAAACGGTTTATCTTGTCCTGGATTTCCTTCATCTGAAAAGAATTTGAAACAATGCATAACAGGTCAATATAAATACCATTTTTTACCAGTATTATCTCAGAAGTCAGAACCCCAATAATGTCGGTACCTGGACATCGACTATGTCAGATAAAGATTGCTCTATATCCTTCCGTTCCTTTTCAAGCTGCACTTGTGCATTTGCAGATGCCTCTTTGAGTAAATCGTTCGCTGAAAGCCCATTGGTGTAGGGAGATTCTGCAAACGACAATAATTAAGACAATAGAGCCATTTTAACAAGTGCAATAAATATTTGTAGGAAAGAGTGATGAACTAAGAAGCACGATATGCATTTCAGAATGTAGCAGTAAGAATTTATAAGTACACCAAACTTCTACAAACATGCCACACAAGGAACTTGAAGCTCATATACTAATATTTGGAAATGGACAAATTGTGATTAAGCTTATTGCTCCTAGGCTCCTAGCACAGTGCTTGAACACTTCTATCAAAGTGCTTCTGAACCGTCATAGTTTGCAGTGATATGCAAACAGTATGTTTAGCAACGATGCAACATCAATGTGAGAGAAGTTGTCGAAGAACATGTCAAACTCATATGGGGTAAGAGAGCAGCTGCTACCTTCTTCCTTGGTGCTGCTGATCAAAGAATCAACCAGGCTGTCATCCATATCAACCTGGGATTGTGCAGAAATAGCTGCTTGAGCTGCTGCTGCCGCAACGCCTGAGCCAACAATGGCTGACAAGAACGCCACCTGGTAAAACAATGCAGTTCCTCATCTTGTCCCTTCAATAAATCTCTTTGGTTCGAACTAGATAATCATATAAGGAAGCTATTCAGACATAGTGGAGACCAGCATGTACACTTGTTTTGTGTACACTTCTGTGAAAAGTTCTATGAATACCAAATTAAGAAAAACAAATTTAATTCTTTGTAACCATCTTAAAGTTCTCATAGTGTTTCCTGTCTGAAAGAACATACCTTATACTACATCAGAAACCTGAGGCTATTCAAGTACTGTGTTTTCCATCTATTCACATCAAAGCAAAGTATAAATGTAATGCTCTGCTCCAGACTTCCAGCCGAACTGGAATTCTTAGACACAAAACAGGTCTTCCAGTTCCAATATGCAAATATGATTTTCTTGGCCACCATGATTTGCAGCTTTTGCTTTTATAAGCACAAGCAGAGGTGGCATGCTCAAGATATACAGCTAAGCTACCACAAAGACTAAGCTATACCAGGTAAGTTAGGAACGTGTTACATCCACATATGGTAGCTATACCGAAATCCTAACAGGTTAACATGCTTTCAGCAAATTGGTCATTACATGTTACTATTTCAGGTACAAGGTGAGTGAGACGTGTTGTCTGTGTAGGCATGGAGTGGTTCAGTATATGGATTAGTCCTACTCCTACCATTAATTTTGAATACTGAACTGCTGCTACGAATCAAGGGAGTTAGTAGCTATGACACCAGGGTACAGACAAAGTTACAGACCTGAGCCATAATTGGATTGCTTGCATCTGCCAGTGGTGTGAGACGAAGTCGTTTTGAGATCTCTGCCCTAGATTCATCAGTAACGTCATCATCAGTCTCAAACTGCAGTTTCTGCTCCCTGGATCCCATGAACTGTTCTCCAAAAGGTAATCGGATGAGTCTAGCAACGCAGTCTTTCTCTGATCGACTACCAACATGTTCAGAAACCTTCTTCCAATTTTCTCCATGATGCAAGACAGCCTCAAGTAGGTGAAGAGTTTCCTTGTCTGTCCAATCTGATTTTGCATCTTCGCTAACTTCAACTTTCTTGAAATCTGCTGGAGTAAGACCAGGCCGGTAGTTGGCACGGACATAGCATCTACAGCAGATACTTATATCCGCCTGATCACAAGCAGAAGTTAAGAAGAGAAAATGGCAAACTCTGTTAATAAAAATAGACAAACTGAAGAAACTTTCAGCTACAATACAAGCATGGTATGATGACAGTAGCTCCGATATAAAATGTTGTAGTCATGAACAACAGAGTCAAATCAAGAGGCAAATACATGACGACCGAAGTATTCCAATGAACTTCAGAGACTTGAAATGGATGCACTAGCTATATTGTTTGCAAATATTTATTGTACAATTTATGATAATACCCTCCACCTCCAGTCAGTGACACATTTATGTCAACTGGAGGGAGTAGTTCAAAACGACTTACAAATCAGCCCTGCCAATCCTTCTACATTAGCAGACACCCCATGAGTGGCTATGAGGCATCACAATACAAGTTAAAACTAAAAGTTTTGACAATACAATGTTCACATGAAACCAAAAGGAAACTGTCATACAGAGGATCTAAGATAGTTCTAACAAAATACAAATGAATGCAACAGACGCCAATTTTCCCATACATATCTTACTCATATAAATCAAAACAATGGCAAATCACTCACCTTCTCACATGTGAAATAGGCAGAGCCGCATACGCTGCGGCACCCTACGCAAAGCTTCCTGGATATGGTCGCCCCAGCAGGCAACGAAGACTGAGACGCTGCCAACTCCTCCCTCTTGTCCCTCCCCTGCTTCACCCCCGCACCGAAGCACCATAGTTAATGAGCCCCCACTCCTCAAGGAAGTCAAACACCCGGCGCACGGAGCCGACGTCGCCGATGAGACCCCGCCTGGCCTCGGTGAGCGTCAGCCGCCGCGCCGGCCTCGCCCGGAACCTCTTCACCAGGGTGTCGCGGTAGTACTTGTACGCTTCCGGGCCCCGGGACCCGGACGCGGCCGCGGCCTCCCCTTCGAAGAACTCCGGCATCAGGCGGCGCTCCGTGTCGCTGACGCTGTCGTAGGAGAACCACCCTGCAAGCGGAACCCTAGGTTAGGTAGGGTTCTACTAGGTCTTGGCGTGCAGAGGAGGCGATGTGCCGGTTCCCGCGGGGGTTGGAGAGAGGAGTCACCTGAGTAGCTTGGGACGGCTATGCTGTACGAGGAGTCCTCCGCCGCGGCTCCGGCGGCAGGGGCGGTCGAGGTGGAGGCGGGAGGGATCTCCGTCTTGACGGCGCCGGCAGTGGAGGGAGGCTGGGAGAAGGGTGGCGCCTTATACGGTGGCTGCGCTGAGTTGGCGGCGGCCGCCGGCGCCGGCGCCGGAGCTGTAGCCATCGGAGGCGGGGCAGCCGGTGGAGCTCTCACGTTTTTTCCTCCGTTTGTTTTCTCCGTGGTTGCGCGTGTAGATTTGGGCTAGACTATGCTCGCAGAGAAGCCGTTACGTTTTGGGCCTTGGGGATTTGCTCGAGAGCCCAGCCCATCTAATACGCCGGTAGCGTTCGACACGGAGCGCGCTGCGAGTTTAGTCCCACCTCGCCCGCGGGGAAGGGAGGGGAGCCGGGAGAGGTGTATAAAAGGAGGGGCAGAGGCAAGGGAGAAGTCATACCTTTCTCGGCCTTTTGGCTAAGATCAAGTGTAGTATCTGTTCTTATCAGTTTAATATCTGATATGTGTAAATTTATTTTTTATGGGGGAGGGCCCGTCACAGTAGCTTGCTGCTGGGGCCCTCAGGCGTCGCCTGGGCGTTGCACGTAGCCCTGGCCCGGCGCACCCCAACCAAAACTGAAATAAACAATATGAATAGCAGCATGGCTTCGCTTGCAGTTGTACTGCCCTGTCGTAAAGTTTTTCTCTTGCAGCACATTAGCCTTTGGGAATTGAGATGCATGTTTGCCATTAGTAATAATAATGGCCAAAACAATTAAACAAAATGATTGTGCCTTTTGGGCATTACTAAAATTCTGTCTCAGATTGTTCAGGCAAGTAGAGCATTCTCATATAGTGATCGTTAGATACTTCCAATATTTGTTGGCTGGCTGATGTAAAAAAACTTAAAGTCACCATGAATCCCTGACACAAATATATCGCTGGAGCGTAACATGAAAATCTTCGGTTACCAATTTGTTTGTTCTGAAGTCTGCATTGCCGAAACTGCAGCATCATTTCCCACAACAAAACTTTCTTTGAATTAGCAGACAAACTAGGTTGAGATCAAAAGTATACTACTGGAGCGTTTGAGTGTCCATTTACCGGCATACCGAGTCACGCAACATCTTGAAAAATGTCCCGTGATGCCAAAGAATAAACAGGGCAAAACTGAGCGAGAACAATACTGGTTGAATAAGTCAGATCAGAGTGAAAATGGCATAAAAAATGCTATTCGTACCACTTCAACCGGTTAGAAGTACAACGACCATGTCACTGCAATGCCACACACAAAGATACAGGTGACAAAGATTTATAATATTTTAGCACCACCACTTGACATGAGCGACGCAGCAGCAGCGCCAGCAGTCGGGACGATTCCGGTAGAGTTGCCTGGTTTAGAGAGATGCAGCAGCCTGCAGCACGTTTCATGGTCTCGTGTGAGTGAAGATATTGTTTAAAGGAAGAACCATGTAGCCTATCGAACTGGAGTACTAAAACTTAAGCTGAGGGGGTACTTACGGCGCTAAGTATTCACAGAACGAGGTGAGAGCTGAAACGACATCATTGTAATTGTTAGAACCAGCGGGAGCCGTGATTTCCACTAGCTGTATTCCAGGAGTGACCTGCACAGCTTCATCGGTCGCATGGAGTTTTGGCATCTTGTTAGTAGAAGTGACCGTCACAGTGAACTGGGCACCTCGCTGGAACCGAAATGCGAAGCCCACCTTCAGAAGTTCATGATCTAACTTGTAGCCTATGCTATAGAAGTAGCGCAACACATTGTTGCTGGCTTTGCTTTCTAAAATTGTACGCACAAGAATCGAGATTTGCTCTGCAACAGCACCTCTCATAGGACCACCAACATGTCTTATGGTCCTACATGAATATTACCAGTTGCAGATTAGTGTAAAAGATTACCAAGAAGAGTAAATTTCACCAGCTTAACATTAACACAATCATACCAGGATGGTGTAGGCTGAGCTAAGTCACACAACAAACGAACCTCTGATGGGACAACTCCTGCATGATTGAAAGAGATCAGTAGATCTAACAATTGCTTATGACCCCAAGAATAGACAAATAAAAACTAACCAAGATTTGGTCCACTTTTAAGACAGAGCTCATGCACCCTAACACGTTCTTTTGGGACACCAGAGAGGCCCTGGAGAAGAACCTCCAGAGCTTCAACATGCTGCATAATGAAAAAAAAGGCTAGAGTAATGGCATTCAAATAAAATTTAAGGGAAGTCTAAATGAATGTTGAGATGAATCAGATCTCCCTTTGATGTAAATAAATAACATATAATCATGCGATTCCTCCAACTATACAGCAATATTTTACATTACATTATACAAGTAGTGCTCTCAAAGTGGAGAAATATGGTTGACATATCAATTGTTGTGGTCAGCATGATCTACCATCATTGTTGTGAAACATTTTTTTTCGAAATTTATGCCAATTGACAGCCAACTTGTAATGGAGTTGGAGACAATGAATCGACAAACAGATATAGCATTAATTATTATTCTAGATAAAAATAAAATTCAGATAACACTTCATGCTCAAGAAAGAAATAACAAGTTTGTTCTATTATGAAGTACATATTAAGGAGAGTTAAACTCAGCAGGTGATGGATTTTACACGTGATACTAGTTCAGCATGAGGTGTACAGCTGACTGACCCAGGGATAGTATCTTTTAACTGATAGCATAGTTCTTACAGTTTTAGAGATCCTATTCATGAGAAGGCAAGTGGTAAACTAGTGCAGGGAGATAGTTATACGGATAACTCCAACACCAAAATATACCCTAAATGAATGATATGGATTGAAATTCCTTTTACTGGAAACAAGCAAATTATGCAATTCCTCCAACTGTACAGAAAATCTGTCATATTATGATATCAGGAGTAGTGCCCTCAAAGTGGAGGAATGGTCAACATGATCTAGTATCAATCTCGTGACATTTTCTTTAAAACTGTAGTGCTCATTCATTCTGACAGAGCAAACAATAAGTGACCATTGACTACCAACTTTTCATGGAGAGTTCGAGATAATCAGTGAGAAACTCTAGCATCATTAGTTATTCTCTATGAACGTAAAGTTCTGATGCCACATCATGCTTATTATAGAAGAAATAACAAAGGTAACCATCCTCTTAAGAACAGACTAGGGGGAGTTAACTAGGTCTGACCATGGCAGTTGCTGGTTCTACAGGTAATTGAACATGATGTGCACAAGTAAGTTAAAGAGAACCACAATACCTGGGTCTCAATGATACCCTGCACCACGCACTCCATCAGACAGGGGCGGATCTAGACGGGCCGCTACACCGGCACACCTAGAAACTGTGAAGGTCAGCGTGGGATCTTAACTAACCGCTGGATGAAAACAGCCTCATGTACCTCGAAGCCCAATGGAAAAAGAGTGGGAGGATGTGGGAACTGCAGGAACGCGATGCCCGGCGGAGGAAGAACGGGAACGGCGACAGCGGCGGCGGGCGTGAGAGGCTGGAGCGGTGGGGGCGAGGTCAGGACTCGGGACTCAATTGAGGACAAGCGAAACAGCGAATACAAAAAAGCGCAGGGAGCAAAGTGCTAAAGTACAGTTCGGTAACGCCCGCCCAGGAAAAGTCTCACAGTTCTTACCCCCGTGGAAACATGAAATCCCAGTCCTACCCCTCCTCCTTCCTCTACTTCCACCCCACGCCCCCGCACACGGAGACCGTCACCTCCATTTGTTCCACCCCTCTTCCTCCTCCTCCTCCCTCCCAGATCTCTCCGCCTCCAATGACCACGGCGGCGGGGACGACCAAAGCGTAGCGGCCTCCCTCCATGGCGTCCCCCACGTCGCCGCTTGGCGGCTCGACCCCGTCGGGCCGCGTGCTCGGCCCGGCGCTCGACCGCATCATCAAAAACGCCGCGTGGCGGAAGCACTCGGCGCTCGTCGCCGCGGCCAAGTCTGCGCTCGACCTCCTCTCCTCCTCGACCTCCCCCTACCCGCCGCCCGACCCCACCTCGCCGCACCCCTCGCCGCTCCTCGGCCTGCCCGCGCCCGCCGCCGCCACCTCGCTCCACGCGCTCATCCTCGCCCTCGACTCTGCGTCCCCCAAGGTCGCCGACCCCGCGCTCGAATGCGTCGCCAAGCTCCTCTACCACCGCCTCCTCCTCGGTGACCTCGGCGCCGCCGCCAACGACGACTCCCCCGCCTCCAGGCTCCTCGCGGCAGTCCTCTCCTGCGGCGCCCTCAACGATGACGCCATGGAGCTCTCCACCCTCCGCGTGCTCGTCGCCGCCGCGCGGTGCCCCTCCATCGCCATCCGCGGCGAGGGACTCGGCCAAATGCTCAAGACCTGCTACAACATATACCTCAGCAGCGGCAGCAGCGCCAACCAGCTCTGCGCCAAGCTGGCGCTCGCGCAGGTGCTGGTCATCGTGTTCGCGCGCGTGGAGGTGGACTCGATGGATGTGCGCGTGCAGACGGTGGCGATCGCGGACCTGATGGACGTGTCTGATCGCAGCCTCAACGACTCCAGCATTGTGCTGGTAGCGCAGGGGTTTATAAACGAGGCCATGGAGGGGAGTGATGTCCCGGAGCCAGGGACCCCGGTGGCCTCAACCGAGGTCGATGACACGGAGGAGGGGGGAATGAGCAAGATCAGGGAGGATGGGTTGGCCTTGTTCAAGAATCTGTGCAAGCTGTCAATGAAGTTCTCAACTCCAGATAACCCTGAGGACCAGGTGCTGCTGCGGGGGAAGGTCTTGTCTCTCGAGTTGCTCAAGATGGTTGTGGACAATGCTGGGCCATTCTGGAGAACAAACGAAAAGTATGATCATACTTCCTATTGTCTCACTTATTTCCATTTTACGGTTCAGCTTGTGGCATTTTCTATCCATGCAAGTATTATCTTAGTTATTGTTTGTCAGAAACTACTCGTAGTATGGATATGTGTTCTTGATAAGTACAGTATTACCATCAACCTTTTGAAATGTTCCAAATGATATCATGATGATAGTCTGTAACCCTTTATCTAAACATTCTTATCTTAATCTGTGCAAGTCACTAGAAGACCTAAGAGAATAGATAAGAAGCAACACGGTAGTATACACAAGAGGGAAAAATCATGCTGTTATTACTGTTTCAGCTCCATATGTGATAGGATTGACACGAGGGAGGCAGACAGAATGCCATTTTATTCTTATTATAAATGACTAGAACTTAATGCTATTGTGTTAAACTAGTTGAATGTCCGTACTATGCTATGGAAAACATATGCCCCAACTGATCACTCCATGGCCCCTGCTCTGGGGTGAGACCTGGCTGATGTCCTGGCTTGTGTCACGTCTCTGTCATTGCTCATCCTATGCCACACCCTTGGTTTTGTCCCCCAACAGTGGTGCTTCATTCTGACCCACACCATGGTATGTGTCGAAGTATTTGTTCACCGGGAGGCATTTTTTGCTTCCTTTTTCTCTAGAGATATTCAAGTAATGTTGAAGAGAAGTGAACGCAGCAACCACCACAGCCACTGCTCTAACCAACTTCCATGTTTTATTTCGTAAATTCGTAGTAGTATTAGTAGAAGGTTTCAATTATTTATCGGAAGATATGATCTTTGTTCAGCGAACTTGTTGGAAGTGCATACATGAAACTTCTAGCCTCTATGATTATGTATCTATGGAAATGCAAAATAATAGTTCCAAAGAACGTGAAGCCCCCAAGTGGTTGTGGTTGTACCTGTACTTGCAGGATATGAGAACTCGCTATTCACTCTGATTCTGGTCGATAGTAAGATAATGTAGGAGAAATTACTTGGTAATTTTTAGGTTATTTCATAAAGGAGCATTCCACTTTAATGTGATAGAGAGTAAAAGATATACAATGAAGATTTTTTTTCTTTTGCTGCAGGTACCTTGGAGCAATCAAGCAATATCTTTGTCTGTCATTGTTGAAAAACAGTGCCTTGTCAGCAATGAGTATTTTCCAGCTTCTTTGCGCCATATTTGTTGGTTTGCTGTCAAGATTTAGATCTGGGTTGAAAGAGGAAATTGGAATATTTTTTCCCATGCTTGTTCTAAGGGTTCTTGAGAATGTCCAACAGCCTAGTTTTCTCCAGAAAATGACAGTTCTGAATTTGCTGGAGAAGATCTGTAAAGAATCTCAGGTTCTTATTGATATCTTTGTGAACTATGATTGTGATGTTGATGCACCAAATATTTTTGAAAGGTATGTAAAACTCTTCCTGATGAATAGTAAATTTCAGTTCTGTTATAAGTTGTAAAAGATGAAATGCAACCGATGGTCAGGGTAGCCTGTAATCCGCTAGAGGTCCTCAAATCAGTGGAAGAAGTGATACAGTGAGCTGAGAGCACAGTTCTATGAAAATTGTAATTCTCTCCTTTCCATCGTATATTAAAGCACTTCTAATTCCAGCAGATATTTGCAGGACTGTCAATGGCCTTCTAAAGACTGCTCTAGGGGTTCCTCCTGGAGCTACAACAACATTAACCCCAGCCCAAGACCAAACATTTCGGATTGAGTCAGTCAAGTGCCTTGCAACCATACTCAGATCGATGGGTTCATGGATGGACCAACAGTTGAGAATTGGTGATTTTTCACCCAAAATTTCTGAAGTTTCTTTAAATTCGATAGACAGTCCTAACACTCTTATTGGAGAAGATGGGATGGGAATTGATTATGAATTGCAATCCGACTCTTATAGCCCAGAAATATCTGATGCTTCATCACTTGAACAACGCCGTGCTTATAAAATAGAACTTCAGGTATGTAAAGTTTGCGTGCTTGTATTATTTTCTCTCCATTGTCAGCGCATTTTGAGGAGGATTCACATTTTAACGACTGGAGTATACATTTTGTTTTCCTGCAGAAAGGAATTTCCTTGTTTAACAGAAAACCTTCTAAGGGTATTGATTTCCTCACTAAAAACCAAAAGATAGGTCAATCCCCAGAAGATGTTGCTTCTTTCTTGAGAAACACTGCTGGTTTAAATGCAACAATGATAGGGGACTATTTAGGCGAAAGAGATGAATTCCCTATCAAAGTTATGCACGCATATGTCGATGCACTAAATTTCGAAGGTATGGACTTTGGTGAAGCCATTAGGTATTACTTGCGAGGTTTCAGGTTGCCTGGGGAAGCACAGAAAATTGACCGGGTCATGGAAAAGTTTGCTGAACGTTACTGCAAATGCAACCCAAATTCTTTTACTAGTGCAGATACTGCATATGTTCTTGCTTATTCTGTAATCATGCTCAATACTGATGCTCACAATATGATGGTCAAGGATAAGGTTAGTCAGATGATTATTTGCCTCTGTTGTCAGTAAAAGAATGCATACTCACTAATGGGATTTTCCCTGTGCAGATGTCTAAATCTGACTTCATTAGAAATAACCGAGGAATTGATGATGGGAAGGATTTGCCTGAAGTTTATCTGAGTACATTGTATGACCAAATTGTAAAAAATGAGATCAAGATGAGTGCTGATTCAGCAGTTCCGCAAAACAAGCAACCTAGTAGTGTAATGAAGCTCTTGGGCTTAGACAATATTATAAACCTTGTCAACTGGAAACAAGCTGAAGACAAGGCACTTGGAGCAAATGACCTGCTCATCAAGAACATACACGAGAAATTCAAAGCAAAGAGTGGAAAATCAGAGTAAGACCATAACAACTATTTATAGCTTTTTTTTTGCATCTGCTGCTTTATATGAATTCAACCTTGTGCTACATGCAGATCCATATTTCATGTTATTACCGAGACAACCATTTTACGATTCATGATGGAGGTTTGTTGGGCCCCTATGATGGCTGCATTCAGCATGACGCTTGACCAATGTGATGATAAGGCTGCCACGTCACAGTGTTTGCAGGGATTCAGATCCGCAGTGCATGTCACCTCCGTAATGTGCATGCAAACACAAAGAGATGCCTTTGTGACATCTGTAGCCAAGTTCACATATCTTCATTGTGTTGCGGACATGAAACAAAAGAATGTGGATGCTGTAAAGGTAGGAACTTGGAAGGCTGAACAGTACATCCATAATATTTTCCAAATTCCGATCAATGCATACCTTGATTAAAAGGATCTTATCATGCAAGGCATCACAGACACGGCTTCCAGTATAAATTTAGCATGTTTTGAGGTTAGACTTCTTAGGACATTATGAGAGAACATGACCTATGTTGCTTTTGAGAGGTAAATTGGTATTGAATAAATAAGTTTAGGTGCATTTGTGTGCAAGCCTTTAAACTATATGCTTTACGTTTCTCAGTGGAAGTAATGGCACGATACATTAGGAGTCTATATTCAAACTTTTTCTTGCAGGGGCTTCTCCCATTCTTTGGTCGTTTTTCACTACTTTGTTCTTTTGCCTATTTGGTTATGAAAGCACACTTAGATGACTTCAGCAGTACTTGGGAGCTTGAATTTATACAAGCCTGTTCAAATTTCTCAGAACAAATTGCTTATGCCTATTTTTGTACCAATTTTTATACAGGCTATAATATCCATCGCAATCGAAGATGGTGATTATTTGCAAGAAGCTTGGGAACATGTGCTAACCTGTCTTTCACGGTTTGAGCATTTACATCTTCTTGGAGAAGGTTCACCTACTGATGCTTCGTTTTTGACGGTACCTCTGGTTGAGTCAGAAGAAAAAACACAGAAATCAAGTACAACTACAGCTTCAAAGCGAACTAATGCTCTTCAGAATCCAGCTGTTATGGCTGCTGTTAGAGGCGGTTCTTATGACAGCGTAACAGCAAAAAACAATGCCTCGCCGTTAGTTACTCCTGATCAGATTAATAATTTTATATCAAACATAAATCTTTTAGACCAGATTGGCATTTTTGAGTTGAACCATATATTTGCTCATAGCCAAAGACTGAATAGTAATGCAATTGTTGCTTTTGTGGAAGCTCTTTGCAAGGTCTCAATCACAGAGCTACAGTCACCTACAGATCCTCGTATCTTCTGTCTAACAAAGATAGTGGAGATTGCGTAAGACTTCTTACATCTAGTTTATGAACACACTTCAAGTGCAAAGTATTGTCAGGTCAACAACTTTTACATGTGGTCTAATGCTTCATTTGTGCAGGCATTACAATATGAATCGCATACGTTTGGTGTGGTCTCGTATATGGAAAGTTCTATCAGACTTCTTTGTGTCCGTCGGATTGTCAGAAAATCTTTCTGTTGCAATATTTGTTATGGACTCTTTGAGGCAGCTAGCTATGAAATTTCTCGAAAGAGAGGAACTGGCCAACTATAATTTCCAGAATGAATTCCTGCGACCTTTTGCGGTTGTTATGCAGAAGAGCAATGCTTCAGAAGTACGAGAACTTGTAGTTCGATGTGTTTCCCAAATGGTTCTAAGTCGTGTTAACAATATAAAATCTGGATGGAAAAGTGTTTTTACGGTATGTATGTTCTGTGGTTAGTTTGTCTTGATCGTACACAAGCTAGTTCTTGAGAAACAACCTGGTGGAGCCTACATTACCACTAAATATTTACGACATTTCATCTTACAGGTTTTTACTGTAGCTGCTGCTGATGATCGGAAAAGTATTGTTCTGTTAGCATTTGAAACTATGGAAAAGATTGTTCGGGACTATTTTCCATACATAACGGAGACTGAAACCACAACATTTACAGATTGTGTTAGATGTCTTATTACATTCACAAGTAGTAAGTTTAGCAGCGATGCTAGTCTCAATGCTATTGCATTTCTTCGGTTCTGTGCTGTGAAACTCTCCGAGGAAGGATTTGTTTGTCATGACAAGGATACCGACCAGCAATCACATAACTTAGATTCTTCAGATGGGAATGCTGTAGCGCACAAGGATGATCATGTTTACTTCTGGGTTCCTTTGCTTGCTGGTAGGTTACCTTTTCTTTCGCAGAGACTGCTGGATAAATTGGAAATGCATCACATTTGTAATATAGATCTTGTTTGGATTTTTCTCCTTTTCAGGTCTAGCTAGATTAACAGCTGACACACGGCCAACTATCAGAAAAGGTGCAGTAGAAGTACTCTTTGACATTCTGAAGGATCATGGGCAACTCTTCTCGCAGTCCTTCTGGACCAATATTTTTGAATCTGTTATTTATCCTCTATTTAACAGTGAAATCAGTACACCCAATGGCCAGAGTAGTAGCACTGAGGACGATTCTTGGAATTTTGAAACTAACATAGTGGCTGTGAAATGCCTAGTGGATTTGTATGTTACATTTTTTGATGTCATGCGGCCAGAACTCACTAGAGTCACTTCTGTTGTTACCAGCTTTATCAGAAGCCCTTATAGACAATCTGCTAGCACAGGTATGTCTGTTTTTCAGCGTTTAACAGAAGGACTTGCGAGCAAACTCTCCAAGGACGAATGGAAAGAAGTCTTGTTATGCTTTAAAGAATCAGCAGCACATACGTTTGTTGGTTTCGAGAAAATAATCAAGATGATGGAAGATATCGAAATTCCAGAAAAAAATGAGTCTTACTCTGAAGCAGAGCAATACTCAGAGCAGGACATATACAATCAGGATGAAGAAGAAGCTAATATGGAAACATCATCTTATGCTATTGTCAAGATGAAAAATCATATGTCTCTGCAACTCCTAATTGTTCAGGTACTTCAAACATTTTGTCAGTTAAATGTGATACTGCTCCCTTTTATATGCATGTCTTGCTTTGTAGATTTTGTTTAATACTCTGTTTCTTTGACTACCGAAAATATGAATTGGAACAAATAAATTACAACAAGAAATTTGCTTTTATGTTGACATGCCAACAGTAATATTAGACCACACTCACCATTTCCTGGCTTCTCTCCAGGGAATTGTTAAATTGTATGAGACACACAGGAGATCCTTTTGTGCTGAGCATATGGGCATAATGTTGGAGATGCTATCAGCCATTACGTCTCATGCCAGTGAAGTGAGCTCTGAATCTGCTTTGCACATCAAGTTCCACAAAGCATGCTCCCTTCTGGAGGTATCTGAGCCTGCAGTCATCCATTTCGAGAATGAGTCTTACCAGAGCTACCTCAAACTTCTGCAAGCTTTGCTTCACGACAACCCATCTTTGTCACGAGACATGAACATTGAGTCACAAATTATGATTGTTTCTGAGAAAATACTACGGACGTATCTGAACTGTGCAGGTCATGAACCATTTAAGGATGCTTCTCATAGAGATCCGGTTGTACACTGTGTGCTCCCTTTGGGCGCTGCTAAGAAAGAGGAGATGTCTGCTAGAACCTCATTGGTTCTTCATGTAATGCGGTTACTGGGTGGCCTAGAGAGGGAGTGCTTTAGGAGGAATTTGCCCCTCCTTTTCCCCTTGCTAGCTAATCTCATTCGCTGCGAGCATAGCTCTGGAGAGGTTCAAGTTGCACTGTATGGTATCTTTTGGTCATCGATAGGCCCCATAATATCAGTATAGTATATATTACTTGTTCACCAACTGTACAATTTTGTCACTCCGCCGTGGTAGGGTAGCTTGAGTGATGGTGGATACATAGACTGATGGGATAAAGAAAAATTACAGCTTGACACTGCCGTAAATGATTGAAACCTGTTCCTTCAGAATCCTGGTGTTGAAGGTAGAAACCTCTTTCTGTTTCTTGGCAATTTTTATCCAGCATAGAGCAGGATATTAATCTGCTTGTGTCAGTTTTGCAGAATCATCTAACATCGGTTCAGATACCTGGAGGCAGGAGGCATCTCGAGGGGCATTTTGCCCTTCTCTCCTAACATTAATTTCGATTCGTCGGTCATCACCGCTCTCTCTGAAGGCAGATGAATATCTGTGGAGTTCTACAGAGTGATCTGCTCATCGGTGACCAAAATTTTGGGATGTAACCTTTTTTCCCCCTTATGACAAATAGCTTTGTATAGAATTTTCGTCTGAACCAACACTATAATAAAGTGTCATCCATCATGTTATTGTTTTCCCCAATCTCAGCTCTCGTTGAATTCTTATCACTCTGGTTTACATTATTAATGGAAATAGATGAATAATAATGTTATTTAGACTCCTAAAGAGCATAGACATCTCTGTAAGGGTAGCAGTATGTCACAAGCGCCCTGATCCTCCTATTTATTGTTCTGTCCAAGTGCTAACTGCTCCAGAAAACAAAGCTTAGGTGTATATATACTTTGGGGTCACTATCCAAGTTAACCGACCTCCTTGTTGAAAACTACCGCCCATCATGGCATCACCAATTAAGCTTTTGACCAAGAAAGTGACATTTCGGTGACGCAGACCATCAGTTGATTCTGACATTCTTGAGAACCGTGTTCCCCTGAATTTTTTCTACTACCCTCCTATCCAGTATAAATGACGCTGGAAATGAACTGATCATGTAGAGCTTAGTATTACAGCGCGCGACACTTTTGAAGGACCAGAGGGAGTAGAAATTTGGCAGAGGTTCATTTCTCGCAGGATTCATGAAAAAAGCCGCTGCGTTTCAGACATACATCCTTTTACATTTGTTCATTTGCTTTGACGTGTTCAGAAGGCCCTTTGTCGTTCATGCTTCAGATAAGGAAGTGGCAGGAACTAGCAAAACTGAGATGCACAAAGTCACCACACATCACAAGAAGGGTAACTAACTATAACTATCTATCAAGCAGTAGTACTACTATGGTCATCCTCATCCTTCACGGGTTGCAGGTAGGATCTCTTGATGAACTCCAAGCAGTCAGCAATGGCCTGATCTGCTTGGGAAGAAGCGGTACTCTCCCAGCACCCCGCTTGGTTCGGCTTCTGAGCTCTTCTCGCGGCCGTCGGCGTGGACCGTCTCCTGGGGCAGCAATTGAGCTCTTCTAGGCACCGGACAACAAGGCCGGCGAGGCGGAACAGCCGCACGCGCAGCCGGAGCAGCGAGCCCAGCCGGACATGCCGCACCCGCCGGCGGCCTCGTCGGCCGTTCTTGCAACTGCTCGCCTGACGGATCATCAGCATCACGGCAGAGATATCAAAGACCCCTGGTATGGTATGATGGTTAGTACTGGCTTGAAGTCCTGAATGGAGCTAGCGTGTGTGAAGTCCACCAGGTTATGACCTCTTATATAGGAGCGTCACACACTACTGTACAAGTACCGAGTGTTTACCCGTAGCTTTTGGATGAACTTGTCGTTGAACGAAACTCAATAACTAACGCTGGGCTCAGCCAGCCGGCCCAGCCGGTCAGGTCATACAGTAAGACATTATGTGTGATGCAATGGTATGCAAGATGTGGCCTAGCGTGTAGCCAGCCAATGTTTTTAAATACATTATCATGTGCATAAACTACTGACCTCACCTGGAAAATTCTCTTGGCTCCATCTTCTTTCTGAATGCTGTCATCATGTCATGCTAATCCTGATTTGCTGTTCTGTGATATACTATATACTGCGCTGCTATCCAAACTGATCGAAATCTATGTGCCTTCCACGGTTTCATACGCTGTTAATTCAGAAAAAAAGGGATAATATAATGGAAATATTAAGCTTAACCACAAACATGTGCTCAAGTACTTACCAATCTGGGAATGGTGGCTGGCTTGTGCACACTTGCGCTTGTGAGTTGTGACATGTCTTGTCTCTCCTTTCTTCATCAAGATCCTTCAGGAAACGAGGGTTTCGTCGCCTTCTTCTGTACCCTGTGGTGGCCGCGGGGGCCTTGACAGGACCTGAGAAAGTTTCCAGCAATGGAGATCCATGGAAGAAAAAACCATGGTTTGATTGGCCTGTGAGCAAATAAAGTTATGCGAGCTGTTGCCCATGGCAGCTTGCCATGACTAGAATATTTGATCCAGCCGTGTAATGTATCCACTTGCACCACAGTTTTCAGGCACGTTTTGTTTGCTATGGCATTTGCATATTATTTGGAGAATCTAATGCTTTTAAGGTTCTTTATTTGCTAAAAAATAATTCTCGACATCGATTTGACCTCACTGGAGATTCCTACACAATAAAGAGATAGTACCAAAAAAATTGTAAGAACGAATTACTGCGTGACACTGTATGGAACGTACGGACATCCAAATAAAATAAAATTAGTGTACACGATTACAACACTCGAACGAGCCTCGAAAAATTTGTGGCAAAACTGAAGATTTATTCATTCCTCACCTAAATGAGGATTAATCAATCAAATTACAAGATTACAACACTCAATCACACATGCTTGCTGCATCTATAAGCTTTAGAGGCTAAAGCTTATTCCGGCAGAAAGGTACAAATTCAAATAAAAGATCATCAACCATAGCAACAATGGAGTGGACCACATCATTGTTAATTATCTAAGGCTGCTCAGCGGGAAGTTGCGCAGCGGGTTCTCCTTCAGCAATTCAGTTTCCCTGTTCAAAGGAAACAGACAAGGTTAACATTGACAAAGAAAACATAACATGTGGAAAAAGAAGGCCCAGCCGTAAACTATGCTTACTTCTTCAGGGTTTTGCTTGTTGCTCGCCTAAGCTTCAGAACAGATGGTTTTGGACTCTTTGGCACTTGAGGTGGAGCAGGTTGCCTAAGATGATCAAAAGAAATTTCTTTAAACGTATATTTGTGAATTTAGAAGACAAAAACGATAACTTAAGACTGTCGTATAACATACTCGGCACATTCTTCATCTATGAAGACCTCAATAGAGCTGACACGAGCTGACTGAACTGCTGGCCGTGCTGCTACCTTAGGTGGGATCTGTTCAATGGAATGTCATCATCAGTTTATAAGGACAGTCTCTGCCATTATATAAAAATGAATTTACTGAACGGGTAGTAGTCATCCTTGGCAAAAGTAAAACCAGGGTTATCTTCGAAAATTCTAGTGGCTTCATAAGAATACCTTGTGCGCTGTCCATCTGGCAGGCATCATGTTATTTTCTTTGTTTCTATCTGCTTGTGTTCCAAGGGTGTTCCAGGCCCTGTCTTTGCTCTTAGTTCTGTCAAGGCCCTGACTTGGCAATGGATTTTCTTTGTAAACAGAAATAGGCGCGTTGACATCGATCCTGCAAATGTGCAATCGCATCAGTAAAGGTACTGATTGTTTGATTGTGATTACACGGTAAAGGTACTGATTGTTTGATTGTGATTACACGGTAAAGGTATTGATTGTTTGATTGTGATTACACGGTAAGGTACTGACCTTTGCAGTGCCTTAGGTTTTGCCAACAGGTGGGATCTCTCCATATGTTGACCTCCTGCCACAACAAATTAAATATTAGCTTGCACCCAGCCAATTACTTGAAGTTCATGCTAACTCATAGTATCACGCAATAAACTTACTGTTTTCACCATGGTTCAGTTCACTACCGAATCTGCGTATTGGCTGATCCTCACTTGCTGTATCATCCTGTTATACCATAAGACGAATATAATCATCCAGTGAAGAGTGGAGACCAGATAAAAATATTGCAATCATCTAAATAGTGCACCTCGTGTTCCTTCTTTTTGGTTGATCTCCGAAGAAACGCCCTGTATGTGGTTTCCAACTTCTCAACAGGATTTGCTTTCCTGGTACAAAATAAATAAATAGCCAAAGATAAGAATGATGTACATTGGTGAAAGAAAGGTAAAGTAACAGTAAACCAATTCCTTCCATCAATAGAAAGAGATACAAGTGAAGAAATCTTTAGAGATTTAGTTGTAATAGTAAATAAGATTCATATGATGACTAAATTTTAAGAACAGTCGCACAAAGGACTCCAAGAAATTTAGGATATATTGCTTGCTGGAACAGCTAAAACCTTTATTTGTATCGTCATGCAGCAGCGATCTTTATACAACAATTTCATTATCTCGATTGTATTAAGAAAACTGTACAAAATAATCTTAATCCCAAAGGCAATTGAAATAAAGAAATATCAGTGTCTTCTAGTAACCTTACCTAGCTATCCCAGGTTAGTTATCTCAAAGCCAAGACCATATGAAATAGAGAAGTGTGAGTATCTTCTAAGAATCTCACCTAGCTATCCCAAGGCTAAAAATCTCGTCAGCTTTCTTCAGTTTGTTCTTTGAGTCCATCAGCGACGCATAACGAATGTAGAAAACAGCATGACCCTCACCAATCTGGTTGGCCTCCAGGAACCTGAATATCACCTCAGCATCGGCACAATTCCCAGCCTGCAAGCCAAGCTGCAAGTCAAACATACATGCCTACAAACTACAAAATGAGATAGATCAAGCTGGATTCATTCAGCAACTTACATATTCTAGCCACACTTTGAGGTACCGGAGATCATCCTTGTACCGCTCGTCGTGCCAGAATGCACGCACACACTGCTCGTAGATCACGACGAGGCCGGAGAATTCCCCGCCGGCCGGGAATGACTCCTGAACCCATTTGATGCAGCTGCGCACAGGAAAATCGGAGAGCACGATCTATGAGCACCTAGCTTGGATAAATCGATGACCTTTGCACCCCAATATCTAGCTAATGACTACTGATCCGTACCATCAAAGAAACTACGCACAAGAAAGGGGGAGGAGGGATCAAGATGAACTTACTCTACCCACGGCTGGAGCGGATCTTCACCTTGGTACTCTTCGATTGCTTCGATCCTCCTCCTGGATTAGTCAATCAATTAATCAAACACTGAACATACACAGACAGCGGAGACTTTCCCCCGACCAAGAAACCCAACAAGAACGAACAAAACAAACTAACCAACCCCCAAGACCCAATGAATGCCTTTCTGGGCAAGCGCGGGATTCGCCGTACCTTCGTTCGTCCAGGAGCGCGGCGCGCTGGGCGGGGTCGGCGTGCGCCTTTAGGGCGCGGTTGAGGAGGCCGACGTTGCGCCCGCGCTTCAGCGGCCGAACGTTCTCCTTGAACGTCTCCCACTCGCCGCACACGGCCACCGGCGCCGCCTCGGCTCCTGCTCCTCCCAGCAGCGCCAGAGTCTCCACGTCTAGCGCCGCCAGCTCGCCCGCCGCCGCCATGTGATGTAGGTCTGGGTCAGCGCCGCTCGAAGCCGACCGTTGGGAGGGGAGGGGATTCGAATTCGTAGTTTCAGGAGCGGATGCTGATCTGGGTTGGGTTTTATACGATGGTTGGGCTCTTGTTGATTTTGGGCTAGAATACTTATATGGGGCCCAGATCCACGGGCCTAATAATTTTGCTGCTGATGCAGCCCAGATGACCGAGCCATAGGTTTTCGAGAAACAAAATGATGACCGAGCCATACAAAAATTATATTTCCATATTTGTTTTTTTCATTGTACAAGTAAGATAGGTGAATGTTACAAATGCACAACAGAATAAAAAATTTATTTTCAGAGAATGGTAACCTTAGTGTTTGCAAACTAGTATTTTGGTTTTGATGACCAGCAAATTGAAAAGAAATTCCAGACTATTACAAAACTGTACTGAGTCGCCAAAGCTACATCAGCTGGACTCGATGGAGATCACAAATTTGTGTCACTGTAAGTGGATAGTAGCACGTGTTGCCGTGAGAGGAGTGAGCAATTCTGCACTTGTACTGCGTGTCTTTCTATTTTGTAGAAGGTACAATGCATGCTTTTTTCACGTGAACAATCTTGTTTTCTCAGCTTTTATTTCTACAATTTGCTTAGCGGATGCTGAATTACATGAAACATACAACTTTCACACATTAATGTAGTACACAAACGTTGTCGTGTCTACAGTTTCAGACGCTGCCAAGGCTTTCCAAAAGAAAATTGTCGCGTTTCACCCTCGTGAGTTTGGCTTCCTCTACGGCCATGCATAACTTTGTGTGCAGTGCGTAGTATCTCTTCCTCCAACGACAGCAGTTACTTTATCTGCATTTAGGGCCAGAATGTGGCTGTAAAGCTGGAGTTCTAGCACCAGACTGCGTACATGTGACCGTGGCAACATGGCAGCAATTGCAAAAATAGTGCATGCCCGTTTTTTTTTCTCCAAAAGAACCACAGAGTCTATATCTATAAGATGCACAAAACCTGCTTTTATTAAATTGTTGAACAAAGCTCTGGCAAAAATATACATGGAACAAGCCGAACCCACCACGTCACGCCAACAAACTCGACAATGAGGAAATCATGTCATCAGAGAACGACGCTCCACCAGCTAGATCAGAGGACATCGCCTAGCTGTTCGTATGGATTCGATCGCATGCTAAATCTTTCTATCTAAGTGTACTCCAATGAGATCTTCGAATCTGTAGGAGAACACATCTTGAAGCCTAGAGCTGGTGTTCGGAGAACCTCACATGCATGAAGGAATTCCTGTTACCACCCAAACCTATATCCTCTACAATTGATGTGTGGCTATCTGTCATTCACTTTTCGTGTGTGCTAGCTAGTGTGCGATCTTTCAAGCATTTGTTTGTACCCTAAGATTTTTACACCAACACAGTGTGCTTTATAAGGTGTCTAGAAAGGAGAAGGAGCTAGTGCCATGTTAAATAACAACGATGTGGGATCTTGAGAAAGGAAGGCGGGGTGAAAGAAGTTGCATGTAACTATATATGTAGAGGAACACTTGAGAGGTTTATTTTCGCTCTCATCAATTTCCCTTGGTAGATGCCCTACCATCCTGCACTGACACACACCACTCAACTACTCGTAATTTATGGCCAAATACCATACATCAAGCGCATATGCAATACATAATTAATGCTTTGATCAAGGCTCCTTTGAGAAATTGTTGAACATTCATAATCACCAAGTGTATCGGTATACAGAAAGCATAATATGACATGAAAAGGAAGATTACGCTAGAAATTCTCATAACATTAAATCCACTGACATGGTAGACTCTCTTGTTGTTAGTACACCAGAAACCGATTGATCTTCATAATTGTATCCAACCACATCACAAACATTGGATGATCCTGTTTTCATTAAAATAAACCACAACAAGTAGATTTTCATAATTTGACCTAAACAAATTGTAGTCAATTTATCATTGTGTTTGTAATTATCAAGTTAGTTAAGAACAACTATATTCAAATTATTGACCTAAAATAACAATTTATTGAAGGATAGAAATTCAATTTCCTTACAACATGTGTACTGTAACTCGTAAAATTTAGTGGATGCGGAATAGATGGAACATATTTGGACATTGGTTCGATAGTTCAAATTTTTGACATGGATCACTATTGATTGGATTTAAACTAGCCTAAAAATATATGATACAAGCTTGCTGCAACTGTGCAACCTAATAAAATCATGAAGAACATAGTGTCCACATCAGCAGCCCATGTGTAGAGCACTGATCACCATCATTTATATGCATAAATCACATACCTAAAACCTCAAAACCTTACTACTTTCATATCCAGAACTGCAAATATCTGCATTTTACAGTGCTTTCACTCTTTTTACAGTTCAGTGCGCAAAGGCACATAATCTTCAGAAGATCAAATGTATAAGTGAGGCAAGACGCATCATTCAACTCATATCAATGCAGCAAACAAGATGGCCATGATAAACAAGTTCAAATCAAGCCAGAAACTGAAGAACATCTCTGTGCCAGAAAGTGAACAGTAACAGACAGAGAGCAATTCTGTCAGTTAACTCGAGTTCTTCATCACCATTCGAAGCAAAGCACAAGTGAAGCAATACAGGGCCCCAGGAGAAGATAAGAAGCAATTCAAATAAGTTTGAATCATAGAAAGGGAAAGAAGATCAACTTGGAGATCAAGGAAACCACAAAAGGCAAAAAGTTGAAAAAGGGGAAACAAGCCATGTGCACTGTGAGCTGTGGCCAAGGAGGAAGCTTCCCTCTCCATCAACTCGTACCACACCTCCACCACAAATGGAAAAAGGTGTATAAAGCAACCACCACCACAACAGACCCTCTCTCCCGTAACACAATCACCCATTCACCATCCACTCTGATCGATTATCTTATAGGGGGGTTTGTGTTATCGTCTCCACAGGGATCAACAAGGTTATGATGGTTCTAAGGGTTGGCAGAAGCTAAACCAAATCTTCAGGTTTTTATGTTTCCAATAGAAAAGTAAAGGTATTCTAAAAAAGAGGGTTTAAGAGCTAAGGTTCAGAATTTAACTTGCTGCTTCTGGTTGTCAATCCAGTTGCTGGCAAGGATCCAAGCAAGGTTTAGACAGGGAACAAGATTTACTCGAACAGCTTGCAGAGACTAGTCATGCAAGCGAGGGTTTTTAGCAGTTTTAGGAAGGAGGAAAATGCATAACACGAAGATCACTGCTTTCTGGGTCATCAAGCCAGATCACAGGTGAGTTAACAAGCAAAGGGAGGCTAGGGACAGAATTACAACACACAGTGTGTAGGGACTAGCCTTACACATACAGATCAAGACACACAGCAGGCAAATCATGCAAATCTTCAGATAAAACAGAGAACTGTGTCACTCAATTCACTGCAGTAACCAAATATCACAATCTCGACTTGCAGTTGGATGATCTACTAGTTTCACGTAGGATTACACAAGAAAGTGGAGAGAATTCTTTAGCTTTAGCTCACAGAAACCCTAGTCGAAGCAGAGGAAGCAGAGGGTGGAAGAAGAGTTGCAGATCATGAGCTTCTGGTCACCAAGGCCTTGTACTTCTTCTCCTGATCATCTTGTGCATCTTGTTCATCTTCTTGTTCTTGCTCTGGTTCTTAGAGTTCTTGGTCTTGGGTTGGTGGTGGAAAGGTGTAATGGAGGCTGAGGGAAAGGTGGAGTGGAGTGGCGAGCCGAGAGCGAGAGAATGGCGGAGAGAGATGCTCTGTGGTGGTGATGGTGGCTTTATACACCTTTTTCCATTTGTGGTGGAGGTGTGGTACGAGTTGATGGAGAGGGAAGCTTCCTCCTTCTTGCTGCAGCACAGTGCACATGGCATGTTTCTCTCTTTTCACCTTTTTGCCTTTATGCCTTTTGTGGTTTCCTTGATCTCCAAGTTGATCTCCTTTCCCTTTCTATGATTCAAACTTATTTGAATTGCTCCTTATCTTCTCCTGAGGTCTTGTATTGCTTCACTTGTGCTCTGCTTCGAATGGTGATGAAAAACTTGAGTTAACTGACAGAATTGATCTCTGTCAGTTACTGTTCACTTTCTGGCACAGAGATGTTCTTCAGTTTCTGGCTTGCTTTAAACTTGTTGATCATGGCCATCTTGTATGTTGCATTGATATGAGTTGAATGCTGCGTCTTGCCTCACTTCTACATTGGATCTTCTGAAGATTATGTGCCTTTGCGCACTGAACTGTAAAAAGAGTGAAAGCACTGTAAAATGTAGATATTTGCAGTTCTGAGTATGGAAGTAGTGAGGTTTTTGAGGTTTTAGGTCTCTGATTTAAGCATCTAAATGATGGTGATCAAACCCCCAGACTTAAACCTTTGCTTGTCCTCAAGTAAAGAGAATTGGATACAAATGAGAACAAACAGAATATGAATAGTGCAATGTTCTAAAAACTTAGCAGTTCATTCTAATTGGATTCAATGCAGTTCTGTTTACTATTTGAGCAAGTGCTAGTTTGGAAACAAGTTTCAAATAGCAGAATTAAACCATTTCTAAGTTCAAATGCTTGGGATTAGTATGATAAGACAATTTGCACAGAAATCGAAAGTAAATGATCCAGAAAATAGCCATAATGCAAGAATGCATGCTTAGTCAGTGCTTCACCTACTACAGTTCCAGGGAACATAATAGGCTAATGCTGCAGGAATGCATGAGTTAGTTAGTTAGTGTTAGGAAGATACTTTCTTTATTAGTTAGTGCGTCACAAGCTACCATCCCAGGATCATAGCTGCTAATGCAAAAATTGTTGCTTGAAGATTCAGTTAACTTTTTCTGGATAGTGCGTCACATACCCCAATCCCGAGATTGTGGCTGCTAATGCAAAAATTGTTTCTTGTTAACACATTTTCAGTTAGTGTTAGTGTTAGTGCTTCACAAATCACTATCCAGAGATATTGATTGCTAATGCAACAAATGCAAATATGCAGAAATGGAGTTAGTAGATGGCTCTAAAGTGGATCATACAGTTCAGTTTCATAGCAAATGGCATTATCAAGTATTCCACAAGTATTTGAACAGAGAAATAAATAAATTCTGTTTTGAGAAATGGGTCTGAACATCGCCTTTGCAGAATAATAAGCAGATACAATACATGATTCACAACAGCATGTAGTGCTATTTGATCAGAACAGAGCAAAACCATAGAATTTTTCTGTGACAGACATAAAATTGCCAAATTGATCATTAATCTGAAACATGGCATAACAATATTATTCATGCTGTGGATAAGGTATAAAAGATAGGAATGTTTCCACCTGGTGATTGCTGCTGCCTCTTGCTTCATGATATCATAACCAAAACTTTCTCCTCTTCCTTTTATTCAAAATCTGAAAAACAAAGACAAAAAGAAAAACACAAACAAAAACATAACAAGTAGATGGAAATAACATGCAAATAATGTACAAGGGTACCAAGCTGCCTCCTGATGAGAGCTTGTTTATAGTCATGAGCCTTACTGTAGCTCCTTCACTGGTTCTCAGCTGCAGAGGATGCATTGGGATCATCCTCAGCTTCATCATCATCTGTTTCTTCACTTTCTTCAGTGTTCAACTGCTCTCCTGCTCTGTAATGTTTCAGTCTCTGTCTATTCACCTTGAAAGTACCATTTGTTGCACTCTGTACTTCAAAAGCACCATGTCCTAGGTCTCTCTTGATGACACAAGGGCCAAACCATCTTGACATGAATTTTCCAGAGAACAAATGCAGTTTAGAGTCATAAACCAACACTGTCTGTCCGACATTGAATTCCTTTCTGAGAATGTGCTTGTCGTGCCATTTCTTGGTCTTGTCCTTATAGATCCTTGAGCTTTCATAAGCGTCATTTCTCACTTCCTCTAACTCACACATCTGAAGCTTTCTTGCAGTTCCAGCTTTGCCTAAATCCATGTTCAGCTTCCTTATTGCCCACTGTGCTCTGTGTTCTAGCTCAACAGGTAAATGACATGCTTTTCCATAGACAAGCCTGAATGGTGACATACCAATAGGTGTCTTATATCCTGTCCTGTATGCCCACAGGCTATCTGGCAATTTTGTTGACCAATCCCCCTGGACTTAGAAACAACTTTCTCCAGAATTTGTTTCACTTCTCTGTTTGACAGCTCAACTTGTCCATTGGCTTGAGGATGGTAAGGTGTAGTTACTCTGTGGTTTCTCACACCATACTTGTTCAGAAGCTTCTCTAACTGTTCATTGTTGAAGTGAGCTCCACCATCACTGATCACTACTCTTGGTACTCCAAATCTTGGGAAAATGACAGTCTTGAAGAATTTGCAGACTGCTTTTGAATCAGCACTAACAGTGGGTATTGCTTCAACCCATTTGGACACATAATCCACTGCAACTAGTATATGCTTGTATCCATTTGATGATGGTAAGGGACCAACAAAATCCACTCCTCATACATCAAATAGCTCTACCTCCAGAATTCCCTTATGTGGCATTTCATTTCTTCTTGATATTTTTCCAGTTCTTTGGCAGGGATCACATTGTTTGATATAATCATGCACATCTTTGAACAAGTTAGGCCAATAGAATCCAGCTTGCAGGATTTTTGCTTGGGTCTTCATAACTCCAGCATGGCCTCCATACATGCCTGCATGGCATTGATACATAACATCACTGATTTCTTCAGCTGGCACACATCTTCTCACAATTCCATTTGCACAATGCTTGTACAGGAATGGCTCATCCCAGTAATAGCTTTTTGCATCATGCATGAACTTCTTTTTCTGCTGGTAAGACATATCTGCTGGCATAATTTCACAGACCAGATAATTCACAATATCTGCATACCAAGGAGAACTAGCATTTACTGCCATTAGCTGCTCACCAGGCATTCTATCTTGTATCTCTCTGCCACCTGTGCAATTGATCCTTGACAGGTGATCTGCTACTGAATTTTAGATTCCTTTTTATCCTTGTTTTCAATATTAAACTCTTACAGCAAGAGAATCCATCTGATCAGCATGGGTTAGCATCCTTTTTGCTCACCAAGTATTTTATTGCTGCATGATCTGTGTAAACAACACACTAGTGCCCAACAAGATAGGGTCTGAATTTATCAAATGCAAACACTACTGCTAGCAATTCCTTCTCAGTGGTTGTGTAGTTGATCTGAGCTTCATCTAATGTTTTGCTAGCATAGTAAATCACATGAACTGCTTTCTCTTTTCTCTAACCAAGTACTGCTCCTACTGCAAAATCGCTTGCATCACACATCAGTTCAAATGGCACTGTCCAGTCAGGTGGTTGCACAATTGGAGCTGTAACCAGAGCTTCTTTTAGCTTGTTGAAAGCTTGCATACATGCTTCATCGAACACAAACTCTACATTATGATTCAGCAAATGTGTAAGTGGTTTTGCAATGTGAGAAAAATCTTTGATGAACCTTCTGTAGAAATCAGCATGTCCCAGGAAACTCTTATTCTTTTTACAGTTTCAGGAGGTAGCTTAGCAATTACATCTACTTTTGCCTTGTCCACTTCTATTCCTCTGGCAGAAACTAAGTGATCAAGCACTATGCCTTCAGTTACCAAGAAGTGACACTTCTCCCAGTTTAAGATCAAATTTTGTTCAGAGCATCTGTGTAATACTGCTGTTAGATTTTTCAGGCAAGAGATGAAATCTTTTCCATATACTGTGAAATCATCCATGAATACTTCCATGATCTTCTCAATTTGATCAGAAAATATAGACATCATACACCTTTGAAATGTGCCAGGTGCATTACACAAACCAAATGGTAATCTCTTATAAGCAAATGTTCCATATGGACAAGTAAATGTTGTCTTGTCCTGGTCAGATGGATGAATGTGTATTTGCAGAAACCCAGAATATCCATCTAGATAGCAATAAAATTTCTGACCAGCAAGCCTTTCTAGCATCTGATCCATAAATGGCAAAGGAAAATGATCTTTCCTAGTTGCCTTATTCAGTTTTCTGAAGTCATTAACCATTCTCCATCCAATAACTGGTCTTGTGGTCATTAATCTTCCTTCATCATTTTCTACCACTGTATAACCTCCTTTCTTAGGCACAATGTGTATAGGACTCACCCACTCACTATCAAACATGGGGTAAATCATTACTGCCTTTAGCAGTTTCAGTACTACATTTTTCACTACTTCTTGCATTGCTGGATTTAGTCTTCTCTGCCCTTCTCTAGTTGGTTTACTACCATCTTCTAAATGTATTCTGTGAGAACAAACTTTCTTATCAATTCCTTTGATATCATCAATAGAGTACCCAATAACATTCTTGTACAGCCTCAATACTGACAACAAGCTTTCTTCTTGTTCATTGTCCAGAGCAGAACTGATTATCACTGGGTGTATCTTTTCTTTCTCAAGGAATATGTATTTCAAGTGAGATGGTAATTCTTTCAGCTCAACTATAGAATTATGAACTGGTTTGCTATCTTCAATTCCTTCAGCATCTGCATCTTTTTCACATAGAGATATTCCACACAGCTCCTGGTGATTAGGACTATCTGCTGTCACAAACACTTGAGCTTCAGGTTCTTCTGTCTGCATTTCTTGTAGTGTATCCAACACACTTTGGTCTATTACATCAATGGACTGGCATTGCTCCAGTATGTTCGGTAAATGAGAGGCATGCTTCATGCTGAACTCGGCTTGTTCAGAACCAAACTGCAGTTTCAGAGTTCCACCTTTTACATCTATTATTGCTCCAGCTGTTGCCAAGAATGGTCTGCCTAGTATCATGGATTCAGAATTATCTTCCATCTCTAGTACCACAAAATCGACTGGATAAGCAAAATTTCCAACTTGTACTGGCACATCTTCAAGAATTCCAGCTGGTTTCCTCAGTGTTCGGTCGGCTAACTGCAGAGTCATTGATGTGGGCTTCAGAATTCCTAACTGCAATATTTGACTGACAGCTAAAGGTAAAACACTAACTGATGAACCCAAATCACACAATGCTGTGAATGTTCTCTTTCCACAACACATGGGATGCTAAAACTCCCAGGATCACCCAGCTTCTTTGGCATATAATTCAGTATGACAGCACTGCAATCTTCTGTTAGAGCAATAATTTCTGGGTCATCCAAGATTCTCTTCTTTGTTATCAGGTCTTTGAAATTTTTGCATACAAGGGAATATGTAACACTGCATCCAGAATGGCATTGTGATCTGAACTTCCTTCATGGTTTCTAGGAACTTAGCATACTGCTTTTCATCCTTAGATTTCTCCAATCTTTCAGGAAATGGAATTTTCTGTAAAACAGACTTTTCTGATGCAGGTTTTGTTACAGTGTTAGATGTATTTTCAGTTTAGTAGCAGGCTGCTCTGCAATTTCTGGCTCTGTCACCTTCTCTTCTGGGACAGTTTCTTGCCTAACAGTTTGCTGAGTATGAGCTCTTCTTTGTGGTGCTACATAAGTGACAGCTGGGGGTGTTTTGAGCACTGGCTCAGTGTTTATTCCACTCCGAGTTGTTACAGCATCTACAACTTTGGTAGTGGATATGACACCACACTGTTTTGGATTCTTTTCTGCTTGTGCTGGCAACTTGTTCTCAGGCTGATTGCCTTGATTGTTAGAGATTCCAGCTGTAAGTTGCTGCATTGTGTTATAGAAAAGTTCAGACTGCATCTTCATTGTTTCCTGCATACCACTGAACATTTCTTTCTGCAGCCTCATCATTTCATTTATTTCAGACTTGCTGTTGCTTGTAGAAGCATTCTGCTGATTGGCTTGATTCTGCTGTTGCTGTTGGTGTTGCTGTTGATACTGCATATTGCCTTGAGGTCTGAAATTTTGCTGTGATGTTTGAGCATACTGTGGCTGAGTTGCTTGATGGTAATTATGTTGATTTGCTTAAGGATAACTCTGCTGAGCTGCATTCTTGTATGATAAATTGGGATGGTTTCTCCAAGCTGGATTGTAGCTTTGAGAAAAAGGACCTTGATTCTGAGTATAATTCACTTCTGCCAGTTGGTCTGTGTGGTACAAACAGAGTACACTCTTTAGGTGAATGCCCTTCATTACCACAAATGAGACAAGTGGCAGAAACTTGGTTCACAGGCACTATTGCCTTGCTGTTCTTCTCTTACATGAGCTGAGATATCTGAGTTGTCAAACTATCAAGCTTTGCTTCCAGAGCACCTTGACCATTTGGATGAACTGTCCTTTCATTGGTCCAGGAGAAATTATGAGAAGCCATACTCTCAATTAATTTAGTAGCTTCATCTAGTGTCTTGTTCATACTTCCTCCACCAGCTGCTGAATCAACAAAAGCTCTGGTTTGTTATGTCAGTCCCTTATAGAATGTCTGCAGAATTAGCCGTTGTTCCTGGCCATGATTAGGACACAATCTGATGAGTCCTTGGTATCTCTGCCATGTATCATACAAACTCTCACCATTGTACTGCACAAATCTGGTGATTTTGTCTCTACACTCAGCTGCTTTGGTGGGTGGAAAATATCTCTCAAAGAAGGCCTGCACCAAATGGTCCCAAGTGTCTCTGCAATGAACTGGTAAAGCATGATACCATATTTTGTTGTGCCTGACAGAGAAAAGGGGAACAACTGCATCCTTATTTGTCGGCCCATTGGAAACCAGGGTATCATGGCCGGCCTGCCATAGCCCTCGAACGCTCCGTAGGAATTTCTGCTAAGGACCAGACGTTCAGCCTGGCGAGCCTCGCGAGGCATGTTCCCTCGCGAGGGCTTATTTGTCCGACCGAGCATTTTCTGTTAAGGACTGAACGATCGGCCTGGAGGCCTCAAGAGGGACCTCTGCCTCGAGAAGGCCTCTCCTAGAAGATCTTCAGGCCCTGGCGCGTCTCCGCGCCGCCCTCGGGAGGTTTTCCTTGAGAGGGGTCAACGGCTACAGAACCTCGACGAGGGTTCAGGCCTCGCGGGGTTCCTTCAAGTGGAAGCAAGCTCCTGCACCGCTGCAGAGCGCACATGGTCTCTGCGCCCGCCGTAGAGTGACGCGCGCGCCTACGCGTGATGATGAAGACGCCGCAGTTGCCATTCTCGTGTATAAAGTGGTCAAAGGAGCTGCGACAAGCAAAGCGGACTCCAAGACTTGCCAAATTGGTGATAAAGTGGCCGGCCGCCGCTACGCTCCAACTGCGACGTCACTGTGGGGCGTGCCCCAAAGCTCTGCAGCGCCAGCCCACCGTCCCGGTTGGACGGTGGCTTTTTCTGCCAAGACGACGTGCTCCCTGCCATGGACCGTGTCCATGGACGCCCCCGACGTTGTGCGCTGTGCTCCAATTCGGCGGCATTGTGGTATCCCTTCCCACCGGAGTCTTTCGGGGAAGAGGACCAAGCCCAGTATATAAGGAGCCAGTGTACGACCTAGGAGGGGGATCCCGCATTCGACAACTCATTCCACAACCAAGGAGCTACGTCTAAGAAGAAGGCGGAGCTGATCCCACCATAGTCCACCATAGCCACAGCAGTGCCCTCGGCAAGCACACTTGTACTGTGAACTTCTCCAAGCAGTGCAATACATCTTAGCAGGACGTAGGGCTTTTACACCTCACGGTGGGCCTGAACCTGGGTAGCGGCTCGTGTTACCTCTCTGTCGTGATGATCCTCACCGAGCTCGATGAGCACCGTCGCCGAGGTTGTTGAGGATTTGTTTGACGTTGTGTTCAGCCCCTTACTCGTTTCCTGGCTCTTGAGAGACACCCCTAGTTCCTGGGACTAGTCTCCGACATTTGGCGCGCCAGGTAGGGGGCTGAGGCGCGTCTTCAACTTCTTCAACCTCTCCGCGCCATGACTGACACGCGAGCTGCGCGTCTCGCGCGACGGACGTCCGGCAGGTCCAACACCGAGCCCGCCGCCAACCACAACCCGCGTGGTCGCCCACGCGCCAACCGCGCTTCAGAGCGCAACGCCGAGCCGCGCGTCGAGCACCCTGAGGACGACGGCGGCAACGGCAGCGGCATCGACGGCGAGGACGAGGGAGCTTCCTCCTTGCACCCATCCAGGCGTGAGAGCGCCTCCACGATGCGCCGAGCAGCGCCCAGTCCAGCCACCGCGCTGCTGGCGGGCCATGACAACTGGCTGGGGCGTCTCGAGGAGCTCATCAACGCCGCCGCCGTTCCTGCCGCCACCACTGCAGCACCAGCGCCCTCCGCTCGCTGGTGCGCCACTCCGGACGCGAGGGAACATAGCGCACGGCGCTCCTCCTCCCCCTCCGCCTCCGCCACCTCCTCCAGCTGCAGCTCCGGCAGCAAACCACCGCGCCGCGTCGCACGCATCCTCGCCGCACGACTGCCAGATCGTGCAGCGGACTCCGGCGGACGCCCGCGTGGAGATCGAGCGCCAGAGGGACCGCCACAACCGCGTCGTGCAGGAGATCGCCGCTGCAGGTCGCCAGAACCGCGGCGTACTCGCTGGTGGCGCCGTGACGTACGCCACGGGCTGCACCGCCTTCACCCGCAACCTGCGCCGTGTCGTCTGGCCTGTGAAGTTCAAGCCAGACCTCCCCCACGCTACGACGGCAGGACCAACCCTCTGGAGTTCCTGCAGCTCTACACCGTCTCCATCCAAGCTGCAGGAGGCGACGACAAGGTGATGGCCAACTGGCTCTCCATGGCGCTCAAGGACTCCGCGCTCTCGTGGCTCATGAACCTCCCCGAGAACACCATCGACACGTGGGAGGACCTCTGCAAGGTCTTCGTCGCCAACTTCAAGGGCACCTACGAACCGCGCTCACCTACAACGACCTTCGCGCGGTGCGCCAGAAGCCTGACGAGACCCTCCGCAGATACATCCAGCGCTTCAGCCAGGTCCGCAACAAGATTCCGAACATCCCGGACTCGCACGTCATCTCCGCCTTCAGGGAGGGCGTCACGAACCACAGGATGCTCGAGAAGCTCGGCATCCACGACACTCTCCTCTGTGGTGAAGCTCTTTGATCTGGCTGACAAGTGCGCCAAGGCTGAAGAGGGCCTCCTCTTCGTCAAGAAGGAAGTGGAGGAGGACCCTCCAGAGGGGTCCAGGAGCAAGAAGAAGCCCGCAGAGAAGCGCAAGACCACCGCCATCCTCGCGGCAGAGCCTGACGCAAAGCAGCCTCGCGAGGCCTCTCCGGCGGCTGAAGAGAAAAAGGCGGACAATCGCCCATACTGCATCTACCACAACAGGCACAACCACGCCACTGAAGACTGCTGGGAGCTCAAGCAGCTCAGCAAGGAGCGGGAGAAGAACCAGGGCCGCGGCGGCCGCGGCGGAGGCCGTGGTGGCCGCGGAGGTGGACGCCACAACTTCCAGCACAGGGCTCGGGGGAATAACGCTGGGCAAACGGCAACCTCCCCGACGAGAACCCTGGGGGCTACCAGGCCCCTCAGGGGGCAATAGCCTGCATCCTCGGCGGGTCCCAGCGCCCAAGTCCAACAACCACTTCAAGCAATTCTCTCGCGAGGTCAGCGCAGCGCTTCCAGGGCTTGAGGCTTCCCAGCCCCTCAAGTGGTCACAGTACACCATCGCCTTCGACTCCAAGGACCACCCCAAGTCGACCAAGGCAGTAGGCACCATCCCCTGGTGTGCACCCCCATCATCAACAACATCGCCGTCGCCAAGACTTATAGATGGGGGTGCGGGCTTGAACGTCATCTCTGTCGAGACCTTCGAGCAGCTTCAAGTGCCCTACGAGTGGCTCATGCCCTCTAGGCCCTTCACGGGGTGACAAGTGGCTCTACCACACCTCTGGGGCAGGTGAGGCTCGCGGTCACCTTCGGCACGCCGCAGAACTACCGCACCGAGCAGATCGACTTCGACGTCGCGCACATTGGCCTGCCCTACAACGCCATCCTCGGCTACCCCGCCCTCGCGAAGTTCATGGCTGTCACTCACCATGCCTACAACATCGTCAAGCTTCCAGGCAGCGGCGGCACCATCGCCATCCACGGCCAAGTCCAGGACGCAATGCGCTCTGTCGAGACCGCCTACAAGGCCGCTGCCGTGGCATTCCCCGCTGATGAGGACATGGAGCCCCTCGAGAGGCCCGCGAAGAAGCAGCTGTTCTCACAGGAGCAGGCAGCCACGAAGAAGGTGTCACTGGACGCCAGCGGCTCGGGGGCTAGCGTCACCATAGGCGCTGGCTTGCCTCCCAAATAGGAAAGCGCGCTCGTCGCCTTCCTCAGGGCAAACTCTGACATGTTCGCATGGACACCGTCAGAGATGTCCGGAGTACCGAGGGAGGTGATCGAGCACCACTTAGCCGTGTGTCCAAACGCACGCCCCGTGAAGCAGAAAGCACGGCGCCAGGCGCCAGAGAAGCAAGAGTTCATCATCAAGGAAGTAGAGAAGTTAAAAGAAGCGCACATCATCAGAGAAGTTCCACACCCCACATGGCTCTCCAACACGGTGGTCGTTCCCAAGCACACCGGGGGCGGCAGGCTCTGCATCGACTACACCGACCTCAACAAGGCCTGCCCCAAGGACCCGTACCCCATGCCTCGGATAGACCAGATCGTGGACTCCACCGCCGGCTGCGACCTCCTCTGTTTTCTGGATGCCTTCTCAGGCTACCACCAGATCAAGATGGCGAAGGAGGATGAGGAGAAGACAGCATTCCTCACCCCTTGTGGTGTGTATTGCTACGTCTGCATGCCCTTTGGCCTGAAGAACGCCGGCGCCACCTTCCAGAGGCTCATGAGGAAGGCCTTGGGGGCTCAGATGGGAAGAAATGCAGAAGCCTACGTCGACGACATCGTGGTCAAGACTCGCGAGAGCACACCCTCATGGAGGACCTCGAGGAGACCTTTGCCAGCCTGCGCAAAGTAAGCATCAAGCTGAACCCCGCCAAGTGCGTCTTCGGGGTACCGTCAGGCAAACTCCTCGGGTTCCTAGTGTCTCACCGCGGCATAGAAGCGAATCCTGACAAGATCAAAGCCATAGAAGAGATGCAGCCACCTCGTCGCCTTAAGGACATGCAGCGCCTCGCGGGATGCATGGCCAGCCTCGGCCGTTTCATCTCCAAGTTCGGCGAGAGGGCGCTGCCATTTTTCAAGCTCATGAAGCGGTCTGGCACGTTCAAGTGGACGCCTGAGGCGGACAAGGCATTTGAAGACCTGAAGAAGTACTTGGCTAGCCCACCTGTCATGGTTGCCCCAAGGCCCGGCGAGCATCTGAAGCTGTACCTATCAGCCACTCCACAAACAGTGAGCGCAGCCTTGGTGGCAGAAAGGGAAGAGCCAGTCCTCGCCAAGAAGGACACCGCCACGCCAAGCCCAGATCCCCCCGACAAGGAAACATCCTCTTCAGGCCCTGAGCCCCATGCCGAGCCCGCACAACCAGAAGGCACCCTCGTCGAGGGTCCACCTCGAGAGGCTCGACAAGGCTCCCGAGGAACCCAGCGCTGCGTCACCATCGACAACCCTCGTCGAGCATCCCGTCTACTTCGTCAGCACTGTGCTGCGAGATGCTCGCGAGCGGTACACTATGCAGCAGAAGCTCCTCCTCGCGCTCCTCATCGCTTCCAGGAAGCTGCGCCACTACTTCCAGGGCCACCCCATCACGGTGGTCACATCATTCCCTCTGGAGCAGATCCTGCGCAATCCAAACGCCACTGACCGCGTCGCAGGGTGGAACATTGAGCTGCAACCTTTTGGCCTGCGCTTCGACACCACCAGGGTCATCAAGGGGAGAGCATTGGCTGACTTCGTCGCCGAGTGGACAGACACGCAGCAAGAAGAGCCTCATGAGGCAGAATCCACGCCAGCAGGAGACACGGCCCAAGCCACTGGACCATGCACTTCGACGGAGCATTCGCATGCCAGAACGCTGGGGCTGGCGTCGTCCTGACCTCACCCAAGGGCGACAAGCTCTACTACGCCGTCCAGCTGTGCTTCACGACAGACAAGGTCTCCAACAACATCGCCGAGTACGAGGGCCTCCTCGCCGGGCTCAGAGCCGCAATCGCCCTCGGCATCAAGCGCTTACTCATCAAGGGCGACTCCCAGCTCCTCGTCAACTTCTCCAACAAGAGCTACACGCCTAAGGACGGCCATATGGCCGCTTACCTCGAGGAGGTCCGCAAGCTCGAGAAACACTTCAAGGGGATGGAGCTCAGGCACATCCCACGAAGGGAGAACCAGGAGGCCGACGACATCGCCAGGCGAGCATCACGCAGAGAAGCCCAGCAGGCGGGCGTGTTCGAGGAGAGGCTCACCAGGGCATCGGTGAAACAGCCAAAAGAAGCGTTGAAATGAACATGGACGAAGAGCTCCCACCACCACCAACATCTGGAGCACCAGGCTGCGGTCCACCCACAGGGGAACGCCTGCTGCTGGCCATGACACACCAAGAGACGGGCTGGATCGATGAGCTCAAGGAGTACCTCAGGGACGGAGTCCTCCCTGAAGAGGACGCAGAAGCAGAGAGAGTTGCTCGCCAGGCCAAGTCATACTGCCTTCACGAGGGAGACCTGTACCGCAAGCGTCCAAATGGAGTTGCACTAAAATGCGTCCCCCCTGAAGAAGGCCGCCAGCTGATCAAGGACATACACAGTGGAGAATGTGGCCACCACTCATCATCACGCACCCTCGCAGGGAAAGTCTTCAGGAGTGGTTTATTGGCCCTCAGTACTTCAAGATGCAACCGCCGTTGTCCAGGCTTGCGAGGCGTGCCAGTTCCACGCCAAGCAAGTCCACCAGCCCGCACTGGGGCTCCAGACCATCCCTCTCTCCTGGCCCTTCGCGGTCTGGGGGCTGGACATCCTGGGACCTTTCCCACGCTCCAGCGGGGGCTACCGCTACCTCTACGTCGCCATCGACAAGTTCACCAAATGGGCGGAGGTTGAAGCGGTGCGCACCATCCCGGCGAGATCAGCGGTGAAATTCATCAGAGGCCTGGCCTGTCGCTTCGGCGTGCCAAATCGCATCATCACCGACAACGGCTCGCAGTTCACCAGCGGCATCTTCAGGGCCTACTGCGAGAGTCTCGGCACACGGCTCTGCTTCGCCTCGGTGGCTCATCCACGAAGCAACGGGCAGCTGAGCGGGCGAACGCAGAAGTGCTCAAAGGCCTCAAGACAAGAAGCTTCAATCGCCTCAAGGCCCACGGCAAGAACTGGATTGAAGAGCTCCCCTCCGTGCTCTGGTCCATCCGCACCACCGCCACGAAGCCCACTGGAGAAACGCCGTTCGCTCTCGTCTATGGCGCTGAAGCAGTCCTCCCCACCGAGATCAAGCATGGGTCCCCACGGATCCTTGCTTTCAACGAGGACAACCAAGAGGAGCTCCACAACGACGACTTGCTGCTGCTCGATGGACTACGTCGCCGTGCCGCCCTCCGAGCGGCAAAGTACCAGCAAGACCTGCGCCGCTACCACAGCCGCCACATACGGCCGCGCACCCTCGAGACAGGCGATCTCGTCCTCAGGAGGATCCTCTCCAGAGAAGGCCTCCACAAGCTCTCACCCATGTGGGAAGGCCCCTACAGGGTCGCGCACATCGCCAGGCCTGGCGCGGTGCGGCTCGAGACGGAAGACGGCGATCCGATCAAAAATCCATGGAACATCGAGCACCTACGCAAGTTCTACCCGTGATCACGTCGCGGCAGGCATTTTTTGTCTCAAGAGGGAAGCACGCGTCTTCACCTCCCAGCTTCACCAAGCTTTCCCTTCACGAGGGCCATCTCCACTGAGAGTTTCCTACAACGCGTGCCACGGGCCGCGGGAAGCCTCAGCCACTCCATGTGGAACCCCATGCCCAGACATGGCGGACTTTGTCTTGGCCTCGCCAAGTGTAATGAACAATTTCAGGTCATCATGAACCTATTGCGCTTCGGCGCCGTTATGTAATATTGCTTGGTGAGTTTGCTTTCTTACATTTCATTCGCGCTCACATTTTTCCCCATGCGCACCTCGCGAGCGGGGGCTGAGCACGGTGCCTGTGTCTCGGGAGCATCCCAGCAGCATCGTAAAATCCAAAGGATCCGAGCTCTAACTCGTGGCTCTCCGCCCACGACCGTTATCTCACCAAAGAGCTCTGACTCGTGGGTTAGCTCCCATGCACGTCACCTCACCAAGGACCTTGGTGCTTATTCTCCTCGTGAGATACCCATGAGGAAATCTATGAGCGCGCATGAGTTGTACAACTATGCTTTGCTTGTGGGTTCGCCTCTCTCTCTCTCTCTCTCCAACACAGGGAACAAGACGCCTTGCAGGGCTCCAAAAGCTCCAAGCCAGTCTCAGGCAGCCTCGAGAGGGAGAACACCTCACCAGGAACACAACACCCTCTACAAAGCAGGCGTCTCGCCAGAGCTAAGTCCAGAACTTACGCCTCATGAGCTCTTTTTCCCTCTCGCTGGTTTTGTCGCCCCTCGAGCCTCTCTTTTCTCTCTTACGCCTCATGGGCTGCTTGCACGTCAAAGGGGAGCCCCTGAGCATCGCGCCTCGAGGGCTCTTACCTCTCTAAGCCTTACGCACCCCCCGGCCTTGTCGAGCCCTGACTCCGGCATACCGAAGCGGCGGTGCTATTTGCGCTAAGAGCAGGGTCCTAACGACGTAGAGCGAAAAAGACATGAGGGAACAGATAAAAGGCCTCCCGAGGGGCACCCACACTTGCACAAAGTTAAAGTGTCTTTACAAACCAGCACGAAATAAAAGTGACAAATCTTAAGATAACTGGTGCCCTTGGCACATCTCTCTACAGGGGCAACCTAAGCAGCGGGGTTGTCGTCGTCGCCGTCGACGTCCTCGTCGTCCACCTCCTCAGCACCAGCCTCGTCGTCGCTCTCCTCAACCTCGACCCTCTTGAAGCGTTGAGTGTACTTCTCCACGTCGTCCCACACCGAGGCGTCCAGCTTCTCGAGAGCTCCTTCTCCAGAGGCTCCATCACAGACGCGAAATCGAAGCCGGGGTGGAGGTGTGCAAGGTTGGCGAAGACTTGGCCGACCGCGACGCCAAGGAGCTCGCGGCTCTCGGTGTCGACCAAGTCGTCGAGGTTCGTCACGACCTCTTCAAACTTGGTGAGGAGCTGCTCGAAGAAGCCAAGGTAGACGGGTTCCCCTCGACAGAGAGCCTGGGGGCTTCGGTCCCCAGGCGGCCCGACAGCACGCGCACGCCTCACCAAGGAAGCAAACATGCGCTCCCGCTGGCGCGACAAGACCTGCGCAGTCAGAGCGCTCCGCCGAGCTTCCTCGACGAGTTCCACAACAGGCCCCACCTGCTGCTGCATCTCGTTCATGTCCTGCGTCAAGGAGGCAAGGTCCTGCTCCGCGTGCTTCCGAGCCTCCACAGCGTCATGAAGGCGGGAGTCGAATCGCTGCTTCTGAGCCTCAAGCTCCCTGATGCGGGCCTCGAGCTCGTTGCGTCTCTTCGTGAAGCGCGCCTCCTGCTTCTTGGCCTTGTCCGCGAAGTCCTTCCTGCAATTGTCGCGGAAGAGCTGCTCCTTGGTCGCGGACTCCGCCGCCAGCTGCTCCTCCTTCTTGCGGAGGTTCTCGTTGGTCAGCGCGAGGCGCTTCTGGTAGAACGCCTCGTCTTGAGTGACTTTGCTCTCGCGAGACTCCAGGTGCTCCCGCTGCGCGACTGATCCTTCTCGATCTGTTCGACCTGTTCCTCGCGCTTGCGCAGCTCGGTCTCGCGGGCATCAAGTTCTGCCCCGCGCTGCACCATCTGGTTCTCACGGACACGCAGGTCCTCGCGGAGCTTCTCCAGGCCTTGCCGCACGGTCTCCGACTCGGCAATGATTCCCGCCTCGCGGTCTAGGAGCTCCTTGTGCTTGGTGGAGACCGCCGCCTCGCGCGCCGCCAGCTCCTGATGCTTGGCCTCCGTCTCCGCCTCGAGAGCCTCGCGCTTAGCGCTCAGGACCGCAAGGGTCTCCTCGACCTCGCGGACCACGCTGAGGCGGATCTCTTCAGCAGAGCGCAGCGCCGCCTCGCGTTGCGCCTGGGCTGCCTCGTCCTTCCGGCGGCAGCGCTCCACGGTCTCCTGGAGGCAAGCCCAGCCCCGCGCAAGCTCGGCGACCTCCTCCGCCCTGGTGCGGTCTTCCTCAGCGAGCTGGGCCTCGAGCCCATCGAGCACCTCCCTCGCCGAGCGAAGGACGGCCTCTCGGCGGCTGCAACAGGGCGCCGACCCAGCAAGGCTAGGGCCCACGATTCTCCAGAGGGCCTGGAAGCGCCAGCGCCTGCTGAGGACTCCGGGGCATCGCGCCTTGGGCTCTGGGTGACCTCGAGGCGCGCCTGGGGGCTCTGCTGGAGCCTCCCTCTTCTTCCGTGCAAGGGGCCTTCTGGGGGCTCTGGCGAGAGCCCCCCTCGCCTTCTGCACTGGGAGCCTTCTGGGGGCTCGAGGCGCCCCCACCGTCAGCTCCGCCATTTCCCTGCCCTGGGGAGCACTCTCCTCCTCCTCAGGAGCAGGGTTGGCCTTCTCTACTGAGGCCGTCCCCGCGGCAGCCTCAGCGCCCACCGTAGGCCCTCCAAGGCCCGAGCTCGGTGGAGGCGACGGCACCGTGGTGTCCTCCATGTCGACGTCAGCGTGCGTCTCTGCAGACGCAGCTGTTCCCGCCGTGCCCCCTTCGCCGGCGGCGTGGTCCTTGCCGCGTCCACCTCCGGCGTCTTCTCTTGCTGCGCGGGAGGGCATCAGGCCGCGAAGGCGGCGGCGTCGTCACTTCAGCCTCCTCCTCCCTCTCCTCGTGGCGCTCCTCCGCCCCGGAGGTGGCGTCGCAGCCTCGGGAGAGGAAGCGGTGGCCTCGTGGTGCACCTCTTCAGTTGTGGGCGTCACGGACGCCGCGGCAGAGCCAGAGATCTCTCCAAGTCTCCGGAGCCTCCGCCTCTTTGGCTCCTCGGTGCGTCTGGAGAAGAAAAGACTCAGAAACCCCTCGAGAGATACACACCAAGAACAACATCAAACAGGAAAGGCAGTACAAAAACTTACGCCGCGGTGTCGACCCACTTCCTCTTCTTCCGCTTCGCGGGCGGAGCACTGGGCCCCGCGCTCGTCCGTGCCTCTGTCTCCTCCTGGGCCCCGGCGTTCCTGTCGTGGATCGCCTTGGAGCGAGGCTCGCAGTGGCCCGACGAAGCATCGTCATCGTCGCTATCCTCCTCCCCCTCAACACGCCGCGAGGGGGCAACCACAAACTCGTCGCCGCTGCCTGAGGAGACCTCGTGGACCTCAGCTTCAGGCGCCGCACTCTTCGAGGCGCTCGAATTCCCCGCCGAGGAAGCAGGTCTCCCGAGGCGCCGGTCGCGCCCGCATCGGACTCTGCGGGCGTCTCCGTCGTTCCTCGTCCCCTCAACTGGCGCCCCCTGCGCCGCAGACTCCGGGTCCTCGCGAGGCCCAACGTGCCCCTTAGGCACCAGGCCCCACTGATCGAACTTCGGCATCGCCTGCACATGCGAGACGCGGCGCCCGAGATCGATCCGATGAAGCGGCACAGTCTGGTCAGTGGGCACGGGGATGTCCGGAGACGTGAAGAGAGTCTCCATGAGGGCGTGCAATTCCTCCTTCGTGTAGAGGGTAGCGCTCAGGCGCATCTTGTCCCCTGGTTGGAGTACAGCCACATCGCGTCCGCGTGCCTCTGGAGCGGAGCGATGCGGCGCCTCACGAAGTCCTTGGCCACCATCTGCCCGGTGAGGCCGGCCTCGCGGAGGTCCCTCAAGCGCCTCACCACAGGGCCAAGCGTCGCGCCCTTGAGCCCTTTGGAGGCCCAGCTCGCCCTCTTCGTCGGAGGCGCTTCAGGCAGCTCGAAGAAGGCGCTCTGGCTCCCGAACTGCATGAGGAACCAGCGCTTGCGGAAGTCCTCCACCTTCTTCGTCACGCTGGTCACGATGTCCTCGCCGTTCCGCGCGATGGGGATGTAGACGCCCTTCATGCCATCGGTGATGCGGAAGGACACGCACCCTGACCGCTCCTTGTTCGCCGTGAACCGGAGCGCGTAGAAGCTGCGGAAGAGGTCCACCGAAGGCGGAATGCCGATGTACGCCTCGCAGAGGTAGGCGAAGATGGCGAGGACGAGGATGGAGTTGGGGTGAGATGGAGAACCTGGATCTGGTAGCGCTCCAGGACCGCCAGGAAGAAATCGGAGAAGGGGGAACGAGCCGGCGAAGAGAGAGTGCATGAAGATGGGGTAGAAGCTGCCGTGGGAGTTGCCCGCGCGCTTGAGCACGGTGGCGCCGTGCTCGTTGGTCTTCGAAGCCGCCATGTGGCGCACCTTGTCCAGCTGCGCCTCCGTCTCGAAGCGGGAGCCGCTCAGAGCCGGCTCGAAGTCGCCGTCCCGCTGCGCTTCAGCGGACCGCCGCCCTGCGCCACTGCCTTGCCCTTCGAAGCAGCGGTGGCTTTCTTGGGCGCCATTGCAGCAAGGCCGCGAAGGAGGAGATTGGGGATTGAGCGCTGGGAGGAAGGAGATGAAAGGGGAACGAATGAAGTGATGGCCGCCTGCGCCGAGCTCTTCGCCTTATATCGGCTCATCGAGCCGTTACAGGGCGTGGCGGGACCCACCACCACGCCCGTTACTTCAGAGGAGATCGTGGGATCGTGCCTGGCCGTGGCGCTCCACGTGTCTCGGGCATCGCAGGCTTCTTTGGGCCCACGATGATTCGCCTCCGCCTGAGGAGCTCCAACGTGCCCATCGCGGCTCGTGTTACCTCTCTGTCATGATGATCCTCACCGAGCTCGACGAGCACCGTCGCCAAGGTTGTTGAGGATTTGTTTGACGTTGTGTTCAGCCCCTTACTTGTTTCCTGGCTCTTGAGAGACACCCCTAGTTCCTGGGACTAGTCTCCGACATTATTGCTTCAGGGGGCACACCATTGTGCTTGAGGGTATTACAATACTCTAGAAAATTCCTGATATGTTCATGTGGGCTTTCCAAAGCACTGCCTTTGAATGGATTATGCTGCACCATGTTGATCAAGGCAGGCTTGATCTCCCAGTTATTTGCCTGAATGGCAGGCATAATGACATCTGCATTTGATATCTGATCCTTGGGGATCCACAAATCTCTCAGTTTCTTGTCACCCATGTTGATTACTGCCTGCCTTTCCTCTGTTTTCTCAACTGAAGACACTGAAGCTGCTCTTCTTCTTGCAAGAAAAGTTCTTTCAGGTTCTGGATCAAATGGAGCTAGAGGAGAGTCTTTAGACGACTGCATCAATAGAATCCAAACACTACATAAAGGAGATCATTTTTCCTCTACACACAGTCACAAACAAGAACCTTTATTAAGGGTTAGTGAATTAAAACCCCTAATAACAATTCTAGTTCTCAGATTACTGCACTAAAAGCATCACAAGCATCTAGATCATGCCAATTTGCGAACAATTTTACTATACTCACACAGTCTAGTCTATTGCTCTTTCAAAGAAACAATCATAAGTCAATCCCCGACAACGGCGCCAATTTGATCGATTGTCTTATAGGGGGTTTGTGTTATCGTCTCCACAGGGATCAACAAGGTTATGATGGTTCTAAGGTTGGCAGAAGCTAAACCAAATCTTCAGGTTTTTATGTTTCCAACAGAAAAGTAAAGGTTTTCTAAAAAAGAGGGTTTAAGAGCTAAGGTTCAGAATTTAACTTGCTGCTTCTAGGTTGTCAATCCAGTTGCTGGCAAGAATCCAAGCAAGGTTTAGACAGGGAACAAGATTTACTCGAACAGCTTGCAGAGACTAGTCATGCAAGCGAGGGTGGTTTTTAGCAGTTTTAGGAAGGAGGAAAATGCATAACACGAAGATCACTGCTTTTTGGGTCGTCAAGCCAGATCACAAGTGAGTTAACAAGCAAAGGGAGGCTAGGGACAGAATTACAACACACAGTGTGCAGGGACTAGCCTTACACACACAGATCAAGACACACATCAGACAAATCATGCAAATCTTCAGATAAAACAGAGAACTGTGTCACTCAATTCACTGCAGTAACCAAATATCACAATCTCGACTTGCAGTTGGATGATCTACTAGTTTCACGCAGGATTACACAAGAAAGTGGAGAGAATTCTTTAGCTTTAGCTCACAGAAACCCTAGTCGAAGCAGAGGAAGCAGAGGGTGGAAGAAGAGTTGCAAATCATGAGCTTTTGGTCACCAAGGCCTTGTACTTCTTCTCCTGATCATCTTGTGCATCTTGTTCATCTTCTTGTTCTTGCTCTGGTTCTTAGAGTTCTTGGTCTTGGGTTGGTGATGGAAAGGTGTAATGAGGTTGAGGGAAAGGTGGAGTGGGGTGGCGAGCCGAGAGCGAGAGAATGGCGGAGAGAGATGCTCTGTGGTGGTGATGGTGGCTTTATACACCTTTTTCCATTTGTGGTGTAGGTGTGGTACGAGTTGATGGAGAGGGAAGCTTCCTCCTTCTTGCTGCATCACAGTGCACATGGCATGTTTCTCTCTTTTTCACCTTTTTGCCTTTATGCCTTTTGTGGTTTCCTTGATCTCCAAGTTGATCTCCTTTCCCTTTCTATGATTCAAACTTATTTGAATTGCTCCTTATCTTCTCCTGAGGTCTTGTATTGCTTCACTTGTGCTCTACGTCGAATGGTGATGAAGAACTTGAGTTAACTGACAGAATTGATCTCTGTCAGTTACTGTTCACTTTCTGGCACAGAGATGTTCTTCAGTTTCTGGCTTGCTTTAAACTTGTTGATCGTGGCCATCTTGTATGCTGCATTGATATGAGTTGAATGCTGCGTCTTGCCTCACTTACACATTGGATCTTCTGAAGATTATGTGCCTTTGCGCACTGAACTGTAAAAAGAGTGAAAGCACTGTAAAATGCAGATATTTGCAGTTCTGAGTATGGAAGTAGTGAGGTTTTTGAGGTTTTAGGTCTGTGATTTAAGCATCTAAATGATGGTGATCACACTCCACTCCACCTTTCCCTCAGCCTCCACTACACCTTTCCACCACCAACCCGAGACCAAGAAACACCAAGAACTCCAAGAACCAGAGCAAGAACAAGAAGAACATGATGAACAAGGAGATCAGGAGAAGAAGTACAAGGCCTTGGTGACCAGAAGCTCATGATCTGCAACTCTTCTTTCACTCCTCTGCTTCCTCTGGTTCGACTAGGGTTTCTGTGAGCTAAAGCTAAAGACTTCTCTCCACTTTCTTGTGTAATCCTGTGTGAAACTAGTAGATCATCCATCTGCAAGTAGGGCTTGTGATATTCGGCTACTGCAGTGAATTGAGTGACACAGTTCTCTGTTTATCTGAAGATTTACTTGATCTGTTTGCTGTTTGCTTTGATCTGTGTGTGTAAGGCTAGTCCCTGCACACTGAGTGTTGTAATTCTGTCCCTAGCCCTCCTTTGCTTGTTAACTCATTTGTGATCTGGCTTGATGACCCAGAAAGCAGTGATCTTCGTGTTATGCATTTTTCTCCTGCCTAAACCTGCTAAAAACCCTTGCTTGCATGACTAGTCTCTGCAAGCTGTTCGAGTAATTCTTGTTCCCTGTCTAAACCTTGCTTGGATCCTTTATAGCAACTGGATTGACAACCCAGAAGCAGCAAGTTAAATTCTGAACTTTAATTCTGAAACCCTTTTTCAGTAAAAACCTTTAATTTTCTGTTGGAAACATAAAAACCTGAAGATTTGGTTTAGCTTCTGCAAACCCTTAGAACCATCATAACCTTGTTGATCCCCATGGAGACGATAACACAGACCCCCCTATATTCTGCTATGAGCAAAATTGGCGCCGTTGCCGGGGATTGACTTATGATTGTTTCTTTGAAAGCTGTTGACTAGACTGTGTGAGTTCAGTAAAATTGTTAGCAAATTTGCATGATCTAGATGCTTGTGGTGCTTTTAGTGCAGTAATCTGAGAACTAGGATTGTTATTAGGGTTTTAATTCACTAACCCTTGATAAAGGTTCTTGTTTGTGACTGTGTGTAGAGGAAAAATGATCTCCTTTATGCAGTGTTTGGATTCTATTGATGCAGTCGTCTGAAGATTCACCTCTAGCTCCATTTGATCTAGAACCTGAAAGAACTTTTCTTGCAAGAAGAAGAGCAGCTTCAGTGTCTTCAGTTGAGGAAACAGAGGAAAGACTGGCAGTAATCAACATGGGTGACAAGAAAGTAGGAGATTTGTGGATCCCCAAGGATCAGATATCAAATGCAGATGTTATTATGCCAGCCATTCAGGGAAATAACTGGGAGATCAAGTCTACCTTGATCAGCATGGTGCAGCATAATCCATTCAAAGGCAGTGCTTTGGAAAGTCCACATGAGCATATCAGGAATTTTCTGGAGTATTGTAATACCCTCAAGCACAATGGTGTGCCCCCTGAAGCAATAAGGATGCAGTTGTTCCCTTTTTCTTTGTCAGGAACAACAAAGATATGGTATCATGTTTTACCAGTTCATTGCAGAGACACCTGGGAACATTTGGTGCAGGCCTTCTTTGAGAGATATTTTCCACCAACCAAAGCAGCTGAGTGCAGAGATAAAATCACCAGATTTGCGCATTACAATGGTGAGAGTTTGTATGATACATGGCAGAGATACCAAGGACTCATTAGAATGTGTCCTAATCATGGTCTGGAACAGTGGCTAATTCTGCAGATATTCTATAAGGGTCTGACAGAACAGACTAGAGCTTTTGTTGATTCAGCTGCTGGTGGAGGAATTATGAACAAGACACTAGATGAAGCTACTGAATTGATTGAGAGTATGGCTTCTCATAATTTCTTTGGACCAATGAAAGGACAGTTCATCCAAATGGTCAAGGTACTCTGGAAGCAAAGCTTGACAGTTTGACAACTCAAATATCTCAGCTTATGCAAGAGAAGAACAGTAAGGCAATAGTGCCTGTGAACCAAGTTTCTGCCACTTGTCTCATTTGTGGCAATGAAGGGCATTCACCTCAAGAGTGTACTTTGTTTATACCCACAGATAATCAACTGGCAGAAGTGAATTATACTCAGAATCAAGGCCCTTTTTCTCAGAGCTACAACCCAGCTTGGAGAAACCATCCCAACTATCATACAAGAATGCAGCTCAGCAGAATTACCCTCAAGCAAATCAACAAAATTACCATCAAGCAGCTCAGCCACAGTACGCTCAAACATCACAGCAAAATTTCAGACCTCAAGGCAATATGCAGTACCAACAGCAACACCAACAGCAACAACAGAATCAAGCTAATCAGCAAAATGCTTCTACAAGCAACAGCAAGTCTGAAATAAATGAAATGATGATGCTGCAGAAAGAAATTGTCGAGGATATAGGATATCCTAACATATGATAAATTCGGCCCAACATGGAGAGGCCCAACAAGGCGACTTAATGTTTTGAGTCGCACAAGGACTCCACGAACCGACTTGTAATAGAAACCCTAGTTTGTATCCTACTAGGACACCACATGTAAGGCTACCCCTTCCACCTATATAAGGAGGGGCAAGGCGCACCAAATGGGTCAGATCTCAATAGACTAGAGACAACAAAACATAGAGAGAGCCGCCTCATCGGCGACTCGCTCATCGGCATGCGGAATAAGATCTAGCCGCAAACAGCATGCAGGGCTTTTACCGGACGATGTTTTCCGGGGCCTGAAGCTGTATAAATCTTTCTCTCGCGTGCGAACCCACCTCGATGATCTCCGCTCGTACTTAATCCCACACCTACGAAGTCATCTCGCTATGACATGTGCCGTGACAAACCCACGACAGTTTGCCCCCCCGCAAGATTCAACAAACCTTGTTCATCAAATTATCAGAAGATCTTCGGCGGCTACTCATGGAGTAAATCAGTCGGCTTACCATCCATCAAGAATCGTTGCGCCAATCAAAACCGGTGATCGGACAAATTCAAGCAGCAATACTCACGGGTTCCGATCAGGTTGCAAATAGAAAACAAAAAAAAGCGTCTCTGCTTTGACTTGCACATGGTTCGAGGTTCATCATGGAAAAAGAGCAAGAGTTTGGATGACGTATGTCAACTGCTAGTCCGCCTTCACATGGGACAACTTCACGTAGGAAAAAGAAGAGGTTTTGGAGAAGACAGGTCGCGTACGAAAGAAGAAAGGCGCAGGGAGGCTTATAGAAAATATGGTCAGCTCCTTATCAACGCGCGACTCAAAGGATCAGTATCACTCCGACCAGGCGAATCTTCATCGTCGGCCAGGCAAATTGCATGCATGGTGCTCGTCATCACCAATACCCTTGTGCGCAGCTGAACGGATCCGCCAGGTTGAACTCGTCGACAATCTTCTTACGTTGGGATCTGACACGCCTGCATGGAAATTTTGCCATGTGCATCAAAGTTTTAGTTCGTCTCGATTCCTGCTGGTACTAGCTACCCTATCGGTACAAAAGCAATAGCTCGAATCGGACCACTTCGGATGGTATCGCGTGGCCGTGTCCCCACAACGAAAAATAAAAAGCCAAGGCCCTGCATTGGAACCGATGCATGCAGAAGAGTCAAACAAGAAAGACAATTCAGAATTTGCTAGCTTGCCATCGCATGGAACAACTTCAGATGGAAGAAAAAAAATTATGGAATATGTGCTCAGCACGAGTGAACGGGCGCGCGACTCGAAGGATCAGTGTAGCGTGACATCGCGACTCACCACGCTTTACGCTCCGCCGCGGCCGGCCCTCATCGACATATTTGCGGACAGTTTTGTCTTATGATGCCACAGCCGGCTTCGTCAACAATCAGTTCCAGTTCCGCCAACTTGCTGTGGTCAATTTTTATCCTCAGTGCGGAGTCAACATTGAAGTCTCGCAGATCATACCGTGTCATAAAATTCTAGCCCGCATCCGCATCGGCGTCTGGGGCTCAACATCGTCATCGCCCTCGTGCACTCGAACCTATCAAGAAATAAAGTTATTCCATCCAAGAAGACATACAGCTATTTGAATCACACCAAGCAGAGATCGACAAAAGTTCCGTCGCCAGCATCTTTCGATTTCACCGGTTCGAGTTGAGTTCCAGCTTGGCGTATGCATAAGGAGCTGCAAAGAAGAAGGAAAAAATTCAGCAACGACGTTCGAGCTATACGTCAACACTGTCTCGTGCGCGTGATCGTCAGCGACTTAGGAAATTCTTCAATGACGCATCCAATAAAGGAAAAGGTGTGGCGGGACAAATGCATCAAGCAGATTAACCTGGAGACTGATTAGATTGCTAGCAGCCAGCACCAATACACAACGTTCTGATCTGATTGCAAACCGGACAAAGAGAAAAGCAGTTCAAAGATGCCAGCTTATTACTACATTGCATGGTGCGACTCTACGTGAAAATCAACAACGTGAGCAGCTAGTACTACTAGTCTGAATCGCACACGTATCGAGGAAGAAAAAAACCAGAGGAATATGGAAGAAGCTATGAGCTCACTTATCACCATCGCCGACTCTCGCGAGTTCAGCAGAAGCGACTCAACTTTTTAACAACCTCGACGTGCGCGGGTTTATGACCGTACACAATGTGCATGAGCGGATCAACAGTCGCGTCGGGCTCTGAAGATTAAAAATCAGCATGACCAACGCCAACTCGCCGCGGGCAACTTCAACCCCACCACAGTCCGCGGATCATACCACGTCATCAACATGAGGGGAATAAAATAAGCTAAGTTGCTATCAAGCTCAAACTTACAGCATTTTACTTTATCAGTTAATATTGAGTTTCACGCATATCTAGTTTATGCGGCTTATTACTCAATCTAGTTTATTAATGCCTTTTTTTATTAATGTCTTTGCGATTTAAATTATATCATATCGCAGACTTTAATTCATATCAGGTTTTGTAGATTTAATTACATCTACTTCTCAATACATTCGTCAAATTAGAGTTCTTTATAACTCGCATTGCAAAGTCTAGCTATTTACAGCTTGCATTGAATATCAAGATCACCACTACATGTTCAAGCATTGATATTCGGCGATTCATTTGTCATTCTATGACTTATCATTATATCAGTTTATACTGATCGTTATATAATTTCATGATTTATCATCATATCTTTTATTAATCATCATCGACTTATTGTCATATCAATTTATGAGCCGCATAGCGATTTACCCCATATCATTTTATGAGTCGCAAACAGCTCATCATTACATCAGTTTATGAGTCATTAATGAATCATTATCTTATCAATATTTGAGTTTGAAACAGGTGACTCGCTGTACCATATACAGCTAATCAGAGCTGGTTATCATCAAAAGCTAATTAGAGCTCGTCACTATGTTCCTGCCGATAAAAGCAATAATCCTGGTTATTCTCGCCTTAAGTCAAAAGTATCTTTGCACTATGCGGCCAAAGTACTGGGGTGCGGTGTCAATCGAGTGTGATCGCCTATCATGGCCGCCAACGACCCTGAACACGCATTTTTTACCTGCGAAATACTGAGCCGCGCGAAGACCTACTTAACGGTAATAGAGATAATTCAGAAGGACTAAAGTACCCGCGTGTGGCGTCAATCGAGTCTGATGCCTATCATGGCCGTTCTCGACCCTGAACACACATTAGATTTGGGAAATACTGAGTCAAGTACCATATGCTATCATGCATCGTACAATATGCTATCATGCATCTCACCAGTTGCTATCATGCAACCATCTGCTATCATGCAGATTAAAACATGCTATCATGCAGGTCACAACTTGCTATCATGCAAAAGTATATATAAATTTGCTATCATGCAGGGTACCATATGCTATCATGCGGAGTACTAATATTTTATCATTATTATTAGCCGCCAAGGCTAACATATTATCATCAAATTATTGCTTCCTGGGGGGCTTTGCCTTCTGAATTTCAGGAACTTATAACTCAGCCATATGAGTTTGAATTGGCACGACCAGATTTTCTAATGATTGGGATGATAATCTCCTGATATCGGCTATTGAAGCCACCATTATTATTTAACTATAGCCACATCAAGTGGAATTTTTAAGAAGATTCCTTAATTTATATCTAGCATATTGACTGGAATTATCTTTTATCCTAGCATCTCAACTAATATTTCACAGTTTGGAATTTATATGCGGCTCTGCCCTACTCCAAGTATCATTATTTTCTTGCGGCAAAATATTTGCTCAATCTGTTGCAAGATCAAATTGCAACGACATGCCATCAAGCAGGATAATAAAATCATGCCTGCTTAATGCCTGGGGGCTAGGACAATTAAATTTTTGTCCAACTGTGATATTTTGAGTCCCGAGCAGCATGATCGTGCATACAACTCGGCCCTCGGGGCTACACATCCACCAGTAACCGGCGGTCTTATTATATTCATATATCATATTTATATGCATATCTCATTTTTTGCAGTGCGTGGAAAATATATACATCTGCTAGTCAAATTAGTGACTCACACTTTTTTAACTCAATCAGTGGCCCTATGCCCTTGAGTCGCCATGTTTCGACATGCATTCAGATGGCTCATCATGATAACATGACAGATTATTATTCTAATGATTGACCAGCTTATTTATGCATGACTTTTCTGCTTGATGTCTATGACTCAGCAGCTTATACATATTTGGCTAATATATCTTGATGTCATGAGTTTATTATTCTTATGATTTCAGTTCAGTCTCAGACCGATGGATTTCTCATCAGCAGTAATGTCCGTATCCACTACAATTTCCATGGAGACAATGGAAAAATTCGTGCAAAGCTGGGCTCGACAGTTACATTGATCCTTACCTGCCGAGTCATCAGGATTCGATGACAGCCTACTACTTCCCGCCGAGCAAAGGCAGTTAACAGTGGACAAAGAATATCTAGCACTTGCATTGATTGTATTCAAAGCACAAATCAGCTACAGGACATCATTGCATGCATGCATGCATGCATGGATTTCACGGCAAGAATGCCAATCACATGCATGTAATCTCTGGCCAGCTCCATTTGACGTGGAGCAATATCTAAAGCATTTTTTGGTGAATCGCATTCACGGAAGCCAGCAGCAACATCCGACGTCTACTATAATTGCTGCGAAGATCGTCTGATCGTGGAAAACATTCCAGTGCCGAGCATGGCCGAGGAACTTGACAACTACACCGACCCTAGCTTGTCGTCAGACTGAATCCATCTCAACTTGCCATCAGTCATAGTGTAACAACCGTCGACAGAAATACTGCTCGCCGACAAGGATTTCACGGCAAAGGCGACCTGTTTCAAGCAGCTATTTACATGCAGCTATCTACGTTGCAACTACCATCGCACATGCAAGGAAAAGAGAAAGATTAATCAAACTAGCTGAATATCATGACTACTGGTACGTGCACTTTCTTCAAAGGCAAAGGGTTCAGCTTCAGCAAGACACATATTCCCCAGCATCTTGGCATACTTTCAGATGGTAGCCGCTACGTGACGCGATGACTAAGTGACTTCTTCATCAACAAATCATTTGCCACTTACAACAAATCGTTGGCGACTCAACAAGTCTATGTGCTCATGACTCCCCAAATCACTTCATAAGTCGCGCAGCTGCAACGTCCATGACATGATATCAACAGACGTCAGCGACTCAGCTTTTCTACATCAATGGATTCAGTGATCTGGGTGCATGAGCCTTCGACTCAAAGAGGATGAGTCGGACCAGCAGATGCGGAGAGCCTCGGACGACGAATCGCGACTTACACCGCGTGAATAGAACTGCATGCATGCCTGCCAGTTGATGGACCGATCCAATCCGCTCTCGCATCTCCCTATGGCTGGAAATTTCCATGCAAGGCAAAAGGAAGACGTCTCCTCACGTGAAGCTAGCTACAGCTATACATACATATTTGAAAAGAAAAAAGAAGAGAGCAGATCAGCCAAAGACGAGTTGACCAAGAAGAAAGAAAGAAAAAGTCCGTCCAATATAGATACCACTTACCTCTGGTATGAGCATATACATCACGGCAAGTCGGGAGCTATTCGCCAGACATCAGCGACTTAAACGCTTTTACATAAACGGCTCGTCAGTCTCTACGCTCGCGACTCATCAGCCTCGATTCCATGACTCGCCGACATCTGCGACTCGCTAAACATCTGCGGCTCGACAATCTCTTCACCGACAAAACGATGACTTGCCAAGCTCAACGTCTGAAATCGGCAAGTTCTACGTTCGCATGTCAACATCTACTACTTTGCAACTCTGCGTGATACCTGTGTCCCGGAAGACATAATCACCAACTCAAGACCTTCCGCTTGACTCTTCAAGTCATTCAGAAGCTCGAGGCTACTGTCGAGGATATAGGATATGATATCCTAACATATGATAAATGCGGCCCAACATGAGAAGACCCAACAAGGCGACTTAATGTTTTGAGTCGCACAAGGACTCCACGAACCGACTTGTAATAGAAACCCTAGTTTGTATCCTACTAGACACCACATGTAAGCCTACCCCTTCCACCTATATAAGGAGGGGCAAGGCGCACCAAAAGGGGTCAGATCTCAATAGACTAGAGACAACAAAACATAGAGAGAGCCTCATCGGTGACGCTCATCGGCATGCGGAATAAGATCTAGCCACAAACAGCATGTAGGGGCTTTTACCGACGATGTTTCCCGGGGCCTGAAGCTGTATAAATCTTTCTCGCGTGCGAACCCACCTCGATGATCTCCGTCGTACTTAATCCCACCTACGAAGTCATCTCGCTATGACATGTGCCATGACAAACCCACGACAGAAATGTTCAGGTGGTAAAGCAGGAAACAATGAAGATGCAGTCTGAACTTTTCTATAAAACAATGCAGCAACTAACAGCTGGAATCTCTAACACTCAAGGCAATCAGCCAGAGAACAAATTGCCAGCACAAGCAGAAAAGAATCCGAAACAGTGTGGTGCCATATCCACCACTGTAGTTGTAGATGCTATAAACAACAGGAGTGGAATAAACACTGAACCAGTGCTCAAAACCACCCCCAGCTGTCACTTGTGTAGCACCACAAAGAAGAGTTCATACTCAGCAAGCTGTTAGGCAAGAAACTGTCCCAGAAGAGAAGGTGCCCGAGTCAGAAATTGCAGAGCAGCCTGCTACTGAAACTGAAAAAAACAGCTAACACTGTAACAAAACCTGCATCAGAAAAGCCTGTTTTACAGAAAATACCATTTCCTGAAAGATTGGAGAA